>JBAJFG010000386.1:0-81784 GCA_037903475.1 Ancylostoma caninum | reverse complement strand
ATGATGAAGCGCTTCCGTATTCTCGAGCTCTGCACTAGCAGTGCCTCTACATCAAGGAATAGGAAATTCCAGAAGAAAAGATAAAAAAGAAAACTTAGGATTACCTGTGAGCCTCTCTTCACATATTTATTATATTTATTGTTAACTTGAACGTCCATTATGGACTAGCTGGCAGGGTAGATGCAATCCATGCATTTCATTAATAATTTTCTCACCAGAAAAATTTTATGCTCCTCAGAATTACACAGCAACTATCCACCGCTCAAAAAGCTGATGAAAATCGAAAAACCCGAACCTACTCCTTTATGTATATATTAGTGCTTTGCGATTAACAGAATAAAAATACAGTTTGTGGGAGACATGAAAGTTTCTCAGACATTACAAACAGAAAACCCCAACAGATCCCGGATCTGCTCACATGATAGCAAAATTAAGAGCAAGTAACCTGAGATCTAACCACTGCGTCTTCATCTTCTGATTGTCTGCGCATCCGCGCATTTCATTGATTTTGTCGCTTTTATTCTCGATCGACATTGTGTGGAGTAAACTATTGGAGTCAAGCACACGTAATTTCACTGGAATTTTTGCGAGATTTTTTGGATATTACCAGCCAAGCTTCTTTATTTTTCTTGACATCACTATGTACCTAATTCGATTTTTCTGGGTTTTTCGGGGTTTGAACGCCGGATCGAATATGGAGAGCATCTCATATAAGCGACTGTACGCCAATTATACGGTTTAAGCAGAGACTGTGAGGGACATAGGAATTAAGGCATGTCTCTACGTCCCCACCTGCCTGTTCCCCTTCTACTAATTGTGTGAGAGAACGTGTAATTTTGGAGGAGCAGACAGCGAGAGACATGCAACCACTCTCCGCTCCGCGGCCGCTCTGCCAATCAATAAACGTGTGAACAGCTTCCACTATAAGGGTTACCCAATAAAAACACGTGCATTATCAACCTGTACGCGAGCTGAGACGAAAAAAAACCCTAGCAGAAGAGATGAGTATTGATCGATACTGATCGAAGCTCCATTGCAGAGTCTACACAGTATTTCACCGATATGCCTGCCTTGTGATCTGCCTAGTCGGAGTGATCTCAAATGGCGTTCATATACTGGTCCTGTCACGACCGCGGATGAGACGTTGTGCGGTGAACTGCGTGCTTACTGCTGTAGCATTCTGTGATGTTGTCACGATGACATCATATATTATTTACCTGTTTAGGTTTAGAATTTATCAGGTAATTTTTATCGAAATTTTCCTTTTGATTGACTTGTTTTTCGAAATTGTCTTGAATTTCAGGGCGAATACGGTTACTCCTATAGCTGGATGATGTTTCTGAAGATCCACGTGGTCGTTAGTATCGCTCTCCACGCCATAACGCTGTACATGGGAGCTGCATTAGCGTTCATAAGATGGCAAGCGCTTGGAAATATCCATAGTCGATGGTTGCAGCCAAAATCAGCGTGGTAAGTGGTTTTCCGGAATTTTTCCGTGGGAGTTCGGGGATTTCTAGGAATTTCCAGAGGTCCCAGTGCTCTCAAAAAAGATTTTCAAATTAGGAATGCGCAAAATCCCGAAGGAGTTGGTAGGAAACCCCATTTCTTGGAAGAGTACCCTCGAGCATTAAGGAAAATCAACTACAGGGAACACTGGCGGTAGACACAAGCACACGGTGCGTCGCATGTATCACGGCTGCCAGTGGGCAGAGAGCGAGAGGATAATCCCAGCGAATATCAAACCATTTGCGCTTTCATATCATGTGCTCGTGCGTTTTTCGCATTTTCTTGCCATTCAAGAGTTGGTGTCGGGTTTCGGCAGACACGCCGAGTGCCGCGGCGCGTGCGTGCGGTGCGTTTCAGTGTGTCTCGACCGTCGTCATTCCTTCGATGTATATATAATAGTTGGAGTAATTAAAACTAATGGAATCACAACAACTTGGACGAGAAAAAATGGAGAAATCTCGGAGAATTTCTACAGCTAGAATTTAACTAACCTAAAGGAATTTAGCGCCGAGGACGTTTGAGACCGTCTGTCAAGAGTGCAGACAGCGTGGAAGTGGCAGACAAGCAAAGTAGTTAGGGGTTCTTACAGTACTAAGATTAGTGAAGCGTTACCTAAGTAAGCCATTTATGGTTAATCTGATTAATGAAGTATTCAAAGAAGTTTGCAGTGGTTCTCGGACCGTTTCAAGTGTTCTTTACCTCCTCGGTGTTTCATAAGAACAGACGCCGCATGCATCTTTGAGGTTACCCGGGATGCATGTTTTAACTCGACACTTTTTCACCTATCATAAATATACTGAAACCTTGTTTTGTTCCCAGCATAGTGCGGAACCACTTGTTTACTTTTTTTACTCTTTGGTCCACCACTGAGTGTAATAAATAAATGATTAAATATGGGCGTCAACATGTTCGTCCTGGATAATCTCACTGATGCAGCCAAGCCCAGCCACTGCTGGAATAAGCAGAACGTTAAGGATTGTTGACTCGTACTGGTTCCTGGTTACCTGGACCAAGAAGGATCATTGAGATTACCCTGAGTAAACGTGTTGGAGTATCAGGAGTATCCCTTACATAGCACCCACCTCAATGTTTATCAATAAAAAATAAAGATATCAACGACGTTGGCTGCGTGTTCCAAGCTAATCTCATACCAGAGGGAATCATACCGATGGATATGAGATTACAGTAATGCATCCGAGCCCTAGTAACCTGTTTCATAATTAACGAGTAAGTATTGATTAATACCAACCCCGAATCTATATCAAAACGCCCTCTAATCTGAAGTTCAGAACTATACAAATCTACTCGTCAGAATCCATGCAATTTCTGTCATCACCGAAGCGAAATCGTGGTAATCTGAGAGTTTCCAGCATAAGCACGAATTGGGTGTTAGGGCGGCATTCAAATGCATGATTGGCATGAATATTCATGATTAGGTAGTGTTGTTTGTTTATGCATTTTCGCATCCGAGCTTCCGCGTTTGCGTCCGAGCGTCGCGACGTATCCGATTTCGGTATCAATTTCCCTAGAAAAGCCAACGAAGTATTTTATCTCTCCAGGGTCGGTAAAATAGTACCAGTGCCCTTACGCATTATCCTGAGGTGACCCAAGGTAAACGTAGTGAAACCCCCAACTTCACCCATCTTGAACACCAGCGTTAACAAGTTTACCTTAGGTGATCTCAATGGTACATGCTGGCCAACGTCATGTATGAGTAATCATGGTGATGGGTGCCACGTTTAGAGTGAATTCCGGCACGTTAACACGTTTACCTTGGGTAATTTCAATGATGCATCCAAGCGCAGAAAAGTGTGGGAGGATGAATCATTGGCTTGTGTCCCGTTTTATGTGGAAGATACACATTCAAATAACACTTCAATCCGAAAATGAAGTGTAATAGAATTCATGGCGCATCCCAGAACGAGATCCATCAACGCCGACTATTATTTCACAGGACAGCAATTTCTGGTGTGCGGCAATAAAGTTTTTTGTCAGCTACGCACGCGTTATCGCGGCGATTCATTTGCAAGTTTATTACAGACGAGTAACGAGCCTCATTTACTCCTACACCGGAATGGCTTGGTTTGATGTATGCATGTGACTGGGGAAAAATGGAGGAGATAGCGATGGAGCCGTTTTATTCCCGCTGTTTCCGCAGGGTCGCTTTATTTCCACAGTTTCCAGTGGAGAGCATATGTGCGATTGGGGCAGCCGGAGGTCTCCGAAGTGAAGGAAGTCGAGGGGTCTGAGGCTTGTTCAGTGGTGCCAAAAGTGAAGATCGTCTACCTGGGAGGGAGGGGGGCGGTAGCGGCAGCTTTGCTTGCTGTACGAGTGCGATCCATCCCACATGAAATTGCAACAACCGGGTGGGGGAGGGGGGTGGTCACATTACAGAACTTTTGCTCAGGGCTCAGTTGCACCCATCTGAAACGGCAGAGTCATCCCCTCTACGAGGAAGATCAGACACTAATTTAAAAATGAAAGTCGAACTGCTATTACTGGAGAGGAGATGAATACTGTATTCAGACTCAGCAGTGAACGGCAGGAGAAAAATTCTCAGACTTCCATCGACGAGTTTTCGAATTTCTCTTATTTGTCTATTTGTTTTAGTTTTCATTGAAATTTCCATACACCAGCTCACAGTCTTCGGGGTCATACTGAGCTAGTAGAGTGGTTTCCGAGAAAAATATCGATTTATAAAGATATGGGAAAAAAGGGGCGCGTGTGGCGCAGTGGTAAGAGGCTCGCTGCGCACGCACACGATCGATGGTTCGATCCCGCCCGAGGCCAACCAAGTCTTCCATCCCTCCGGTGTCGGTAAATTGGTACCAGAGGAGTCTGGGAGGATGAAGCACTGACTTGGTACATCGGGTGCCCCCCGCAAGTCATTGTACAGGGCACATACGCATTTAACGCCTCTACGATCCTCAGATGAAGTCGAATGCGTATCGCATCCCTCGTGACGGGATTGATTAACGCCGACCACTTTATCCTTTATCCTTTTTATGGGAAAAAAGATTTCACTCGCAATCATTTCGGAAATTTTCAAATTTTTCAGGAAACTTTTCATGCTTGTCACCATTTCTATATCAATGATGTGCGTGCCGACAATGATGTTGCATGAAATATTCGAAGTTGCTGGAAGCAGAGGTTCGGTTCATTTTCAAGGATTGACCTCTTTAAAACCTGTGTTGAGGAATTAGACAGATTTTACAGATGTTTCTCACCTTTTCCTATTGTCTTGCAGATTTTCAACGAAATTCTTGTAGAGTGGAAGGCAAAAAAAAGAAAAAAAATGAAGCTATGCACTTTTTTCAAAGTCTTTCTCGAAGTTTTTCAAGCACTCAACATTAAATTTCGTCAATCGCATTAGGTTTGACTTTTCAAAGAGTGCTGACCTCTTCAGAAGTGAGCAAAAATCCGGCTTAGCTTTTTTTTCTGTTTTCTAAATGTCCAAGTGCCTTCTAGTACTCCTTAGTCTCGGCTCTTACTTCCATCTATTGCAGACCAAACTTTGTCCTCCACGCCATCGTACACGTTGGATTTCGCAAACTATTCCTGCGCTTTTTACAAGTTCAATTTGTGGATGTTGGCTGTGGTAATGAAGGTAAGAAAGGATTTTTCCGCATCTTTTCTTAAAAATAATTTTCCTCGTAAATGAGTTCACCCATGGAATGAAAAGTTCGGAGAACTTCCACGAAAGGACATCAGAGAAAATCTTCATTGCTCGACCATACGTGGGAAATTGTTGTGCAAACCCTAGCAAGCACAAAAACAATAATTTGGAAAAATTCCTGTGTAATTAGTGCGGTAATTAGCCATAATTGCAAGTGTCTCTCCTGGAAATGTCAAGTCTTTCAAGTCCATAATGCTGCATTATGGAGACGTTGCATTGGCAGGCTGCAAAACAAAAAATAGGCGGAAAAAATCGCACTTCTCTCATGTGACCAATGAGGTTGCAATATATGTCGAGAAACGCGCGAAGCAACGAAAGTACACAATTTCTCTATTGCAAATTGTTGCATGAACGGGTCTCTGCCTATGAGGAGAAAGGGCTTTGGTGTGTTAGGGGGAGAGACTGGGGTGGGGGATTCCTGAATGTTCTAGGAGCTATCCATAACGTAAAAATCTAACGAATTCCGAAACTTCCTTCAAAATTACATGTAAGTGTCTCAACCCGACACGAAGGAAGTGGCGCACCAGTCTAGGCGAACTATCCCTGAAGACGGGGGTGTATGTACATAGAAATTCACTAAACTCAAAACGAGTTGATATATATGTAGTGTAAACACTTGAAGGTGGATCCCTTATTCTCGTACCCTTCTTCTTCCCCATGCTATTATATAAGGGCTTCAGATACAGAATAGTTTTATGCAGCTGTGTATCGCTTCCTTCTTATACTGGATCTGTACAGTCGCGCGTCAGGCGCACGCACCCACTTTCGGAGAGTTTTCCATGCTCAGAACCCCAAAACCAACTTCCTGATGAACATTCGGCGAGAATGTTTCTGATTGCATCTGAAACTTTCTCGCCCCAATGCTTGTTCACAACTTGTTTTTTCTTTTCCTTGTCGACAAGTTCTTTGGGGAAAAGGTTGCTGACAACTTGTTTTTCGATGGCATACTATTCGATAGTGAAAAGGTTGTCTGCAAGTGGCTTTCTATTAAAGCTGAACTGACAACTTGTTTTGCCTCGCTCATGCTCAATGAAAGTGTCGCGCAGCCAGCCGCCAACGCACGCGTCTCACCTGCGTTTGAGATGCGTCATAATTTCGGTTATAGGTCATCATCTAGACGCACGCGCGACGGATGCACCCCATCTCATATGGGTAGAAAATCGGCGGTTCTTTGAGAAAATAAATATCTATTTTCTATTGGTGTTTTATACAATAATTTAAGCACGCAGATGTGCAGCACTTTCAGTAAAACTAAATCGTGAGGTATAAAATATAAGCGGAATAAAATATAATAGTATCCATTGTGACTCTTATTTCTTATTCACTATCTGATTTCTCTGCTAATAAGTTTTATGGAGGCACATGTGCAAGAAACATTTTAGGAATGAAACACGCTAACGTGATTTGTGTGCACCAGATAAAGTGCATTTTTTTCAACTTCCTCTTTGCGAAAATTGGGAAGCCCGTACTACTTAAAAACCAAGAGGAAGTGGAAAGGGTTTTTTTTTTGCCCCTAAAAAAGTTTTCTGGCTATTTCGAGATGGGAATAAGAAATTTACCTCACGGAATATAATGTGTGTGACTAATGGAAGATTCGAATACATTAGGTTGTAGGGAAATTTCTCGCGGTTTTTAGAACAGTACATTTTCCTGACTTTTCAAGAGCAGGAAAGCACATTAAGAAATGTATGAGCTTATTTTTGGAAAGCCTTTCGATGCCCTCTGTTATAGCATTGAGTCGGGAAAGTTGCCCAACCAGCGATCCAAGTCATCTTCATCATCGAACTCCCTACCTTGCATGGCGTTAGAGAGGGACAGGAGAAGGTGGTTATCTTTTAAGGGAGGGTGAGAGCTGTACGTTGGCCTAGTCAGCATTTTCCATCGGAAGCCGGGTAGCATCTGGCGAGTCACACTTTCCATATGTGGACGAGCATCGTCATGCAGAAATCGGATCTTGCCGTGATTCGGACTCTTCTCTGCGATTTTCGCGGCCAATCTATCTGGCTGCTGATAGCACAGGTCTACGTTGAGGTCAGTGTCGCGTGGCAGTAGCGCATTAGTGGACGATGCCTTTGCTGTCACACCAAGCAGTGACCAAAACCTTCAGAGAGGGATGACCTGTCTTCGGCTGCGGCTCAGGCTGCTCATCCTTGTCAACTCAGTGTCGATGGTGCTAGGTGTTGACGTACAGACACCACTTCTCGTTTTTAATGCTCCTCTACCAATGCAATTCAGCAGCCACCTCTGCACATCGCTGAAGATCGCACTCGGTCAGATCATGATCGCTCATTGTGATTTTTTTTTACCTTGTCCAACCGACGCATTTGATCGGCGATGCTGGTAAAGTGAACATGCAAGACTTGCGTCTTCCTTCTAGACGCACAGTTTGCCATGGATTTGAATCCACCAACTGCCGTAATCGATCATTGTCGACTTCGGGTGCACGTCCTGACCGTGCGGAAACATTGAGGTTGAAGTCGTCAACACGAAGGCGTCTGGACCGGATGTGGCTGCTGATTCACCGGATTTGGAGTCGTATACTGAAGGGTGGCAAAAATTCTGCGTTGAAAGCTCAATATTCCTGGACAGGATTGTGCAGGAGTTTGCAGGTGATGATAGCAATAAACGTGCACATACCTGACCTCCTTATATATACACAGGTTGCTTCAAGACAGCGTGGGGTTAGAAAAAGCACACTTTCGAAAACCGCGAGAACTTTCTCCACAACCTAACACATATACATATATGTACTACATATATTTATATCTATGTGGGGCTAGTGTCCATGAAAGTTGCAGGGTTTTCTTGGTTCTTCTCTTATTTTTGAAGATCGTTACAACATATTCGTCCTCACATTACATATTATTTTTGATACGAACAATATTACTCTCCAGTGTTGAGCTCAATGTCAACTCTGATATCTAATCATTTTGCATTCTATTTTCTTTTTTTCACCACATTTACGTCAATTGAATAAATAAATAAATGGATAGATAAATAAACAAATAACTAGATAAATAAATTAATAATAATTATCGAAGTCCATGTAATAGCAAGATTTCAAACTGAGTGCACTTCATTTTCAGGCGATTCCATGCGGCTTATTGCTGTGGTTCACGGTGGCCCTCGTGCTGAAACTGCGCAAAACTGACGAGAAGCGTAACTACCTGTACTCGAAAAGTTTCCGGAAGCACATCAAGAAAACCACCGTTCCCGACAGGACCACTTACATGTTGATCATCATGCTAGTAGTGTTTCTAGTCACTGAACTGCCGCAAGGATTCCTGGCACTTTTGAATGGTTAGTGCAGCCTTTCATAGCTACAGTACTTCCTAAATACACTGATACTTAGTACTGTAATCTTACAGGTGTCTACACTACCGACGTCAACAATTACATCTATCAACACGTTGGAGAGCTGTTTGACTTGTTGTCACTTGTGAACTGCAGGTGAGTTCTGGTCCAAAAATTAAAATGTCAACGGAGTTTTCCAGAAAAACTTCAATTCCACATAATGCTGAGGCCTTTTTTCTTGGAAGCACATTTGATTAGTCTTCATCCAGCGTTAATCCTCACATTACATTTCAAAATAATTGGCAATGACGAGAACGTGGAATGAGGGGTCCCATGCAGGAAGATGAGCTGTTTTCCTGTGGAAATGGCTTGGGAAAAAGTTATAATAACCGTAATAGTCACTTCTTTTTCTGTTCAATAACGAAGAAGCCGACTGCAAAATAACTAAGTTTCACAATAGAATGCGTTGACTTCAAAAGCAATTTCGAACAACGATAACATCATATAACCTGTCTTATATTTGACGGTAGCTAAATTATAGTCACCAACTTCCAATGCATGCACTAAACCGCAAGCAACAAAGTTGTACCTTGTTACCTTGCCGAGTGCGACATGCCTAAACATGCTATTTTTGCCCTAATTCCTTTTCGAATATTGTCCCGGTGCAGCGCACTATATAAATCTTATCTCTGCAGGATTTTTGACTGCGATTTACGGGAGGAAAATTCACTGGAGGAGTTCTAAGGCCATCTTGATTTCATAAAGAATAGCTGCTTATAAGCATTATATGTATGTTCTCAATTGTTATAGTGCAAATATATATATATATATTATACAGTACTTGATTTGGATGTTTCGTCAATATTCTTTCTTCGTGCTCCAGTTTTCCCAAGAAAATGATGTCTCCTTTTCATGAAAGAGCTATTTCTCTTCTGCATTAAAAACACCCGAAAGTGAGGTAGAATATTCAGGGAGGGACGCACGCGCTTAAATACCATGAATTATCGCATAATCTAATAGTTTTTGGATAGAAGTGTTTCCTGCATAATCCGTGTATACCCGGGGGGGGGGGAGGGTGGGATAAAAATACGGCAATAAAGAAAAGTGCACCTAGGAAAACAATTTATGTGTGGTTCGAAATAGTTATATAGGATTCATGTTCAACATCTCAGAATTAACGAAAGGGCGCCGCGTAAGTGCTTCTGGTACAACTCATCCAATATTTTTAAACGCGTTCTTAACTAATAGAATACTGGAGCGGGTATGAACATGCTCAGGTATCGGGTATTACAAGAGCCTCCTAACCTCACTGACTGCGATCAAAGCAACTGGGTGGCCGTTCGCTGAAACTATAGGAACCAAATATATTTCTGGCTCAGTCCTGAAACAAAAGCGACTTGCCTGCTGGAGCACACTTGCAGCAAAGTATATCGGAAGGATAGCCCAACTAGGTTTAAGCACAGAACACGTTCTCTTGAAGGAAAAACGCCTGCCGTTATCTCAGTTTTCGCTCCCCCTGTACTGGAGAAAATGCACTGCAGAATACCTAAGGCCACCTCGTTTTTTTTTTCAAGAATATCTGCTAGAAAATATATTTTGTTGTTGTACCCGTTACGTTTTTTTCTCCTCTGCAGAAATGTTTATTATGTGCTTTCTATTCAAAGGTTCCGTTAATAATTCCTCTTCGTGCACGAATATTTCCGAGCGCTTGGTGTTTCCTGCTCGTGAAAGAGCAATTTCATAGCAATTTCATATGTTTGCATTAGGTGCAAGCAAATGTACGTATGTATAATGGAGAACATTCGTGGAGGGACGCGTACCCTTATCTATTATGGAATATCTCATAAGCAAACAGTTCCTACCTAGATCAAAAGGTAGTGTTTCCCAGCATGATCTGCATATACAAAAATACAAATTTCCTTGAGTGTTTGCATGTATGTATGTTCCGAATAGGAATCGCTCAGGATTAGCCGATCCGGACTGGACTTCGTTAGGTCTGCGGAGGTTATTGGCCACTTTTCTTGGTCCTGAGATTTTCGAGTGTTGTTTCTCACTTCTCACAAATCTCCAGTTCACTAACAAGGCTCATGATAAGTTCCTATATTCCCCCGGAAATCCAAGGAAATCCAATCCTTTCTTTCTTTCTCCTTTCTTTCTTCATGCGACATGTGAAGCAAAGGCGTAAATAGAATAAAACTCATAAAACACAGTAAAAGCGTGGAACGAGAAACCAATTATATAAAGTGCGGGACACGCTGTCGAAGCAAATTCAGCTCAACAAAAAAAAAACATCAGCACGTAAAACTGTGTACATTAAAGCTAGAACAGATTCTCTTACTGGAAAACTTCAGCATTATTTGTTCTATCCAAGAAATTTTAAAATGAGAATTACAGCATTTCTTTATCTTCCTGTAGAGAGTAGTGAAGCAAAGTAGTACACCCTCAATAATATTTTATGTATGTCTCTCATCGCAAATGTATGCATGGATGTTTACAGTGTCGACTTCGTGCTGTACTGCTTCATGAGTTCACGTTATCGCCAGACATTCGGTCATATTCTGATTCGGGTCGAGAGCTGGCTACGTAGCCAGAATCATCGTTGCAGGTATACAAAAGATCTCACGAAAATTCCGCCACCTACGATTGTTTAGCAGAAATTTACGTTCTAGACGTATGGATGTAACTATTAGTAACTGCAGTGTAACGTTCAAATACGGGTTTTTTATAAGTTTCATTTTTACGAATTCGTTCTTTTTTTCTTTCTCCTACAGTATTTCTCGAACAGTACAAGCTTTCTTCGTACCACATTAGATCCTCATTCTGACATGTTTTACCTCATGAATCTTGTCACGCTTAATCCCCTGCTACCGTATTTGTTGTACAGTATTTTCTCGGTGCTGCGGATCTCATTGTTTACGGGTTTTGCTTTTTGCTTCTTGTTTGTTTATTGTCGTCAACATAAATTTTTTGAGAACTCATGGTGCTTATTAATAGAAGACTGCTTCAGATGGGTTTTATACATGATCTTTCTGAGAAAAACGACTTAACTGAGTTTTCCTTTGTGCCTTAGGATAAGCAGATACGAGGATTTGGAAGATTTATAAAAGATCATCTTGAAAGAAGCGCTTAAATGATTGGCATTCCAGAAAATCAAATAATTCTACACTACGTTAAAGATACTGAGCTATAGAGCTGTAGGCTTATGTTCTCCTCACAATCTGATCCTCTAGTGCTTAGAGCTCGCGCTGATGAGAACATAAATCCGCATTGTTCTGAACAAGTTCACAGAGTATTTATAAAGAATAAAAGGTTGAAATACATACATTCCCGTCCAAGTCAGAAAGATCTCTTGAACGCAGTGACTGGGGAAATTTTCGATTTCTCTATTTAGCATTCTCTAGCTCTCTACAACGAGCTGACCGAAACTATAATTTTTTGTCTGAGGAACTTCAAAGTTAGGAACTTTCAGAGGGTTGAAAGACATACTTGTTGGTATTCGGCAGAACAATAGTGACTTCGGAAACTATTGATTTCTCAGGATGCTTGGCAATGTTTTGAGGTACACAAAGAAAAGATACACCTATTCGAGTTCGTTAATGACGATCGAACTGTCACCTAGGCCGGGATTCATGAAAAAATAACGAAGCGAGCCTGTGAGGGTTAGTGCTATTGGTTACTGTATAGACTACATAATGCTAAGGGACGCAGGATGTGAAAGTTGGTTCGCTAGCCTGGTTTCGCTTGGCTATGCGAAGATGAAACCTAGCCCTGAACAGTACACTGCAATCTCGCAACGAAAAGAACCTTTGAAGAAAGGTTCCCGCTTTTTTTTTGATTTTGCAAGGTGAAACCACTTTATTCCCATAAGTGCTAAATTTCTGCGGGCATGCATATATTTATTACATTAGATCACTAATGTGTACTGCAGTAAAATATGAAGAGTTGAGTGGAACCAGGAAAATCGTGGGAGTCGAGCATTAGCTGGACGATGAATCTGGTTGGCAACAAGGATTTTACTGCCCAAACCGACCTAAGTTTGATCGTTTCCTATGTGCTTTAGTGTTTATTCCTGTCCTGTTCTCTTATGCTTCAAGTTTCCTTTACAATTTGAGCTCATTCGACAACTGATGAAGACATTGAGGATCTACCAGCTTCGGTATAAACCTCCCATGTCGCGACAGCCAAGATGCGAACGCGTTGGCACCTGGTTCGCGACTAGAGTTTTACATTCGAAATTTTTTTTTCGAATTTTCGAATTTTCGAACGATCCAAATTTTCGAATTTTCGAATATTCGAATTTTCGAATAATCTAAAATTTCGAATTTCCGAATAATCTGAAATTTCGAATTTTCGAATATTCGAATTTTCGAATATTGCGGTACCATCGAATTTTCGAATTTTCGAACAATCCAAATTTTCGAATTTTCGAATATTCGAATGTTCGAATAAAACTCGAAATTTTCTGCCACTGAACGTCCGATACTAGTGGCACAGGAGGCGCGATATGGAGTTCTGCACTTGAAAAGGGTTGAATCAGACTGCATTTGACTCAATTCGATTTCTTCTTCATTCAGATTCATTTCACAAAGAAAAATATGTGGATGAATAAATGGTTAAAGAGCACAATTAAAATTCGTCTTCTTCGATGATCGAATCGTCTTCAGTGACACTGCACGCTTCTTCATCTGAAGAACTGCAGAAGATATCTTCGATATTCTCTGGGTACCCGTATCGTTTTGCCTCCAATGCAGTCCAGCTCCTGCTTTCTCTAAAAAATACTGTTTTCCTCTACATTCAAAGACATACACATCTATCTACGTGATACCTTGCAATTTTAGCATTTGAATGTTTTTTTACAAGGAGCAGTGTTCGCGCTGTTTTTGATGAAAGTCTCCCCCTCCTTTTGTTTCCGTAAAGCAGGCTAGCAGTGCTAAAACAAGTCACATAAACGTGTAACCCATGTGGCATTTATTATTAGAGCACACCTGAATAAACGTTCACAGTCAACTGAGGAAGGAGGAGCCACCAGATATGCCGGTACTTGCGAAGCCATTAGAGGGAATTCCCCTTTGTGGGTCCTCCACCACTCTATAGGATTAGAATCAAACTGAGGGCGAGCTCCAGGTTTTTTGAGGAGCATGGAGTACTGCTGTATTTCAATCTGCAAATAGCTGCGTGCATGTCCTAGATATGTGATCACTCCGTCTTCTCGAAAATGACATAATAGCTCACTCTGATTTCATCCTCACGAGTGGTAGGTCCAGGAGAAGCCACTGCTTCTTCATCTTCTAACAAAACGCCCCAAGCATGTGGGGTTTTTGAAACAGTTTCAGTTTTTATAACCCGCATGTTATCCTCAGCAGCCGGGCTATCTTCGCCTTCATCTGCTGCTGGATCCTCCCAGTTATGCACTGCAACCAGTAAATATTGTGTACTATCATAAAGATCCTACCCCGAAAGTGCTCAACCTGCTTTATTGACCATCCTATCTACGGTGGCGCGCCATTCCTCCGAGGTTAGAACAGTTTCAAGGAAAGCGAACCGAGGATCACATAAAGCGGCCGTTTGTAGAAATTCGTCATCAAACCATGGCTTGCAGTAGGAAGTCGCTTTGGCGAGCAGAGCTTCGCCAAACATTTTGCCTCCCTGCGTGCGCTTGCGCAATTCCTAAAGTTCTAAGTGCGAATATGTAGCAGCTCGCAACAATAAGAAGGTGTAGACTGAGTCGACCTCTCTGTTTTCTTAATCATTGTTTGTCCTACCGCGATGTGCATTGAACACGTTGCACGCTGGCTGCACACCTTAACAATGAAATGTTAAGTTTCTTGCATTTTGTTGAAAAATTGTGAAAGTTGAGCTAACTTGTTTGGTCATGTGGCTAAACGGCTCCAAGAACGTTTTCATTGCCCTAAGGAATCGAGCCTCCTCTTCTTCGAATGGGTCCATTTTCAAAGTAGTCAAGAGCTCCCCAAAGGCCGGCAACTAAATCACCAATTTAGTCGTGAACAGTTTAGAAGAGATATCTTTAGAATAGCCGCTAACTCACGCTATCAAGAATGTCACATATCATTGTGAAAGTCGATCCCCATCTAGTGAGACAGTCACGGAAAGGGATTTTGATGGGAAGACTATGATTTTCCAAGAATCTGAACCAATTTGGAGAAATACAAAGTCCAAAGAGCGTCTTGAATTAAGCAAAAAGAACAACTTTTTGTAACAATTCCGATATTTCGCGCTTTTATTGAGCTTTGTGACCACCGTTTTCAATCTCCTAAGCAGACGGGCCGCCGGTTCCTTGTCAAGACTAGCTTGTACAGCAAGATTCACAAGGTGGGCGCAGCAATGTAGACTAAAATTACCAGATTTGCATTGAATCAACTTAGTGGACTACGAAATGACAACAACTAACTATGGGACATCAATCAAAAATGCAGCCTTCTTCATCACCGACGCCCCATCAGCAACAAAACATTGAATTTTTTCACTGATCTCGAATTTTCTGAGCACCTCCATGATCTTCTCGGAGATGAATTCTCCAGTGTGAGTGCAATAACTAGGTTAGCCCAAACTAAACAAAAGAGTTGTTCATTCCATTTGAAACTCACCTGCTGCCATCCAGCGGAATGCAGTCAAGTACAATGTTTTCTCTGTCCGCGAAATTCGGCGACAGAACGTGGGCGGTCATTCCAAGAAGAGAACAGCTCAGATTCTGTGAACTCCAACAGTCGGCAGTTATTGCAACCTTGGCATTTGCATCAGTAACCAATCTTCCATGTTCTTCGTCAATTTCTTTGACCAAACCTTCCATCGTCGACATTAAGGTTCTGGGACACGGTGGACTATAGCCGGAATTGAGAGAGCTGGCAAAGTCTTTGAATCAGGAAAGAGTGGTGATCCGTAGTGGAAGCGAAGTGTTCGCGACTAGGAGAGCTAGTTTTTTGTCGATCATTGCCTTTGTTGTGGCATTCAGCTTCGGGTGAAACGTTTGGCGTAGATTCCTTTGTGAAGGGAAGTCTTGTACTGAACTCGGCTGTTTTCGGTTGGCCTCGTTGACTGATGCTAGCTCGCCTTCGTGACACTCTTGTAAATGTTTGAGTAAATTTGTTGTCGTTTTTGATTTCGGAACCTTCAGTGACTTTGGGCACAAAGAGCAGACTGCGATTTCGGATCCATTTTCATCAAATGCTTTTTTGAAGAGTTTCCAAACGGCGCTCATCTGTAACGAAGGCGATTCGAAAAACTACTAACTCATCCAGTACTCTTTCTTAATAAAGGAGAGACACTTGATATCAGTAGTGTTTTTCAATGAGATGCAACTCGTAATAATAACGAGCACTTGTTTTGGCTGTAAATCGACTCCTAGGGGCCAGTGAATATGTAGCTCAAAATACAATTTCGTGGATGGCGTCCTAGGACCTCTGAACACCACATGGTGCTCCAAAGCTATGGGGGCAATTTTCCAGAATTAATCCTTATGAGCATGCAAAATCTCATGGATTTTCGTCCGATAGAACTTTTTTTATCTTGATAACACCACATAAGACGTGATCTCAAAGTTTGTTAAATTTGAAGTATGTTGACACTCAATTTCTGAAGAAATTGAAAGGTCCTGTGAAAAACTTTTGTATGTGTAAAAAAGAGCTAATCTTCCTCTATTGTAAAGTATGGATCTATTCTCCCATATGATGCAACTGCAAAGTTATTCGCCTCAGATCAGCACCACACTCTTCAAGGCTGACACAAACCTAGCCTCAGATCAGCACCACACTCTTCAAGGCTGACACAAACCTAGGTATGATTCCGAAAAGGGAGGTCGAGCTCTATACTCTCACAAAATTTCAGCTCTCAACTTTACCTGAGACGAGTTTTATTCCGTTGGTAAAGCGATGGTAAACCGTTGGTGAAAATAGCCATTTTCCCATGTTTTGACCAACGAATTTCCATCCGAATTTAACCCTAATAAGCCAAATTTCTTAAAACATAAAGATGTGCGTCAGAAAGCGCAAATCTTCCTGATAGCAGAACAACTTGAGAAATTTTCCCGGGTCACATGTCAACCCTTTTTAAATTCGTGACAAACAAGCATACATCTGCACGAGTACAATTCTAATTCTGAGTGCAAGAACACCACTCAAGCGCGATATTCACGTCTCAGAAAGAAGTCCTGACAATTTGTTTTTGTTCATACACATAGGTATTTGACGTCTGACTGCTCCATATGCATTTTTCCTTTGTGCAAAAATTAGCCTTCAGCGGGGATCGAACCCTGGACCTGTTTGAACATGAATGCGATTTCTGCGTCACTCTTGCTTATAATAAGTGTGTAGGTGTGCGGCATAATCATGTGCGACAACTGACTGGTTTTTTCACTGATAGAACTTGAAATTCAAAAATGAAAACTGAAAGTTGAAAGGTGGAAAATTAACTTGAAAAATTAATTGAATTCAAAAAATGTCTTCCGCATATTTTGAAAGTTGTTGAATTTCAATAATTGAAACGTAAAAAAATTAAATGTTCTGGAGAGAGGTCGCATTGCCCTCGTCTACAAGGGTGGTCGCTTCGGGGTCGAATTTTTAGCAACATCACGCTTGACCCTGAGTGTGGCTCACCGGCAGGATGCGCTATTTCCGTGTGGTTTGGTTTAAAAGATCATTTAACCTTTGTAATCTCAAAGGTTTTCCTAGATGGTAACACAAAAACACTTCCAAATTAGCGTAAAGAATTGATGTCGGAATTTTTATAGAACTTTCAGAGCAGAAATAAGAATTAGAGCTTGAGAATGGTGGAAAAGCTTGAAAAGGGCGCTGTCGTCAATGGGTTAAATTTTCTCTTTAAAAGCCGCATTGCGACAGATCGTTAAGGCTACCAAATAAGAGGTTTTGAGTTTTTTGAATAGATTCTTCATCTAACTGAAAAATGCGATCAAGGTATTCATCTATATTTATATTCATCTGTATTCATCTTTATCTTTCCCCAAGAAATTGTTGAAGTTTTTGCCAGAGGAGATATTCTCAAGCTTCATTGAGAACGAAATTATAGACGGAGCTTCTAAAGGCGATTTTTCCTGGCTAGTACGCCGAACTGCATAGAGAATGTTTCGTGATGCCTTCAAATGTTGAGAAAAATCATGCGATGGTGGCAATACTGGAACCATTTTACCACTTTTCCAACAAAATGGATAGCAATTAAGTAGCGTTCAAACAGCTAAGGGGCGAAATATGCGTCGTCATAGATGCGGGAGTAGATGTCATTGAAAAAACTGCAGATATCAAGCATCTTTCCTCCAGAATTTTTTGAAGGTGTTCAATACATTTTTTCCGTCTTTCTGAGCCCGGAAAAATCGGGATATGGCGGAGGAAATTTCAGATATCCAATGAATCATTGAAAATAGAGGATACGAACTCAGGAATTATGAACGATTTCATGGTTTGTACGTGTTAAAAGATGGACATAGAGTTGGTTATTTTGAAGGAAGCTGGAGACGTAAAGATCATTCATATGCACACGAACACAAGCGCCAGGCAGCTGGGCTTGCTAGCTGTAGATTTCAGAACATTCATCCACGATAGTGGAGGCTGCAGAAAAGGATGTAATTTTCAATATTACTTCATGAAACAGATCTTTCAAAGGTAATATTGTTTCTCAGCGGCCCAACTACCGACCTCGAACTCTGGAACATGGATTTACTTAAAAAACTTGCATACAGGGGTAGTGCATGATGATGAAGGAGCTGATTAAGAATATCATATTAATTTTGCAGGATAATATCGATCTTATTGAGTCAATCTCTTTTTTTTTTTGAAGCATGGCTCACTTCTCGGACCTTCCTAAAAATTTTGCTGCAGTTCGTGAGGGTGCAAAGGAGGCTAATTACAAAATAAGCATTCAGTATGAAAAGGTAGACTTCATGACGAACCCTCCAGGAAAGTCTGGAACAACACCACCCACAGGGACAAATTCAGAGAAGACAGCCAAATCATGATTACAATGGAAAAGACTATTATTAGGGTGGTCAGAAAGTCTTGAGCCGTTTTTGACTTTTTTGCGCTTTATTTTATTACTTAGCCCACAGTGGAATTTGCTCAACAATATAATAGCCACAGTTAGTCACTGCTGTGTCCCACCTAATGGGCTGGTCAGCGTTCCCCTTCTTCCAGAACTGGGAAGACTGGAAGCCAAAGAAATCGCTGACCTCCGTTCCAACATGGTGCACTTTGGTGAATTTTTTCTTAGCCAGGAATGCTTCGAGGGGATGAAATAAGTGACAGTCAGAAGTGGCAACGTCAGGAGAATACGGTAAGTGGGGAAGCGTGTCCCAACCCAGCTCCTCCTATTTTTCAGGGGTCCCTTAAGCAAAATGGGGCCTAGCGTCACCATGGCGTAGGTGTACAAAAAACTCGTCTTTGCCGTTTTTCTCAAACAGCATCCGCGACCTTCCGGAATTGATTGGCGTATGTGTTAAAATGTTGTTAAAATTAAAAATAAAGTAATTAAATTGAATAATTAAGTAATTAAATTTAAAATGTGTGTTAAAATCAGCTCAAGACTTTCTGACCACCCTAATATATTCGTTTTCAGCAACTTCGAAAACCTCTCCGTGCATTGTTTCAGAGAAGAGATCTGAAAAATGAGTCAGGCTTGAAAAAAATCGATAAAATCGATATTACCAGGCGAAATGAGTATGCTATTTGAGATCGGCACCTCGATATACCCTTGTTTTCAGAGAAATCCATAATTTTGGGTTTGAGGCCGATAGTCTTAGGGCCGCTGAAGTACAGTAGCAACCCATCCAATTTACATGGATCTACAGGATTTCTCCAGCTGACTGGCGCTAATATCAAATCACTGTAGTTCACAAAACTGAGAAAAAATGAACGCACCTTCTCACTAGAACTTGAGCAATTACGGCGCTTACTCGGAGAAATGGCGTCGACTCTGCAATAGAAGCTTTTTGTAGAGCAAGTTATCGTGTCAACTTGGAAAATTCAACCGAAACACGTGACCAGACGCATAATTAAGCCAGTAATCAAATTGGGAATGATTAAAAAGAACAAATCCGAAGAAATGACAAAAAAAATCAAATGAGAAGCTGGTATGGGATCGAGGCACTTCTGGAACATTCTAGGGTTCCAGGGATAGGAAGAAAGGAGCGCTAGAGTGGAGGCTGTGTTTTCGCGCCGGGACCGCTGCTGCAGTGTGGCGCTGCATCCTTCAACAGCAGAGAGCAGTTTCTCAGTCAACTTTTTTTTCTTGAGAAATTCGAATAATCGCCCGTCGAATATTCGAATGTTCGAATTTTCGAATATTGCGGCACCATCGAATTTTTGAATGTTCGAATTTTCGAATAATTCAGAACCTTCGAATTTTCGAATATTCGAATGTTCGAATAAAAATTCGAATTTTATTCGATTCGGTCAAAACTCTACTGTAGAATTGGCATGCGGGAAGTGACAGAGAGTATGAACACAGTATTCCTCCACAGAGTGGAATGCATCCAGAATATCCGGGATACTTTCTGTATTTCCTCAACTCGTGAACGGTCTCGTTGGATGGCAGATGTGACACTTGTCGCCCATGCATGACCCAGCTTGAGCACATCGCTCAACATGACACACTCGAACATTGGTGGCCCTAGTGAACGACTTCAGGACTTTTGAGCATAACAACGTCATTGGCTTCCTAGGGGTTTTAATGAAGCCTAATCTTTTGTTGGAGTGTGTTGCTTCTATGCACGCTTCAGGGGTTAACTTGTTGAACAGGATCTCTTCATCATGATGATAGAAGCATACGTTGGATTCGTCGCACACAAGTTTGACGGAGTGTCCACGTTGACAAGCGTCCACGGGAAATGCTGCGCTACTTAGTAGTATCAAATTGCTAGCAACTTTGTACATGGTAGTGGAGCTGGGACGAATGCCTGCAACCCTGTCAAACCGTTTGATTGAATTTCCGTCATCGATATTTCCTCCTCAAGACTTTTGCTTTTGTGAGTAGACATGACTTTGCGCATTGTGTAGGCCAATTTATAATAATTATTATTAGCAGTGGGACATATACCAAAACTGCTGCACTACCAATTGCGCCCACTGGCCAACAATGTGGGTTGCCAAGTAGACTTTCTGAGAAGAAATATTGGTGCTTGCAATGCTTTGGTGGATCGCATTTGGACTCAAGATGCTCCTTGTTGCTAGATAGGACTAATGCAACTTTGATTGTTATGTGGTGACATAGGTAAGCTGTAGTTGAGTGTTTCCACGACTCCGTCGAATGTTTTGCAGTTTTCATCGAAAGTACTTGGAAGGAACCAGCTGGGGGTGCAATCTTGACCTTTCCATCATAGCACGTAATGCTAGGCTGCTGATGTGCCAGCGTTGGGGACACAATATCAGGAATGTGATGAGCATGAACAGAAATGATTGGTGGCTTTCGGTCAGTTCTCCCAGACTAGATTCATATCTCCTTGTTACATCATAGGCTTGAGTTTTGGAAGCTCTAAAGGGAAGCCTTTTTCTCTTTCACATGGTTCAGTTTCGAGTCTCTCTTTTGTAATTATCGTACGGAATATTTCTAATTTCAGAGGAAGTATCTTGTTTAGTGGTCGTTGGATCGTTTTATGGCTTGGTAGCAAGATCTTTGCTGAATCAATCCATCTGCACTTCTAATTATGTCGATGATTTTGCTGTACGTCCAACATCCTCTCGGAATAATTTTTGTTCAACTGGCACGACTTCACCTATTTCTGGATTAATCTGCGAGAGATGCCTATGTCGTTTGAGATGTACTATCTGCGGTTCTCTTAGTCAGGTTAGATATTTTGAGCTCCACCTCTGCCAGAATTTATCTGCGATTTTCTCGGATGATTCAATAGTTTTTGTTGCTTGTTTTTGCCTTTGAATAAGCTCTGAATCATAAGAAGGACAATCGGAATCGTCCACTACTCCACCAGATGGGATGGAAAATGTGAGATTTCTTCTTAGAAAATGTACGGGTCTTGGTGGCAGATTCGTTATATCGCTCATACTTGTCTTCGTTAATGGTCTTGTATTCAGAATAGCTTCTATCCGTGTGATTATTGTGCACATATCGGAGAAACTCAAACGTTTTCGACCTATGGATTCATTGAATTAACTAGACCAACGAGTTTTTCCCATGTGCCACCCATCCAAAAAGAACTTGGAATGTACTGCATTTGTATTGTATTTTGTACTTTTTCTTGTATTTTTCTGAGGCGCAGTATCTCATTGATGGTGAGCCATTTGTTTCGTTTTGCTCAAACATTTTTTGGATTATGATCTCTCCGAGATTGAAATTGGTTCCACAGTCTGTGCGAACGATTCTTGGAACTCCTCCACGGGATATGAATCTCAGAAGCTAACGAAAAGATAGGTTCTCCACAACTACAAAATGTATAGCATGCGTGGTTAGACACATATATAAACAAATAAAGTCGCATCCGACGTTTTCAAAAGGTTTCGAAACAACAACCCTATCTTTAGGTAAATACGGCATTATTGGTGCTCCGTACTGTAGACCTTGGTATTTCTTGCAAATGACACAAGATCTCACGCATTTTTTGAACACGAGGAGTGAGCGTGGGATCCAAAATCTCATTAGCAACATTGTATGGTCTTTTCCACAGTGTATGTTTTTTATGTGGACGTTTTGTATTATCAGCTGTGATAACTCGGAATCATGTGGAATGTAGACAGGAGGTTTTTTATCGTAAGGGATGTGTGAGCTTTGAAGACGTGACTGGTGGCGAATTATCTCGTTTTCGTCTCTAATGATGTGCTTTTCTCGTAAACTCTTCTGTAGCACGTTTATCTCGAGCGGTTTTGTGCTTATGAGCGATTACTAGCATCTCAGCTAAATCTATATTGGAAGAAGAGATTTCGCGCAATGCAGTATCTATTTTATTTATTTTTGAAAGGCGACTCAAATCAACAAGATCGTCTTTTTCCTCTCTCTCGCACGATTGAACGTTACTCGAAGGAATTCGTACATCGATTTCTTCTGTTTCCTGCACGTTCGTTACGGCTTCTATAGATTTAAAGGGCCAACTGCTGGAGTTCTCTTCCAGCCGACTAGGTCCTCTAACCCAATCGTGAGTTATGGATTTCTTGCGAGGTCAGCCCTCTAGTACCAGCATCAGCTGGATTGTATAAGGTCGATGCATAACTAGTGCAGGATTTTTTGCGATTTCTTTTCTCTTTAAGAGTTAACACTTCTTCAACGGTTTTTTAATGTAAATAATCCACTTCTTTTAGTAACGGTATCGGCTATCGGAAATCGTATCCACACTCACCATCTCACGCTCTACCACTTCGGGAAAGGAGGGGATGCAGCACAGTCATTCTACGATCTCAACGGAATTTTGATTAAAAAAAAGGCAAAACCAGGTCAAAAATATTTGAGTACTTCAAGCAGGAAGGTGCAATCCTTCAGATGAAGAAGGAACAGACCTATGATCAAATTTGGACGACCATGAGTATTTGGCAGCCGTGGAAGGGAAAGGGGATCGATTGACGAGATTCCTCAGAAATAAAGACTGCTCGTTCTTCTACAGAAAATCGATGAAAATTCGAACATTGTTCTGGTCTGGAAGTTTTTGCGGACCTATGTAGCCAATCTCCATGCTTTTCTGAGCCTCTTGAGAGAAGGAACCATGATCGAATGGTTTATATTGAAGAGTTCGGCAGCATTCCCGCTGTCAAGCTTTCGTCCTCTTCCATGTCTACCAAAGATTTTTATTCTCACAATTTGATGGCCAACTTCTTCTTTCTTCATCTGTGAAGCTCTACCTTATGAATATGAACAATCTTTCAACTTAACCTTGCTGATTGGTCCATCTTTGAAGGGTTCTCTGAGATCGCGGAATGACTGTGCTGCATTCCATTATTTTCCGAAGTGATAGAGCATATTATGGCGGATGTGGATTGGGCTTTCGATACCACTTTCAATAAGTGGAAAGAGAGGATTGTTTTTGCGGAAAAACCGCTTAGAGGCTTCAGTTTTCATCGATAAAGAAGTCACAAAAAAGCCGCATTAATTATGCACCAACCTAATAATTAGTTGAGAATGGAGGAAATTTACTCCATTGCCGTATGCCACAATTCGATTCTTGAGTCGCAAAATTCTTTCATGCTGGTTTTTCACGAATTCTGGGACCTTTCTGAGAGATTTTGTCCTGTATAGTGCAATTTCGCTATCGGAAACACCTTTTAATTCCTTTATGGTTTTATGTGATGAGGTTATGTGATGTAGTACTAGGTATACTCATAGCAATGAGACCGGCGAACAAATATTGTGTTCGTCAGTCTCATTGCTATGAGTATACATCGTAGCTCTAGTCGTGGGATAGTTTGACGACATTTCTTCAGGTTCAGTCCAGTTTTACCACCAATCAGTTTCGATACTTTGCCGGAGGAGACACACCGGATGTACGCACATGAGGCGATGGCTGCCTCACTTGCATCTGCGAATACCCAGAGGCGTCTACTCCCTGACAAGGTCAGAGGTATCCATCTATTTATCGGTATTGTTGATCGCTGACCTCTTTACAGAGTTTTTACCATGTGTCAGTTGTTTTCTGCGGTAGAGGAGTCTTCCAATCTACACCATTATCGAAGATTTCCCTCATCATTGATTTCCGGCCTACCATGAGTGCGCCGGTGACACCAATAGGATCATAAATCGAATTTATTTGACTATGTCTCTCTTAATTAGTAGAACTTTGTGAGGAAAGTTCGCTTGGACTGAGTATTCGTCGGCTACGAAATCGTATGCCACACCGAGTGGCTTCATTGGACCAGACTCTAGTTTGTTCGCAGGTGAAATCCTCGAGTTAACCTCAACTGAGATGGACGACACTTCGCGTACACTCTTCCCAATTCCTGCAAAAAAAGGCTTCATGTGACTAGACTAGGCGGATTTGAGTGAACGCTGTTTCAATAGCACATGCCAGCATAATTTATTGGAAGAGTGTGGAAATAAAAATATGATGTAAAGGGGGTTCAGAAAAGTCGGTATTAGTGCATTCACAGATTGAAGGTAGTCTGTGCGGTTGTGCACTATCAAATACAAAACAATAAAGCGAGGAAAAGAAAAAGAATCAGTAAAAAGAGGGAAAATGGGATTCGTTTCGCCTCTTTCTTTAAACGAATCACATTTTCTAGCCCCCCCCCCCAAGGCTCATCAGTAAAGAAGGGGGCTAGTTAGAGAAATGTGAAGAAGAAGAATAAAAGGAAGAAAGGATGAGAAGAGAAAGAATATAGTTGAAAAAAGAGAGGAAAGAGGAAGGATGAGTAGAAGAAAAAAGAGGGAAAGGAGATAAGGAGTAAGAAGTAATTAAATTACTATTTTTGGGACCCAGGTACGCACCCAATCTCCCTTGGCTGGGTATTAGATGATCCCGTTCTTCCTAACTCTTATCTTGAGACGTATAGTCTGCAGCAACACCAGAAACAGCGAAAAAGACGCAAAAAAAACTTTATATGCGCCCGTCCATTCCCAGTGCTGCTACAGACACCACCGATGACAAAAAGCTAACCCAAAGATAATTACTAAAAGCTAACTCGAAGTAGACATGCATAGAATAACTAGAAAGTACTTGACTAGAGAATACGAAGACTAGGGTATAAGACTAGAATGCAACAGAATTTGACTAGAATATAAGGACTAGAGCACAAGACTAGTATGCAATAGAAGATGACTAGCACATAAAGACAAGAGTTTAAGACTAGACAACAACAGATTTTGACTAGAATATATTACTAATACTAAAGTTGTTGTACAAATACTACACTAAGTATGTAGAGGAAGGTAAAGCTATACATCAGAGCTAAAGACGACCAAACCTATGCATAAAGGTTTATCAAAGTTTTTATTTTAAAACAGAAATCTTCGAGTGCTGAGCATACCTTCACTATCCTCAGTATCTCCGTGTAAACAGTTGCGGCCTTCACTCCAGTCGACATGAAAGAACTGTAATGAGGAAAGCGTATAACTTTGTTACAACTAAATTCATCTGTCTTGGTATACATATAGATAGGTATGTATGTAATCATTCTTAATATTTAATGCAATGTCTAAATAGCTGCACTCATATGGATTATATGAGTGGGTTTTAATTCCAATTCATTATTATATACTTGTGAAATTATACATTCAATTTCTTTATCTTCTTTATTATGTATTATTAGCAAATCATCCATGTACCCATATGGTATAAACAGACTACTTTCTAATTGCTTAATCTTATTGGAATAATTGAACTCCATTAAAGATAAGGTGAGATCTGCTAACAAGGGACTAAAATTACCTCCTTGTGGTACCCCTTTCAACTGTTGAAAAACAAAATCACCAAATGTGCAATAACTATTTCTGAGCAAATAATCAACCAAATACGTTAGGTCTTCTTGTTTGTAGAGTCTATATCTATTAAGGTGGGTGTGGTCAGTATAGAATGTACGGTATCCATTACTAGCTAAATATGTCTTATTAGCATTTTTAAAGCAGATGTAAAGAACCTCCTTTATATTGGTCAATATGGTGTTTTGAGTCAGATTAGTGAACTTGTCAGTAAAATCTGCGGAATATAGCCTGACTCCTTTAAATGTTACTATGTTTAATTCTGCAGCTATATCCTCTTATATAAATCATGGTAATGCAGCAAAATTTTCTAGAGCGCAGGCGTAGGGGAATAGCACGTGATCACATGCTTTTGCCGTGAGGCTCGATTATAGACTGTGGCTCGCGAGGATGCGCAGCTGACGGGGCATTCGGCCGATGTTTCGTCATAGGTGCATAGACGTGGTGGAAGTCGTATGCATTCGGGATTTCGCGGCGGGACCAGCGGCTAGCGGTCTCGAGCCCTCCAGGCGAGACAGTGTTTGCAACGATTTGACGATGCATTGCAGCAATGTACGGAGCAGAGTAGCCCCTCTGATGGAACTTTGTCAGTAACTGCACTCATTCTTGGAACGCTGGACGTGAATCACTTCGAAGGATGAGTAGAGGCCGTAGCGATACGATTCACTCGGTTTCCTTATGTAGGATGTGCTCTTTGCGCACCTCTCATTACTGAGGTTCCATGGGGATTATGCAGATTGAGGATCCGTCTGTTCTTAAAGACAGCACTCACGATAAAAAAAAAACTTCGTCGATTTTTTCATGAATTTCTATTCTGGAGGCTACTCCTGTGCCCATAGAAGAAAAAAGGCCATAAAAAAAGGCAACGTTTGCGAGAAATACTGAGTTGTATTTTGTCAATACATGTCCCTTTGTGCGAGATCTATCGCCTGAATTGGGTGAGGCCGCCGAGGATCACCGCTATCCGAAAATACTGATCGATCATGTATCAGCTGAGAAACATAGCCGTACACGATCAAAGAGAATGGGCGGGGTTGAGCATGGCGGGCGCATTTGAACATGCGTACGAGTTCTATTACTCGAGTAACTGCATGATTCGGAGTGGTTCCTTTTGCAGTTGCACTGCAATTGATGACACCTTTAAATTAAGCACAAATGCGAGAGAACTTTTTTCAGCGTGAGTGCTGCCTTTAAAGGCAGCACTCACGGAAATTTTCACTTCTGAAATGAGTTGCTTACCATGTAGTCGGCCGCTGGACAATCGCAACAGTAAAACGGACACCTTGAATGGCCGTCTACCTGCGAAGATACAGCCGTGGACACATCAGCCGCTCTGGACATTACGGTTCCGTCGCGCCAACAAACGCCGTTAACGGTTGTGCGCGTGTGGTTCAGCGGGGGCGTGTTTATTCGTACCATTTGCACCCACGGGACCCACCATGGAACACTCGTCCGCGCTGTGGACACACATGAAATAGCGCCATCATTTCCTGTGTTTTTCGCGTGTTTCACGCTACTTCATGGTTGTCAATGAGTTCATCGCCTCTAAAAACCCCGATATACCGCGGAATCTTCAACCCAAAGATTTCCGTGAGTGTTGCCTTTAAGGAGGGCAGTACAATCAAATACACAGGATGAACGAACGAAAAACACGTCATTATAAGCTGTTGTGACATTTTCTGGAACCAGTTGTTCAATGATCATACTTTCTAAATATTTCCTAACTTTCTTCCATTTTTTTTCCAAGATTTACAAAGAGTGCGGGTGCACTGATGACGTACTGATGTGCCGGGGCACTTAGTTCAGAAAAACATCAGGATAGGTGTCCACCGATCGAGAAAGGGTCCCCCGTGGCCCATTAGTGGCGAAAACGCCAGGATACGGGTCCATCGATGGAGAATGGGTCCGCAGGGGGCTCAATATTGGGGAAAGCGCTGGGACACGGCTGGCCCAATAGTGTGAGGAACGACAGGATACAGATCCATGAATGGAGAATGGGTCTTTCCTGGTCCAAAAGTGGATAAAGTGTCTGGATACGGGTGCGCGGATAGAACGTGGGTCCGCATGATTCCCATTAGTAGAAAAAAAAGCCAGCATACGGGTCCACGGATGGAGAATGGGTCCGCCGTGGCCTAATAGTGGAGAAAACACCAAGATGCACATCTACCGGTGGAGTAGGGGCACGCTGCGCACTCATTTGTGTTGTGAGGATAGCCGATCACTGAGCTATCCACTGTGAATGAAATGGCATCAAAAATGATCAGAGTTGTTTATGTTTTTTTTGAAGTGTTTATGTTTAGGTCCACTACCGAGGCTATAAAAGGGCCATAGAGTGAGGTTACAGTCAGTTAGTCATCTGTTGGGTCTGCTGCCTGCACGGCAGTATATTCGCCACTTATCTCGTAATCGCCTCGCCTACTATATATCGTCTATCCAGCCGCTCGACTATCCGCATCGTCGCCTATCACCCACATATCGTAGCCGCACAGAAGCCTGTTCAGAAGTCGTACAGTCATTCGTGCCTACGCCAGAGCAGTGGTACTGGCGACAAGTTGTTCATATAATAAAGCTTGTGTATCATACCTGGCTTGTTAGCATCGAAAGAACCAGTGGCGGGACCCACCAGGCCTAACTTGGGGGCCGAACCAGAGCTAACAAGTGCAGGTTGACATACAAGTGAAACAAGTGGAACAGGAATTGAAATCCTGCAGAACCATACAGTTCCCGAGTGTTTTGAGCTCGATTTAGACGCAGTACCAGTCCAGAAAAGATGGAAAACTGCGGTACAGAGCTTGCGGGAATGGCAGCTCTCACAGTTGCCGAAAAAGAAGAGAAAAAGAGAAACCAGGTGGGAGAAGCATCAGAGGAAAGACAAGCACTCCCTTATGATGAGTGCTGGAATGTCCTATCTTCTCTCTGCCAAGCACATATGTGCAGGCCTAGTGAGCTTAACTATAAAGCATTAAGCAGTTTAGAAATGGTTGCTCACTTGCAGGCTGAAAACGCGCAGTTGCGGAAAAAACTGCTCCAAAAAGGACAGACGAACTCAGACGAGGCACCTAATAACATGATGGAAGGTGAGCTGGAGTTCGGCAGCTATGAAGCCGAACCTACACCATCATATAACAACATATACGAGAATTTCCAGTCGATGGGAGATTGGAGCCCGCTAAACCAAGAGAAGATCCCATCTACAATCAATGGATCACAAGGTCAGTGGGAAAGACCTGAACTTGAGACAAAAAACTGTACAAACCCTACTGCCCCAAAGCCAGATATGGAGAGTTTAACCATCAAGCAGTTCTTCCGTGCTTTAGCTATGCCGGAAGTAAAACCATTTGGGAACAGAAGAGGTCAAAAGTTTGATGAATTCCTGAGATCGTTCCACTTAAAATTCCCGAAAGAGACATATACTAACGAAGATCGTAGAGAAATCTTCGTGAGCTACCTCGAGGGAGAAGCAAAACTCCACTACAGTATACTGTCGCCAAGGATTAAAAATGGCACCCTTGACGAAGTAGTGAGAGCGTTAAAATCTAGGTTGAGACTAGAAACCCAAGAAGAGAGGGCCCATGCCTTGAGAAAACTGAGATCATTGATCAAAAGAGAGAACCAAAGTGTGGGTGCATTTTGCCTCGAATTGGAGATCCTATCCTCGAAGGCACATCCTGAGTGCGATGAAGACACTCTAGGACTCATTCGAGCAGAGATACTCCAGGATCAGCTCCAAGACTGGCCAGAAGCTTATCACACTGCAGAAATCCTCGAAACACACCAAGGACACGAAGTGTATGAGCAGATTAAGCAAGCTGCACTTCGGATTGAACGAATCAGAAACCAGAAACAATTGTCGAAGTTTAGACGAAACGACACTTTCAGGAAACCAGCCGGAATCACAAAATCATCCCATCGGTTGCAGCCACGAACTGGCGGTGATGAGCAATACCCTAAGATCGCTGAAAATAATGACAAAGGTGGCGCAAAAGTAAAGCAAGATGAATCAAAGCCGCTGCCAGATATACGCAACAAACAAGTTAAATGCACCAACTGTGGAAAAAGAGGTCACCAGTCAAATGACTGTTGGAGCAAGAAACCTGGACAGCAAAACAACTGCTCCTTCAGTACAGTGGTAGAAGCATGGTCTTGCAAATCCAGCATCACTGAACGGAAAGTGAACGGACTGGTCGGCCCAAAGCACATCGTGAAAGTGAAATGTTTGAATAGCATTATCCCAGCGATGATTGATACCGGATCGCAACTAACAATAATGCCGCTTAGTGTATTATTGAAGGCAAAAGAAAGCGGAGTCGACATGGACGATATGTGTCGACAACTTCCTAAAGAAGATCTGAACGTGCTCGATGCATCAGGGAATAAAATGGATTTCCTGGGTTGCATGGAAACGGAGATTGAACTAATTGGAGGTTTGAAAGCAAAAATACAGATGCATGTCAAAAAGCTCAAAGACAGCATCCTACTCTTAGGCACCAATGCCTTGAAGTTGCTTGGTGTTGATATCCTGATTAACAAACGGCCGATTACAGAGCCAGTAACTCCAAAAATGATTTCGTGGGAACAGAACCACACCTCAGAGACAAGTACAGCGGAGCCAGCGATTCCAGAAATGAGATCGCAAGGCCAGAGCCGCCCCTTACAGGCAAGCACATCGGAGCCAGAGATTCCAAAAATGACATCGCATGGCGAGATCCGCTCCTTGGAAACAAGTACACCGGAGCAGAACACAAAGATTAAGTATGCAACGGTAGCAAAGAGGTCTTATGTTGGACCCAGGCGATGCAATCTTGTTCAGATACTGTGTCCAGAGAAGTCCATCGATGCAGTTTTGTGGTCTCTGAATGAGAAAATTCAGACCGGTATATGTTCAATTTCGGATCAAGGGGTTACAGACGTACCCGTATTCAACCACTCAGACGAACCGCTAGTCTTCAAAGAAGGCGAAGTAGTAGGAGAATGGTCAAACAGTAATTCGAAAATGATAAACACAAAATCAGATATGATGGAAATCGCTAACACAGAGTTACCAAGATGCAGGATGAGCGAACTCCTCAACCATCTGGAAAACAATCGAACAGATCGAGGCATGCCTAATAAGTTAAGAGAACTGATCGAAGAATTTGCAGACGTATTTGCTGTGAGCGATCAGGAACTGACTCAAACGGACCTTATTGAACATAATATCGACACAGGAGATACGAAACCAATCAAACAAAGAGTACGACCTGTTCCTCAAGGTGTTCAACCAGAATTCAAAGCAATACTTAATGACCTAGAGAACCGTGGAATAATCCAGAAATCTTCATCAGACTGGGCTTCCCCAGTTGTACTTGTCCAGAAAAAGGACAAAACTCTCAGACTCTGTATAGATTACAGAGCTCTAAACAAACACACTCGCCAAGACTCATACCCACTACCAACAATTGACACTGTCTTGCAAAGTCTAGGTGGGAAAAAGTTCTTCAGCACGTTAGACATGGCTGCAGGGTACTGGCAAGTAAAATTGTCAAAAGATGCACAGAGAAAAAGTGCCTTCACAACTCCTGAAGGTTTATATGAGTTCAAAGTATTACCATTCGGACTGTGCACATCTCCCGCTGTTTTCCAAAGACTCATGGATCTGGTACTAGCCGAGTTGAAAGGCAACGAAGTTTTCGTATATATTGACGATATTTTAGTTGCAACAGAGACCGAAGACCGGCACTACGAAGTACTCAGAAATGTTTTCTTAGCATTTAGAACAGCCAATCTAAAACTCAAATCAAAGAAGTGCTCATTGTTAGAAAACCGTGTAGCTTTCCTGGGACATGTTCTCGACGAAAACGGAGTCAGGACTAATCCAGATAAAGTAGAAAAAGTGAAGAACTACCCACGTCCAACAAATTTAGCAGAAATTCGAACATTTCTGGGAATGTGTGGATACTACAGAAAGTTCATACTGAATTTCTCGAAGATTGCCAAACCACTTTATGAATTGACAAGCACTCGCGTACCATTCAAATGGAATGGAGAACACGAGAAGGCATTCGCAAATCTGAAAAATGTCATAGGTAGTGCACCTGTGCTAGGACAACCCGACGTACATGCCGCTCAGACGGGAGAAAAACCCTATATCATATACACAGACGCAAGCAATCGAGGAGTTGGAGCAGTTCTTTGTCAAGAAGGAGAGGATAAACTGCTACATCCACTCTACTTCGCATCAAAAAAGCTATCAAAGGCTGAAGAACGATACCATGTCACTGACTTGGAAGCACTTGCAATCATTTTTGCACTCAAGAAATTCCATTTCTTTATTTTCGGTGTCAGAACAATCGTTCGTACTGATCACCAACCGCTCACTACATTGTTCAAAAGGTCGAATGTATCACCAAGGATCATTCGATGGGCACTTGAAGTACAATCCTACGATCTCGAAATTGAGTACGTGAAGGGTGAAGCAAACAGAGTTGCAGATGCTCTCTCACGTGGGCTACAAGGAAGTATCTACAACGAAGAACACGACAGCAGTGAGCAAGAAAAAGTGGTTAATGCAATAGGTACGAAGACGGACTGGTTGACAGAACTGCAAAAGGATCCAGACTATGGACCATTGATAGCGAAAGTTAAGGAAGGCAAGGTCATGGATGAAGTAAAACTCCCACGATACGAAAAAGTACTGAGAGTAGCTGATTTTTGCATAGAAGAAGACTGCTTATGCTTACTCCTAGAAGATGGGTCCTCCGCGAAAGTTGTTCCTAGATCACAGAGACGAGCAATTTTTGAAGAAGCACACGCAGGGGCCTTAGCAGGTCACTTCAACGCCCGTAAGATATACAGAAGACTAAAGAAGATTGTTTTCTGGGAAAGCATGTACCAAGACATTGTGCTGTGGTGCAAACAATGCCGACAATGTTTCTTAAGTAACAACCGAAATGATGGTACTCCTCCCCTTAAACCATTGAAAGTCACAGCACCTTTCGAGCTAATAGGCGTCGACGTATTAGAAGTAGGACTTTCATCAAGCGGTATGAAGTATCTCGTAGTGATCATCGATCATTTCTCGAAATGGCTAGCTGCCTACCCAATTCCATCGAAAACAAGTGAAGAAATTGCGAAGACGATTTTCACACGTTGGATATGTGAAGGAGGTCGTTGGCCAAAAGCGATTCTCTCCGACAAAGGTAAAGAATTTGAGAACACGATCATGGAAGCACTGTGTAATATCGCAGGTATTTCACAGAAATTTACCAAAGGCTACAACCCTCGCGAAAACGGTATCACAGAAAGAGCTAACCAAACGATACTAAGAATGTTGAAGAAGAGATGTGAAGTGCACGCAGAGTGGGACACCATTGTACCAAACGTTATTTATGCATACAATGTAAGCCCACATGAAGCCACAGGAGAAAGTCCCTTCTTCACCCTATATGGATTCGACCCAGTCTACCCATCAAAAATAATCCCAACAAGTGAAGTCTCACCGTATCGCATAGATATGGATGATTATCGGACAGAACTGATGAACGGGATGAAAATTACACAAGAACTAATACGTGAGAAGAACGAAGAATATAGAAGCAAGATGAAGGAACAATATGACAGAAGGCACAAGGTAAAAGCAGAAAAACTCCCTAAAATAGGAGATCGAGTCTTCATGAGGATGCCTACAGAAAAATCCAAAAGTAAGCACCCGAAACTGGTATTCGACTGGTCTGGTCCTTATCGCGTTATAGAAACTAGTGAAAATTCTGCGCTTATTTCCGAAATCGGATGCGAAAAAGAACCTCTCAGAGTACAGATGGATCTCCTTCGCAAAATACCAGAGCAAATTGACAACAAACCAGTTAAAACAAAAACTAGGCGTAAAACTGTCAAGGTAGCACAAATACAAATGGAATTTGAAAAAATCTATTTCAGGCCGCTTCCTAAACAGTTCGTAAAGACTGAGGACACCACACATCCGCTCCACATCAAATTCAAATGCCACGAGAAAGCAATTGCCAAGCCACCCAATGAACTTGCTGGATATAAGCTTTGCATAGCCTGCCCCTTTTTGATGGAAAAGGATGCAAACAAGTTAGGAAATGTGCTGAAAGGGCTTCCCGCGAGTATGGAGTCTGTACCATTTGAAAATGTTCTGCGTTTGGCACAACTAATCAACATCTGGATGCAAGATGGACTCTCGGAAAAAGAACAACTCCTGGAGATGGCGAAGAGAGGCCAAGACTTCTGTGCTGAAGCATTGGCGGTAGCCATGCTGTACATGAAAGACAAATGCCTTCACGTCCAAATTAGTTCCGAAAATCTCGATCCAGAAGATGTCTATCACGAACCAGTGAAGATAGCAACATGGAAGAAAGAGATGAGTGCAGTGTACCAACATGCACTGAGCCTAATACAAGGAAGAAAATGGGAAGAACCATGGCAGAAAAGACGCCGCAGGCAAACCCTCTACGTACCCACCTATATGAGCCAGGTTATGAAATGGCTACCAAACGAAGTAACCACAGTCACATACAACATAATTGATGGTCTACCCACTCCTGAAGAACACAACGACTGCCTAGTGATAGTTGGAAAAGAATTTTCTGTAGAAGGAAGAGCAAACCAAATTTTGCTGCCCTGGATTAAAGCTACAGAGATGTACGACGTCCAGATCGCGATAGGAATGGCCCCACGAGAAGGACACGCCAGCTCTATCGCAGCCAAATGGGAAAAAGCTGCAGAAAATGTGGAAACAGCCATAGCAGCTATCCAAGACTTCATCGACATCAAATGGTTGGGAGGCGATGCCCGACCAAACGAATGGGACAACCCAATACGTTGTCTCGGAACAATACCATATGAGCACTACGGTGCGCTCGGATTCTATAAGGCGAAAACGTGGTACGAGAGCGTGAAAACCCATTGGGTGCCCACCTGGCCTGATCCCATAAAGTACAAGAACGTGGAGACGCATGGACATACCCGAAAACGCCGAAGAGTAGACAGCGAATTTGGAAAGATACCAAGAAAGTCTGAAGAAACGTGCCATGGGCACATGGGTAGGTTTGAAAAAGAAGAGGAAACAGAGAGTGAAGGGACCACTCTCTTGTGGGCCCCGGAGATGTGAGGATAGCCGATCACTGAGCTATCCACTGTGAATGAAATGGCATCAAAAATGATCAGAGTTGTTTATGTTTTTTTTGAAGTGTTTATGTTTAGGTCCACTACCGAGGCTATAAAAGGGCCATAGAGTGAGGTTACAGTCAGTTAGTCATCTGTTGGGTCTGCTGCCTGCACGGCAGTATATTCGCCACTTATCTCGTAATCGCCTCGCCTACTATATATCGTCTATCCAGCCGCTCGACTATCCGCATCGTCGCCTATCACCCACATATCGTAGCCGCACAGAAGCCTGTTCAGAAGTCGTACAGTCATTCGTGCCTACGCCAGAGCAGTGGTACTGGCGACAAGTTGTTCATATAATAAAGCTTGTGTATCATACCTGGCTTGTTAGCATCGAAAGAACCAGTGGCGGGACCCACCAGGCCTAACTGTGTCTCAGTCGACCACCTCTTCTTCCTCCCTCTATATTGAAGCAGAAGCTCATCAGTTGGACCATCTCAGCAACGTGAAGCTTGAACCATTTCAGGTGATTATTCGCACGGCATTAGTTACACTGTGTTGGTCACAAGTACTAAAGCCATGTGAAAGATACTCCTGCGCAGAGTTGAAAGTGGCCGCTCATAACGCCTCCATAGGCATGTAGGAAATGTGACAAAAAAGTAAGTAGCATCACTACATCGGAAATCAGCCTTACGTGTAGGTGCGTGATTAAGAATTTGCAAGCAAGGCTAGGATCGCGAGAAGACTCGAAGCCTCACGAGGCGGCCAGGCCCGTAGAATATATGCAACTCATAAGAAGGATTTTGTATTTGAGCTCAGTTAGTGATAAGTTCTGCTTATTTGCTAATTTTCTAAGCATTTCGCACGTGTGAAGCTTTTGCACATACATACCTCAAGTGGCTGCCCCACCCCACTTTCTAGCGTCCGCTAGTCTATATTATCAATTGACCAATAAGGTTTTATGCAATGGTTTCTAAGTCTGGTTGCATGTGCATATTTAATAAAATGTTTTTTGATAAACGAAAAAACAATATGCAGGTCCTATGCAAGTGGTTTAATGCTACTGCAATATGCACCTGTTATAAATCTAAATTTTATAGGATTCTTATGCATCTTAGTTATATATATATATATATATATATATATATATATATATTACTGGTACATTACAATTAGCTATTATTTTATAATTATTAGAGATGTTGAAAAACTTATGTTTAAGTATAATTACTAGCGCCCCTTCGGGACGCTAGAAAAGTGGGGTGGGGCAGCCACTCGAGGTATGTGCAAAAGCTTCACGCTGCGAAATGCTTAGAATATTAGCGAATAAGCAAAACTAATTATTAGCTGAGCTCAAATACGAAATTCTCCTTATGAGTTGCGTATACTCTGTGGGTCTGGCCGTTTCGCCAACGTCGGGCTTCGAGTCTTTTCGCCATCGTAGCCTTGCTTGCAAATTCTTAATCCCGCACCTACATGTAAAGCTAATTTCCGATGCAGTGATAATACCTACTCTTTTTTGTCACATTTCTTACACACCTATGGACCCGTTATGAACAGCCAACAGAGAGGAAGAAGAAATTGTCGACTGAGACACGAATGAGCGCGTAGCGTGATCCTACTCCATCGGCAGACAGGCGTCTTCGCGCTTATCCCACTGTTGGGCCAGGGCAGACTCATCCTCCATTAGTGGATTTTTATCCTGGCGTTCTTCTCGCTACTGGGCCAGCGCAGACCCGATCCATCGGTGGGACTCCTATCCCGGCACTTTCTCCACCAATCGGCCCCCAGTCTCCATCCATGCACCCGTATCCTGGCGCTTTCTCCAGTATTGGGCCAGAACAGACCCAATCCCCATCCGTGGACTCGTTGCCTGGCACTACCTCGTTAATGGGCCCCTGCAGACCCAATCTCTATCCATGGACCCGTACCCTGCCATTTTCCCAGTGTTGGGCCACGGCGAACCCTTTCTCCATCGATGGACCCCGTATCCTGCCGTTTTTCCACTATTCGGCCAAGGCGGACTCTCTCTCGATCGGTGGACACCTACCATGATGTTTTTCTGGACTACGGGGCCCCGGCTCATCTGTCCTTGGAAAGTTTGACCAACTGCACAAGTTGCACAACTGATTTCAGAGAATGTCACAACAGCTTATTATGACGCGTTCTTCATCCTGTGTATTTGATTGTATTTTTTAAAAACAGGCGGATCCTCAAGCTGCATAACCCCCAAGGGACCTCAAAGAGAAGTGTGCAAGGAGCATATCCCAAGCGAAGACATCAAGTGACTCCATCGATACATCCCCCACGGTATGCACACTTCTTTTCGAAGTGATTATCCTCCGCTGTTCCGAAGTTGAGTGAAGTCAACAACAAAGCTCCAGCAGAGGGGCGACTCTGCTCCGTACATTGCTGCTACACATCGTCAAATCGTTGTTAACATTGTCTCGCCCGGAGAGCTCGAGACTGCTAGACGGTGGTCCCGCCGCGAAATCCCGAATGCACCCGACTTCCACTGCGTCTATGCACCTATGACGAAACATCGGCCGAATGCCCCATCAGCTTCGCATCCTCGCGAGGCACAGTCTATAACTGAGTCTCACGGCGAGCGCATGTGATCACGTGCTAGTCCCCCTACGTCTGCGCTCTAGGAAATTTTGTTGCACTACCATGATTTATATAAGAGGATTTTTTTATTACCTCGAGGTAAGAACTTATAAGTCTGATCGTTTACATTAACGACTAATTTACCATTATTATTATTATCAAATTCCACCCCATTTCCTTCATAATCATTTTAACGTAAAACGTTTTACATATAATGCCGTAATTGTTACTAGCCTTATCTAACGGGCTAAAGATAAATTTGTTTTGATAATGTTTACCATCACTATATATTTATATCTATATTTTATATTTATATCACTATATTTATCACTATAAATTTATACCTCCTTTCAAACTGTAGGACGTGAGAAGAGGTTTGAACCTTTCCTAAAGATATTGTTGAAATGCTTATTTAATTGAAACTGAATTTCCTTATTCAGTTTGTATTTGCTAGTCAATATTTTGATTACCTCTACTTTGACTCTATAAAACTCATTTCCAATCTCTGTCCTGGTTACTGATTTTTTTCTTTTATATTTTGTACATTTTGTACCCCTTTTAAGCGTGAGCAATTATTATCTATAATGTTAAGATCTCTTGTTATTACATGTTGATGGTGATCATCCATGTATTTCAGGTACTGAGTCTTTCTCATTTCGCAAATACATTTGCTATTCATCATTTCCATTATCCGTACCTTATTTAGGTTTTCCAATGTTTGATTATAATTAAACCGAGCCAGTCTGACTCGGACCCGTGTGCCACGTTACCTCAGGGCTAGGTAAACTCTGAAAAAAAAAGGAACCCCGAGCCAGAGCGCTGCTTCGCGGCGCTCTGACTCGGACCCGTGTGCCACGTTACCTCAGGGCTAGGTAAACTCCGAAAAAAAAGGAACCCCGAGCCAAAGCGCCGCTTCGCGGCGCTCTGACTCGGACCCGTGTGCCACGTCACCTCAGGACTAGGTAAACTCCGAAAAAAAAAGGAACCCCGAGCCAAAGCGCCGCTTCGCGGCGCTCTGACTCGGACCCGTGTGCCACGTTACCTCAGGGCTAGGTAAACTCTGAAAAAAAAGGAACCCCGAGCCAGAGCGCCGCTTCGCGGCGCTCTGACTCGGACCCGTGTGCCACGTTACCTCAGGGCTAGGTAAACTCTGAAAAAAAGGAACCCCGAGCCAGAGCGCCGCTTCGTGGCGCTCTGACTCGGACCCGTGTGCCACGTTACCTCAGGGCTAGGTAAACTCTGAAAAAAAGGAACCCCGAGCCAGAGCGCCGCTTCGTGGCGCTCTGACTCGGACCCGTGTGCCACGTTACCTCAGGGCTAGGTAAACTCTGAAAAAAAGGAACCCCGAGCCAGAGCGCCGCTTCGCGGCGCTCTGACTCGGACCCGTGTGCCACGTTACCTCAGGGCTAGGTAAACTCTGAAAAAAAGGAACCCCGAGCCAGAGCGCCGCTTCGCGGCGCTCTGACTCGGACCCGTGTGCCACGTTACCTCAGGGCTAGGTAAACTCTGAAAAAAAGGAACCCCGAGCCAGAGCGCCGCTTCGCGGCGCTCTGACTCGGACCCGTGTGCCACGTTACCTCAGGGCTAGGTAAACTCTGAAAAAAAGGAACCCCGAGCCAGAGCGCCGCTCCACACGAAGCGCAGCTTCGCCGCGCTTCGCGGATGACAGTGATTTTCTGCGAAACTGCATAGCTCCTAAACGGTTTGGAGGTTAACTCTTATTATGTTCAATATAAAGAGCTCCTACATGGTGCGTTTTATGAGTAGAAACACAGATCCTCACGTGATCAAGTCTTTCTCATTTGTGATAGCGCTGGAAGTCCAAATCGTTATGGTTCGGGCACAATCAGGTTGTAACAGGAAAAAAGTGCGTAAACGTTCTATTCCTTCTTTGTAAGCACAATGTTAAGCTCATAGAGTGCACCATTTGTTCCCCTGACTGTTAATTTCTAATTGCTATTACTACTTAATGCTTTAGAAGGAGTGCGGTGAAAATTTCCGTACAACTCTGCTGTATTTGGATGATTCACGTTTCTGATTGCGAAATCACACTCGCTTCATCATTGGTTCTCCTATTCTGCTTTAAAGATCAAAGATATTCCGTTTTCGTTGCAAATTGGACGTCCTAATTGAAGATTTCCATGTTGTACACATACATACAGGGGGGGGCATAAGTTATTGTACAACGTTTGCTCATTTATTTCTCCACCAGCAACACATGGATTATCCTGCTCTTTTCGCTGCCGAATAGAGCAGGGATCAAAGTATCTTACAGTTAAACCCGGTTTCCCGGGAGAGTTTTGCTTTGGAGCAGTTGGACTTAGAACAGGTTTTTGAAAAAAGCGGGTTGATGTGGAAATTTTTTACGAAAAATCCACCAAATCTCTAAAGTGGGGTGTACTGCTTAGATGCATCTTAAAGAGCAAAGAATGCTCTTTCTAAAAATATCAAACTGTTTTTGTGGCTGTTTTGCTCGGAAATTGCGGGCAGAGTTAGTGCATTTTGCGGCACCGAAAGTCTGCAATGAATGTTTCCGATAAACTTTTTTCGTTATCTTGGAAGTATCCAGGAGGTTTTTGTGATCAAAAGATAGAGCAAATCCAGCTCTATTAAACAGTGCCTAGTGCGGCAAAAAATATTTTACTACTGCGGAGAAATGGGCCAGCAAACGTTGTACAATAACTTATGGCCCCCCCCTGTATACATGGGCGTGTCAATTTTCGCAGTTGAGCCCGTGGCGGCGGGCAAAAGAGGTGGGGCGAGGCGAGTGGATCAATGACAGCGTGACCTGTCATCCCTCGCGCGGCGATGGGGGGGGGGGTCTGCGCTTTATATAGAGTAAGATATTTGACTAGAAAAAGGACTTTCATAATTGTATACCATCCTGATGGGTGTGTATTTCTTTGAATTATTGCCTATTGTGATAGCTTTCAAATGATTACTATTAAATATATTCTTCCAAAAATATTTAGTTAATTAGTTCAAATACATATGTCGGTAATGTGGTTGACTTCAACATTAATGCACTTATTCTTCACTTTTATTTTATTATCACAAGTACTTTTAAAATAGAAATGATAAAGCAAGCAAAGTAGCATGAACTTTACTTTGTTATCTATACTTTTTAAAAATTCTTGTGATGTAGATAATCGTAATAATACTTTTAAAGAAGCTTTGTCAAGTGTTTTTACCATGGTATAGAGTTTATGAGCCGTGAGTCTTTCTACTTCCTCTCTATTTATTATATTTTTAATGACTTCTTCTAGCTTACAATTACTATTTTTATTTTTATTTTTACTATTCTTATTACCTCTGTTATTTCTTTCCTTCACAATAGACAAGGAATAGAAAGGGTGATTGCTTTTATGTCTTAATGGATTATTCATATCGCTGATGTTGCCATAACCTTTAATATTGTCATTAAGTCCGAATGGGATGGGGGTCATTAATAATTTAGTCCAAAATAATTCTTTTTCCAATAGTAAATTTTTATCTTTTTTTATCTATATTATCCGTGTCGTGTATTAACGAGTCCAAAATGTCTATAGTAATTTTGATATCACATTTATGAAAATGTGTATGACGAAGATGATTAATTTTTTTGTGATTAATGTAATTTATAGGAAACTCCAAACGTACGTAGACAAGAGTCGAGACCGCGGCGCGGCTCTCGTGGGCAGAGACGCAGGCGCACACTATGCTGAGCTCCCGTGACTCCTGACCCTTGTCTGCGTCCGTTTGGAGTTCTCTATATATGTTCTTTGATTCTATCTCTCAGCGCCCTACTAGTTATTCCTACATACAGCATTCTACAGCTGTTACAAGTTATCAAGCGCAATATACCACTCCTTTAGTTCTACAGTTACTAGTATTAGTCTTGTAAGTGTTCATATTCAGCTTAGTAACTGTAGAGCTTACTGTATTATTGAAATTAATTAGAGCGCATATGCTGCAACTTTCTTCACAATTGAATCTCGTACACTGATTTCCAAAGTCTTTAATATAGTATTGGCTGGCTCCTGCCTTACTTTTATAAGGCGGCACATGGAATAGTAAGTATTGGTCTTAGCCTCTTGAAGTGAGTGGCCTGTCCCGACAAATTGAGGAGTATGCCGAAGGTTTAGTAGGGCTGCTACTAGAGGGTGACGCTCCCTTTTTGTCCTTTCGGGACAACTAGCACTGGGGTCACGGAAAACTAACCCATCTTGCCATTTTCCTCTTGTATTGCCCATCAGTACTAATCCCTATTTTTATTTGGAGGTGTGGCCCTCCCATATACATAAATGATGTATAAGGGATAGTATTGAATATCCCAGCTGAAAAGGAAGAAAGAAAAAGAAGACCCTTTTGCCCCCTCCCCGAGCCAAGGATAAATCAGTGTAAAGGATTCTAACCGTTAGGACCAATACGGTTCCATATCTATAAATTATGTACTGTATGTTGATCTGTTATGGAATCACACAACGAAAAGGCCTACCGTATCGTTGCATATCTTAGGAGAAATTTTTTTGCCTACCTTTCGTGGCTGTGAAACAAAAAACACATTCGTGGATTTGTATCGACTCTCGTTCTGTTTGCCATGGAGAAAGTGAGTTGTTATTATTCTAATATTGTACATCTATTGCGCTTATAATCGTAAACTAAACTAATTTTACACTTTTAAAGGTACCTGGTATTCATACAGCTAATGTGGATCAGCAGACAAGACATGTTGTGGCACAAGAACATATAAACCGTAGTTTTAAATGAGTACATATGTATAATCTCACTGCCTAACACCGATAAAAAGGGCCCGTCAGAGTCAGCCAATTTCTTCATAAACGATGTCGTTTTGTAAGTCAAGTATTATATTGCAGTACCCTTAATCGCATAACTATAGAGGCTAATCTTAGGTATAAGGACGAAGCTGATCCACATTCCTTGACATGGGCAACAGGCACCGGATCTAACGGTTCTACATCCTCCATCCGAGTAAGTGTAACAATGTTTGTTCCACAAAATAAATTTTGGTGTTGTCATGTCTTGTCTGCTGATCCACACTAGCTGTGTGAAAACCAGGTACCTTCAAAAATGTGACATTAGTTTAGTTTACGATTATAAGTGCAATAGATGTACAATATTAGAATAATAACAACTTACTTTCTCCATGGCAAACAGAACGAGAGTCGATACAAATCCACGAATGTGTTTTTTGTTTCACAGCCACGAAAGATAGGCCCAAAAATTTCTCCTAAGATATGACAACGATACGGTAGGCCTTTTCGTTGTGGGATTCCATAAAAGATCAACATACAGAACATAATTTATAGATATGGAACCGTATTGGTTCTAACGGTTAGAATCCTCTACACTGATTTATTCTTGGCTCGGGGAGGGGGCAAAAGGGTCTTCTCTTTTCTTCTTCTTTTTCAGTTGGGATATTCAATACTATCCCTTATACATCATTTATGTATATGGGAGGGCCACACCTCCAAATATGCCTTGATCGCTCTTTTTGGATGATTCCCATGAGGTCATCGATTGTCTGCTCGTCTTGTGTTTGGCTAGTCACAAGAGTAGACTTCACAATGTCCTGAGGAAACTTGGACAGAATAGTTTCGCCCTACGGTCGCAGGTTTTTCGCACATCGTAGCCTGCGGAGATCATCTGATTTGTCAGCATCCTGATCTCGTTGAATATCTCGGAGCAGGAGTCTGCCGAGTCATTGGCAGGCTTCATATTGACAAGTTCTTGAACAATTTGTGAGCTGTTAGTTGGCTGGTTGCAATAATTTTGCTGTAAAGTTTCGATGATCTAGCTGTAGTTCTCAGGAGTCAACTTGATACCTTCTATGGCTGTCTGCGCTCTTCCCTTCAAGCTTTCTTCAAGAAGCAGTATTTCTTCAATTACGTCCGTCTCTTTAGAATTGTGTACCAGCGCCTCAGTAATGGCCCAATACTCTTAGAAATGTTCTCGATTTCCGTAAAACGTTGGTAGGGATTCTTAAAGGCAGCACTCAAGGAAATTTTTGCTTCTTAAGTCTTGATCCAATCTTGATCCAATCGATCGTGAGGTCAATTTTGCAATAAGAGTACTAGTTATAACTTTTCCTATCACGAGTAATAACAGGTAATACATTGACCAGCAGGATCAAAAGGCAGTAAGTTTTAATAGTTCTCATGCTTACAACGCTCTCAAAAATCATTCTTGGAGCGCGAAAAATAGCAAATGTCAGCTGATTGGTCAATGATTTCGAGTGGTAGTCTTTCATATTGACCTTTTTATTACCAATTTCGACAAGGATTACATTTCTATGCAGAGGTTTCATCCATTTAGTTCCTTTCCAATTGATATTAGTCTCCATAATCCCTTTTTCTCACTTGGAACATCCAATTTTTTTGGATATGGCGAGTATCTTAATCATTTAGCTTTTGAAACTACCATATGATTTTGATCTTTTCCCTAGTTATGTCTTTATGATGGACATCCCATTTACCTTCTCTCTTGCTCTTTCTGTTCCAAGAAAAGTGCTTTAGTAGCCAAATATCCGATGGAGCAAAGAAAATAGGTGGCAATGACAGCAGCGTTATCGACTTCTTTGTTCGATCCCATACGTGTAACTCGACCGCGATGCTCTAACCTGCCAACACAAAAGAATCCAAAAACCGTTTTTGCGTGAGTTTTGACGGGATTGGACCCCTCATCTGTACTCCTCATAGTCAAAAATCTAATATTTTGCTACAATCTCAGAGACGAAATTTTCCGTGGGTGCTGCCTTCAAGGGGGTTTTATTGAGTGGTGCACCATGAATACAGCACTGTCGGATGTGTTTGTCCGTCCTTGAGCTTGAAGTCGAACTTTGTGCTCCGTTTGGGTTGCTCTGCGTGCTACATAGTTTGCTCGACTTCGTCACCGTTGTGCTATCTGATTTCGAGGTCTTCCATATTTGAGTTTTGCCTCTTTGGGCTCTGACTGAATGTGAGATAACCGAGTTTGATCTCCATGTTTTCGACGAGACGAGACGGCCGCGACGCGCTGCCACGAGATTGCCCGTCGGTTGATGAGACCCGTCGTTTCGGATACATTTGTTTACAGATTATGGCGGCAAAGAAAAGGCTGCCATATAGTCGTGCGAACGAAACCATCATGTGGTCCTGTCTATATAAATGAGTGTTGTTCTGTGCTATTTTATCTCAGAGTTCCTGCATAAAGTTTTATGAAGTGCTTGTGATTTGGTCCTTACAGCAAATTGCGCGCGGAACATCCTGCCTCAGACGCTCGTGCCGGCCGAGCGGCCGCCGGAATAACGGCCCAGGCGGTTTCAGGTCCGCCGCTCGGCCGGAAGTCGCCCGCCGCTCGGCCGGAATTTCAGAAGGGCATTCGTACGGAACGTCATAGATCAAATCAGGTACCGTACCCCTCCCATCATATACAGTAAATGAACTGGTTGATGTATCATTTTATTAGATCTACTATAACACCAACAACTATAAATCAAAACAAGCTCTCAAAAACAACATTTGTAGGCAGTAACAACCGTATAGCGGAATCACAGAAAAAAGAGACTATATTGAAAATTATAATACCAACAACTAAGAATAAAAAGGCGGTAACAAAATTATGAAAACATTCGTATCATCTCATTGATAATAATTCATATCAACTCATTTTTCGCATTGGTACTGCAGAAAAATGTGAAATGCGAAAAATGCGATGATATCAATAATTATCATAACGAAAAACCAATAAATCGAACAATACATGTTCACAAAACGCGAGAGAAATAACATTTCTCCGCCGCAACAATTCAAAACCTACAATGAAATTAGACAAAAAAAAAGATTATAGTAACAATTAGAATCAAAAACCCAAGAAACATGTCTGCCCGATATGCAAGCCTTTCGCCACACTTGTCTCCCATTGATAATCCATGACGATTTCGTTCAAGTACACCTTCAATATAATTTGTTTTGAGCCCAATTTTTATGAAATTCTTGAACTAATATAAGTACCTTTGCGAACGGCTGTGGGCCATTCATATCCCAACTCTTCGTAGTATTTCGCACCGAAATCCGAATCTTGTTCTTCGGATGTTCTTTGTTATTACAGATCTCTAGGACGCATGTAAATTTTTTGAACTCAAAATGTCCACCTAAAATCAGACTAATCGAGTAGAAAAACATACAGTGAAAGTGGGTTGAAAACAGACTTGAATCTGATTGGCAACCAGTCGCAGTTCTAGATTGATCCCATTTCCCCCCAACCCATCAAAGCTGAATGAGTCAATTTGGGACGCCGATTCGGAGCGGATGAATTCTTTGAAACACATATTTATGCTATTCTCTTTTATAGTCAGAATTAACCTCATTAGCCTCATAATTATCGCGTGGTCATATGACCGAATCTCATCAAACAAGACATCAAAGATGTCAGTGAAAAAAGAAAGCTCCACAGTTATGCGACTATTGTAGATGCACAGATGTGATCTTCTATAGAGATTGTAAGGTTACCTCATAAACAGATTGATTGTAAGTTCGACTCTATTTTTGAGTGAATACCAAAGGGGATGCTGCCTTCATGGCCATTACTCCATTCGAGATGCCCTCGTAGAAAGAAGACACACTTCTGTTTGCATACCGACCTCGCTGCCACTCAAACTCGTGCCGTTGATCAGCAACTGATAGAAAGCGTTGGCATAAGACCTTAATAATTTTAATGGTAAATGAGGGATGATTATTTGGAATGCTGATCACGAATATTATACTCGTTTAGTCCCGCTAACCTATCTTGATAAAGTTATGGTAGAGTTGGGGCAAGTGCTATCCTTAGGAAAACCTCAATTTGCTTCCAACTCGTAAAATCAGTATGATATTTGTAATCAGCATGTCAAATAACCTCCGTAAACAAAAATTCAGGTGATTCCATATGACACCTTACTTACCCTAACCCTAGCGTAACGCTACCCAAATGGAGTCACGGTACAAAACGAGTATGCTATTCGTGATCAGCAGGGCAAATAACACATGTGGAATAGTGCCAAATTCGCCACTACTCGGCCATTTGCGCTCCAAAATTTCGATGTGAAAAAATTCGCCCAAACTCCGCCCTTGGGTAGGTTATTTGAAGTGTTGAATCCGAATATACTATATATCATAGGATCTTCTGAAACTTTGGACAGAGGATTATTCGAGCTGCTGATCACGAATCTCATAACCGTTTTGTACCGTAACCCCATATTCGCAGGGAAACGGTAGCTATGTGGTAGGGCATTGAGAGAAAGTTCCGTTTTCAGGTAGAACAGGAAGGTGGAATGCCAAATAATGTTGGCATTCCTGATCAGCGCCTAAAACAACCACTCTACACAAAATTTGAGATGCTGTGAGGTACCGTTCTTATAGTATACCCACCCTAACTCGAAAGCGGAATTACAGTACAACGGTACAACCTGAATACGATATTCAGGTCCAACACCTCAAATAACCCACCCAAGGGCGAAGTTTGGGCGAAATTTTTCACGTCGAAATTTTGGGGCGCAAGTGGCCGAATAGTGCCAAAAATTCGAGAAATGCTTTTGTTCCGGCTGCAAAAACATCGTGGTAAGAGAAAAAGACGAAGAAGGAGGGAAGAATGAGCTAAGGGAAGGACGTGGAGGAGACGAGGGCGATGAGACCAAAGCTCATCGCCTCGGGCTAGGGTGCACGGGGTGAGCGGAATTACCATTGGAGCGTGCCATGGACCAATTCCTCTGAGTTGTGACATCTTTTCAGGCCCGCCGCTCAGCCGGTTGCTTGAAATCGCGCGCCGCTCAACCGGTAATTCGGCCGGCATTTAAATTTGAGGGCGCCGCTCAGCGGTTTTTGAATTTCGTCCGTCGCTCGGACGGAATTGGCGAGCCGCCCGCCCGGTCACCCGAATTCGCCCGCCGCTCGGCCGGTGCAAGTGTCTTAGTGCTGTAAGAGAGGCAAAGGGACTCAAAATCTGGGAACTATTCGCGAGAGAGAGGCATGTGGATCAATTTCGCTTATGTCATTAGAAGAATATCAGGGAGTAGCATTTCTGGGGAATATGATATATTCAAAGAGGAAACCACAAAAATGGATAAAAAATAAAATAAAAATCCGGCTGTTATTCTGTGCTACAGTCGCTGCCAAAAGGATATGATCAGTAGCATGTTGCATCTTTTCATCATAAGTTAACATGGGATTGAGCTATTTGGCCGAAATTCTAGGAAATGATGAGGGTCGAAGTACTCTTTCCTTCCGCTGCATACCATTGACACAAACTGCTTTCAAACATAACTATCGCGCTCCAAGTTCAAATTTACCGCTTTCACTAACATGATGGTTCCTCGTTTGTATCGCCTCATTTCGATTCGCAAAGGAGTTATTCTAAATTGTATCTTGAGTGAGTAATTTGCTGTAGTAGTCGTGTTCCGTAGCTTTTCTCTTTACATGAGAACGGGATCACCAAAACGCCCAAGAAAGTGGGAAAAAGAGTCTTCAATAATCTCGAACGAAAGGCAACTGTTCCGGCGGAGGATATCCCTATGACATCCACTATTAACAACCCATCTGACATTGAGAGATAGCAACTGTAACCAGGGTCAAGCATGACGATAGGAAAAACCGACCCTCAATACGACCCCCCCTATTCCCTCCAACCCCCATCTTTTCAAGACCTCCCCCCCCCCGCCTCCTGCCCCCGCATGTTTTCTCTGTACACGGAAACACTGAACAGTTTCAAGGAAGAACACACAAAAGAAACACTTTAAAAACCCAAAATTGGAACTAAGACAACCTTGAGGTCCCAAGTCCGGTCTTCTTTAAACCTCGGCATAATATTCTAATATTTGTATGCTTCTGTTAGCGACGCACGAGGTTGTCAAACTTCTTTATTGGCCGACGTTTCGGCGACTTCGCCTTCGTCAGAGCCTGAAAGAGTCGAGTCGATCCGTTAAAGTACTCGGACAAACACCTCCTCAATCCAACTTCGATCCAGATTATACCCGAGAATCACGAATAACCCCAGCGGTAACCCACTCACCTCTTCACAAGTCCGCCAACCGGGTGATGTTTTGGACGACCGGCCGAACACGCAGAACTTGGAAACAGTATGAGACGTTCTGCCATTAGTCATATCTCGCGTCAGATCTTACACAGTGCGAGATATGGATAGAGCTCACTGGTGATGGTGGGGCACTCCTCTTTGCGGTTCATTCTCGGGTTTTTGGCATGAATCCAAAAGGCCTCGAGCGTCTTGCGTGCTGATATCTCAGTTTCAAGTGCAAGAATCGTTGCTTCTACTTCGTAATCGACGCCGTCATGCACTCGCATTCGATGAGCACCCAAAGGGTTAGACGAGCGAGAACTTAGTTTCCCTTCAAGATGCTCTTTAATTCTAACGCAGAGTGGCCGTGCAGTTTCACCAATGTATTCGTCCCCGCAGACTCTGCACTTGATCATGTACACAGTACAAGATTTCATGCAATCACCCTCTGTGCCAAATGGACAAGTGACACAGTCGGGCGTTACGCAGAGGCGGTCGTATAAGCGGTTTCGAACCAATTGGTGTTTCAGATTGTTTGGTGGAATTTCAGTGATCGTCACCAAACTTTCCAGACCTGCTCTCCTCAGACAGAGTCGCGTGGTTCTGCTAACATCATCGGAGATGAACGGCATGCAAAGCATACAAAGCATAAGCATACAAATATTAGAATATTATGCCGAGGTTTAAAGAAGACCGGACTTGGGATCTGATACGCGAAGTGCCAGCGATTCACTTCCGGCTCGTGAAAGAAGCACTGTCGTTACGACAGAAGATCGTCGTGGCTCGGCAGTCGCTCCACTTCCTCCAACGCTGCCTACGACATCGAGTTATACCGAATTTCATCAGAAACCGAAAACTCCATGAAGTGTGCGGCCAAGCCGAAGACAGTCCACAAGTGCTGGCAGTTGAACTGAAGATCTTACGCATGTCAATCCGGAACAAGCAAGATCAAATGTTCTCGCAGCTGACAAAATGCGTAGCGAAGGAACAAAACTGCGCTCGATATGTGGACGCTCGCCTTTGGAGGAGAATAGTGGGTGGGTCGAAGTCGATTTGTGATAGTATTCGGACTAATACCAAATCGATCTTACAAAAAAAGTTCGAGGTTCTGCTCTGTGAATCACGTAATCACCTCTCACGGCAACCCATGTCCACCCCTGTTCAGCGTCACGGTGGTCACAAAACACCTGTCGAACAGTACGTGCCAGAAGTATCTAGAGTAACTGTGATTGGTGGTCTCACACTTTCTCCGAATGCGCGCGAAGTATTAGAGTTGGGCCCGAGTTTCTCACCATCACAGCCTATCTCTAACTCAGTTTTCCGCAAAATTGTTGGCAATCTCCAGGCACTTCAAGATCGACTCCGTCTCAAAGCAAAACTCGATAGTATTGGCATGTCTGCGCAACAAAGCACAAGCTCTATTCCTGCTCCACCTTTCCCTAAGACGTTTTACAAACGTCAAGAGCCTTGTGATACTGTTGATAGTAAATTCCGTTTGTTTGCAAATGACCTTTTTAACATTCTTAGTCGCTTCAGCAAAGAAAGACACCGCTCCAATCTCACTGCTGCACAAAAATGTGGTATGAATGAGATACGAGACTTGATAAGATCTCAGTCAATACGGTTATCTGTGAGCGACAAAGGAGGGGATTTCGTTGTGATTCCAAAATCACTAGACCAGGCGATAACTGAACAACACCTAGGAGACACCACTTTATATCGCCCGTCATCCTCACAGGAATTCCTCTCGCAATCACGAAAGCTGAACAAGACTTGGGTTAAAGTTGCGAAAGCAGCCAATCTACGTCTACCATTCATTAGCCGTTTAAAAGTGGGAATGCCAGTCTGTCCCGTTCTCTACTTACTTGTAAAGACGCATAAACTATCTGCTAATGATCTGGTCTCTACTGATCCATCTGTATACAAAGTACGACCAATCATAAGCTGCGTCGGCGGTCCTACTGACAGAATTTCATGGTTCTTGAATATTATTCTGGTGCAATTACTCAATTACGTTCCGGCTCACCTAAAAAACACAACCATGTTTCTGGATCATCTACGTAAGGCACGCTTCGATAACAACTGTGTGATGGAGTCATTCGATGTTAACGCACTTTATACCAACGTATCGAATGACTCAGCCATGCAAGCGGTGTTTGAACTTCTCAACGAACACCAAGGAAGCATCAAAATGCATGGTTTGTCAATAGCGCACATTATGACACTTCTCAAGGAGTGTCTCAGCTGCACAACTTTTAGATGGTCTGGTAAATATTTCGCGCAAAATAGGGGATTAGCCATGGGACAACGCCTCGCAACAGTACTTGCCATAGCTTTTATGGCAAAAATCGAGTCTCCTGTCTTAGAATCGCGCCCGCTCTTGTACTGTAGGTATATCGACGACTGCTTCATCATCTGTTCCACTCAAAATGAGATGGACAGATTTTTTGAACTGTTGAACGAACAATCGGAGCACATAAAGCTAACTAGAGAAACACCAAAACAAGACTGGCTCCCATTCTTAAACGTGCAGGTCCACATTTCTGGGGGTACTCTACGAACAAAATGGTATCGCAAACCAAGTAACAAGAACATTATTGTTCACAACCTCTCTGCCCACCCTAAACAGACGAAGAGATCGGTTGTTGGCAACATGTTCAAGACAGCAGCAAAGGTCTGTTCAGGGAGGGAAGAGAAGCGTGAATCGCTCCACTTGGCTCAAGATATCGCCATTTCTAACGGTTATGCCCTCAGAGGATCCTATGGTTGGCGGCGCAACAAACAAACGCGAGAAGAACATGCCAATATATCCAATACAATCCAGTTTTGCATGCCGTTCATCTCCGATGATGTTAGCAGAGCCACGCGACTCTGTCTGAGGAGAGCAGGTCTGGAAAGTTTGGTGACGATCACTGAAATTCCACCAAACAATCTGAAACACCAATTGGTTCGAAACCGCTTATACGACCGCCTCTGCGTAACGCCCGACTGTGTCATTTGTCCATTTGGCACAGAGGGTGATTGCATGAAATCTTGTACTGTGTACATGATCAAGTGCAGAGTCTGCGGGGACGAATACATTGGTGAAACTGCACGGCCACTCTGCGTTAGAATTAAAGAGCATCTTGAAGGGAAACTAAGTTGTCGCTCGTCTAACCCTTTGGGTGCTCATCGAATGCGAGTGCATGACGGCGTCGATTACGAAGTAGAAGCAACGATTCTTGCACTTGAAACTGAGATATCAGCACGCAAGACGCTCGAGGCCTTTTGGATTCATGCCAAAAACCCGAGAATGAACCGCAAAGAGGAGTGCCCCACCATCACCAGTGAGCTCTATCCATATCTCGCACTGTGTAAGATCTGACGCGAGATATGACTAATGGCAGAACGTCTCATACTGTTTCCAAGTTCTGCGTGTTCGGCCGGTCGTCCAAAACATCACCCGGTTGGCGGACTTGTGAAGAGGTGAGTGGGTTACCGCTGGGGTTATTCGTGATTCTCGGGTATAATCTGGATCGAAGTTGGATTGAGGAGGTGTTTGTCCGAGTACTTTAACGGATCGACTCGACTCTTTCAGGCTCTGACGAAGGCGAAGTCGCCGAAACGTCGGCCAATAAAGAAGTTTGACAACCTCGTGCGTCGCTAACAGAAGCATACAAATATTAACCTTGAGGTCGATATACATCCTTCCTTATTCGATCGGACCAGACTGCCTGCAGGAACGATCACGTCAGTACGTGTCAAAACAGGTTGGCAGCGCATGCGAGGGAATCGGTTTCAGCGTTGGCATTTGCGGGTTCGATTCCCGGCGCCTCCAAAAAATTTTTGCACTGGTTGGCACCGTTCAGGATTTAGTGTGGAGTAGAGAGGATTTGAAGGTTAGAAAATGAAGTGAGGGAAGCAAAAGCGATCGATAACACATGCGAGAATTCGCCTACAAGGGGCGCCAGTTTGTGGAAAACTTGGGTTATTTAGGACTAGCACTGAGGTTCTCTGACTCAAAATCAGCGAATGTTCTTCTGTCTATCCTTATAGGACGATCAGCTCTATCTTCTGCCAGAGTTTCAATTTTCTAGACCTTCATATGTCTTTGGGAGCTCGATGGGAAATCGATGGGAAATTTGGCAAATTTCCCATCGATTTCCCATCTAACTTGCGCGAAAACGAGCGAACTTCGTGCAGCCAGATTCTGTACTCAAGTGGGAAATTTCCTCAACTAAAACTCATAGCGGAAAAGTTTTCGTGATATCTGCAAATTGCTTCTCAGTGATTTGACAAACAGATTTACTCCATTTTCATCATCTGTTCAAATTGCAGGTTTTCACTTCTTCAACTCCCATGAAGAAGATTTGCCTTTTACTTAAATTTCACTACCTTCACGTAATAGAGCTCCAAGCATTGGTTCTTCATCTTCATTATCGCAACCCAATAATTGCTCCTGCTTGCGTGAGTTAGATGGGAAATTTCCCCTCGGAGACCAGAAAAATTGAAAAATTTCCCATCGAGCTCCCAAAAGCATATGAAGATCTAGAAAGTTAAAACTCTGGCAAAAGGTAGAGCTGATCGTCCTCTATGGATACCTAGAAAAGCGTTTGCTGATTTCGAGTCAGAGGACTTCAGCACGAGGTTTAGGTCACCCTACTTTTCCACGTTCTGACGGGCCCTGCAGGCGAATGCTAGCATGTGCAATCGATTGATCTCGCTACCCACACTCTATTTTTTGAACATTTCCACCCTCTTTACTCCACATTTGATTCTGAAGTGATTCCGACGCGTGCAAAAATTTATGGAAGGCGCCGGGGATCGAACCTGCGAGTGCGCTGAAGCGGATTTCTCTCATACGCTGCCAACCAGTCCTGCTCTAACTCGATATGACGTGATCATTCTTGGGCGGAACGTCATTTGTCATGTCATAAAACAATCATGAATTTACATTCAATGGTCAAGCCACCCCTATACGTACTCCACTCACACCTCTCCAATACGACCCCCCCCCCTTCCCAGCCCCCTCCCATACGACCCCCTCATGGGAAATTCCCATCGGACGCTTGACCCTGACTGTAACGCAGCCAATAGTCTTTAGATATAATAAAGCGGACCTTTAGTCAAATTCGATCAGTTATTTTAGTCCACGCATTTGAGCAGCAAAGGAAAGTACAGCAATGACATCTGGGCCCGTAGTAAACCATCCCTTACGGTCAGTTCATCTGCTGACGCAAGCTCATCGCAGCGATGAGTGGGGGGCAATGTTGAAGTTTCCCGCTATCGTCGCTGCTGCCAACGTCAGACGAGCACTGACATCAGACCAACTGATAAAATCAGTTGGACTGACCCATCATCGCCGCGATGATGGCTAGACGGCTGCGAAAATAGTATTAGCGGCCGCGGAGGGTCTCGTAAGTTGTTCGGACGAGAAAATGTCAGGCGACATGTAAGATTATGTCAGTTGCTGCACATTGTACGCAATTCGTTGCAACTGCGTAGCAACCCACACAAGCGTCACCGTACAAGGCGCGAAGGTGTCGTGCTCAACTTTAAGTTTTTTTCGTCTCCATTCGCGTATGTTTACTTCTCTGATGCCCGAAATTTTTACCTCTGTATAAAACTAGTGAAGCATTAAAACCAATTACAGTATCTCTTCAGAGTCACTTTTTTGTGTTTGCAAACATTGGTTCCTTGTTTTCCATGCTTTTATAGACTAGAGGTAGCAGAGAACCCAACGTCGCTTGGCCGTGTTTACTCGCTATGAAAGCTCGTCCCTACTGCAAATTTTTGGGATTTCGAGCGATTTTTACTAAACTTTTTAACTTTCTTCTCGTTTCTAGGTGATTTCTGCAGTTTCGTTGGACTCTTTTCGTGACATTTTGGCTGTGGGTTCTAAGTTTCTCCGCTGCTGCTAAATAACTGGTTTAAAGGGACATCTTAACGCTATTTTTTGATGTTCGTTCTTTTTCTCGCACTTTCTTGAGCTAGTGGTTTGAATTTGTTTGTACTCTTCTTACAGGCGCCTGTTCTATTGGAAAATTTTATTAGTGTTGCTTTAGAGAGCTTTATGTTATTTTCTCTCTGAGGTAATTTTCCGGCGAAGTGGCCAAGTCAAAAGACCATACTAATCACAATCAGAGTACGTTTATTCTTCAGTTTGGTTAACTTTGGTCCATTCTTTTATTGTGGTTTTCACTGTTATTGTTATTATGTTCTATTACTTTATTTCTGGTGTTTTCATTCTTTTATTTTAATTTTGGGCACTATTCAACTTTACTGGCCCCAAAATCTTCGAAAACATTTTGGCCGAAACTTCCCTAGGGGGGGGGGGGGTATTTACGGTGCTGAACACGAATATCAACTTTATTTGCATGCCTCTTTCATTTTCCTCCAGAAATCGGCATTTTCTTCCAATTTCCTACCGTATCTATATGGGAATGGGGTTACGGTGCAAAACGGATACGATATTCGTGTTCAGCACCTCAAATAACCCCCCTGTGCAAAATTTGAGCGATTTCCGTAAGGTACCGTATTTACCCTTACCCTGCCGTAACCGTACAAAAATGGGGTTACGGTACAAAACGGATACGATGTTCGTGTTCAGCTCCTCAAATAACCCCCCCCCCCTCCATGCGAAGCTTGAGCGAGAAAAAAAGTCGCGAAATTTTGGGGCAAAAACTAGCCGAATAGTGCCGAATTTAAATCGAACGCATGCGTGGTAGAGCCATAGAGGTTACAACCTTTCGGGAAGACTCTATTTATGTGTATATGTTTTCCTGCAGGTCGAGCCTTACGGATGTCCGTGGCGCCTGTCATCACTCCATATCCTTATTTCTAGTTGCGTATCATGGTCCATCGTTACCTCCACTTATCTCTAGGATATCAATCAATGACCTGTTTGCTAGAGATAACAATATAAACGAGCGCAAGCGTTGCTGCGATCGGTGCGGCTTAACCTACAGGACTATGTGTATGGTCTGTTCGCATGGTGTGCGCAGATCACACTCCAGTCGAACACTTTTTTCTTTCTTCGAAAGTTTTTCTTTTGCTGCCAACTAATGCGGAAAAAGCGCTAATGCACCAATAAGAGTCGAGCTGCCTGTTGTGATTGGTACGAGGGTTGAAAAAATTATCGCTCGAAATCGTGCTGCGATGGATTCGCTGACGCTGATAGGACACCCAGAGTGCTCCCCATGTACAGTAAATCAAAAACGTAAACACCGTGCACGCGCATTCCCCCCCCCCCACCCCCCTTCCCCTACACAGGCTATCGAATTTATGAACCAGTTCCTCTCTGCCACGTGTTCTTTTCCATGTTGTCGTGGACAAGTTCTTTTCGTGGTTGAGCGCAACGTCAGCCCAATAGTCATGGCTTAAATGAGCTTTTAATTCAAGAACTTCTGACGCAGTCTTTAGATTCGGTAAAATAGTGTAATTTCAAGTGATTTAAACAAAAAGCAATGAAAAGTTTAGGAGATGAGTAGAACACGACAGTCCCGTGTGTAAAGTGTGTTCACACAGATTACAGTCGATCGTTTTCTACAGCGCTGGGCGCGTTCGCCGTCTATATATCAAGAAACCCCCGATAGCCTACACTTCGTTGCACTTCCATAAATCCTGCCTGCCCTGTGGTATAAATATTGAGTCTACTCCATGACGTTCAATTATCGTATTTCAGACATGCTGTCGAGACTTCCCAGGCAGAGCTTGTCTATTGTAAACCGGATTCCTCGATGTTTTGTGGCACAAAAAAGAGGATACAGCTGGGGACATCGATTTTCAAACCAAAGTAATGGTACGTTACTCTACACATACGAAATTTCAAAGGCTTGATACTTTGTTCTTATTTTTGCATATTCTTGAGATGGAAACAAATTCAACGTGACCTTCATGTGGAACTCGCCCTGTTTTCATCGTTGCTACTTTAACCGAAGTTATTAAGCTGTGCTCGTACCTATGTATGTCTAGTCACGATCATCCTGATACACCTAAGGTGCATGCGCAACCACCGATCCGTAACCTCGCAGTAGGGCCATGATGCCATGCCTATGTACCATCGGTTCTCTGAGTCATGGCAGGTGCAGCGAAACTGCGCCGTGGTGAGGCTACTTCGCGTTTACAAATCGGTTCTTCCAACTACAGCTTGTGTAGATCACGGTAATAAATGAGAACACACTTCTGGGAAGGTTGTAGCCTCTCCTATGAGCTAGGGAAGCTTTGCTAATAAAACTCAGTATTCATAGAACAGACGCTAACGTTTACGACCCATCTGCAGAAAGTTTAAGTTGGCTTGTGGGTAGTAGAAGCCAGTAGATACCATGTGTTGTATTCCGACGTGTTCACTAAGGCTAAGTTCTACTGCCCGTGATTTATTTCATTAAACGTTTCATCTAAAAACTCTAACCAAATATCTGCTTGAGCCTATTTAAAATACTATGTGAAGCCATTAAAATCTGGAGAGGTTGCAGTGGATAGCAGTGAAGCTTGCGCACAATTAGATTAACAGAAAATATTACGGAATCTAAATTTAGTCATGTTGGATAAACGAAAATGCAACTTCACATCTCTTCCCGATTCCGCAAGTTCCTGAATTTAAGCACTGGCGTTTCCCAAAGCATAGGTGCGATAGGGATGAGAACGCCCCTGCCAAAGTGAAGGAGGTCATCAGGCAAAAAGTGAAGAGTGTCGACCGGGGGGAGGGGGCTTTCTGCTTTCTTTTAGTAAGAGTTGTGGTATTGGTAAGTACAGTGGACGGCAATAGCGGTGGCCCATCTGCGGCCTCGAGAAGTACGCCGTGCAACCGCACCGCGCGCGCTAGGATCGGTGTCGTCTGCCGTCGGAATGCTATTTCTAAGCTCTTTCCTTCCCGATTGGGTCAAAAATCCTTGAAATCAGGTAGGAAAGCTCCTAGAAATAGCATAACAGCAGCAGAAAACATCAGTTACGGCACGCACGGCGCGGTTGCGCGACGTCCTTCTCGAGGCCGCAAATGGGCCACAGCCATTGCCGTCCACTGTAAGCGTTAATGCCCTATCCATTGATGTAATACCCAACATGTCTTCAAAGGCCGTCGAAGCTGAGCAAATCTTGCAATATATTTCTGCAAATGCACCGTTTAACCGTCTCATGAAACCGTACGATAGCGATGAATCATCGACATCGTGCTGCGGATGCTCTAGGATACTGCTTTCAAATAAGTAAACAGCCATTGATTAAATGAATGAAGATAGTCCTCAGCACACCTTCATGATATGGCCTATTCATACATACACAACTGCACAACATTTCTTCTCTCCTACATGCAAAAATTAGACAATGAAATTACACCTGCTTTAGAGCTATTTTTGCTTATTACAGCTTTATTCAGAGATGATCCTAGGAGCGAAGGGTATCTATGTTCTCCTCCTTCAAGTCCCTAAATGATAAACCACATCTCGTTTCATGTGGTTGCGTGTCTTTTTCTGTGAAGGGGGGTGAGAATGTTTCTGAAGGCATTCTCACCCCATGCGCGCGCCTCTCTTCCCTCATCGCACTATCTCGCCATTTGTCTAACAATGGGCACGAGAATGCCCCGTTGTTTCGGCTCACCCACCCTTTTTTCAATCAGAAAAGGGTTTCCCCCATACATTTGTATATGAGCGGAAAGCGCATTCTTTCTAGTATGTATACATATACAATACTTACCACTTTCTCAGAAACACAAGAAGAAACCCTTTGAAAACACCTAATTTGTGGAGTTTTCGACCGTCCTGTTGGCACCCTTTTTTTGCCTGCTCATCTCACACTAACTGTCACACATCGTACATGAAAATGAAGAGAAAATCTTCGCGAATCGTGGAGGGCTATCCTCTTTCCAATTAGTCTACGAACTTTTCCATAACAATCTTCGAAACATACATGCTATGTTTTTCATACCCTTATGTATTCGAAAATTTTTCCGCAAACATGCTATCTATCGCTTCCTATTTCTAACATTTAAACTCTACTAGGTTTAAGCTTCAATTAGATACCTTTCACTAGTATCTAATTCTTTATCCATCATATATTTGGATTTTTCATTTTCGCCAAGTGAGCGGCGGCGTTCCTGGTTTCTCTCCTTTACTATCCTATATTTCACTCTTTCACACTTTTTTGTCCTAACTACCACTCGTTCCCGTACTTGCTTTGGATTTTGTCGTCATCATCGTTTGTCGTTCCATTTTTTAGAAGTTCTCCTTGCTTCGTAGCGATCTGTGCCCAATTTTGCTAAATCCCTCACACTACTATCGACATTTGGTAGGTCAAAAATGGCTGTTAAGGGCGATCGTTCAAGCAAGAGTAGAGCTTCTAAGGTAGGATCTATCAGCAGCCAAACAGCCATAAATTCTACCGCAGCATCTAAAATGGATCCAGTGGAGCCTGACTGTGCTAAAATGTCGGCTCATGGGTTACTCAAGTACATAATGGAGGTTAATAAGGATCCTACTGTGGAACGACTACTTTTAATGCTATCTGATAAAGTTACTCATGAAGCTGTTTCAGAGAACTTGGAGACGGAAATTCGCTCTAGAAGCATTGTGATAAGTGGGGTTGAGGAAGCGCCTAAGGATCTCCTGCCATCGCAGCGTCAGCTGGATGTAGAACAGAAAGTTTCCGGCCTGCTTGATATACTGAAGGTGGAATGTAGGCCTGAGAAGGTCCTAAGGATGGGTAATCCAACGCCTTCTCGTCCTCGCCTCATCAAAGTACTGCTCCCATCTAAACGTTGCTGGCAAACTGCTCTTGCAAATTCCAGATTGTTGAGAACTGCTGGCTACCCCAACGTGTTTGTCAGGCGCAGTATGACAGCCGAAGAAAGGAAAAGGGATTTTGAACTCCGGCAAGAAGCCAGAGAGCGGAATAAGGGCAAACCGTCTAAAGAATGGGTGGTTTATAAGGCGGCACTAAGACATGTCTCCGAGCTGCCTAGGCCTAACATGGGAAACTTTTAACCCGGCAAGGTTCTGCAGCCCAGCACTCACTACACTGCTTTCTCGCGAACGCCCGTAGTATTGTTAAGAAAATTGATTTCCTACAGGCATTTCTTGTTCATCACAAGCCAGACATCTATCTAGTTACCGAATCGTGGTTGACCGGCAATGTAACTAATCGTGAAGTTCTTGGTAGCCTACCCTATACTATGTTCAGACTTGATCGAGCTGCTAGAAGAGGTGGAGGAGTTTTTATTCTGGTGAAATCTCCAATTTCTGCACGTGAAGTAAAGCACACCAATACGCTAGCAGCTAATGTTTTATGTATCGATGTTCTTTGTCCTGTATATCTCACTCAAGTTAAATTCATTCTCGTCTACAGACCGCCAAATTCTTCCAAAAATGATGATGTTGAATTGATTAATCTTATCTCTGACTTAATCGCCGTGACATACAAAACTGTTCTTTTGGGAGATTTCAACCTTCAAATCAGTTGGGCAATTAAACATCCTTTAAATTCTACTTCGAGCAAATTTATGTCATTTTTTGACTGTTGCAATCTTTCACAACTTGTTAATGAGCCAACCCATGGTGACTCCAACTTGGATCTAATTCTTTCCAGTCCGGATACTGTTTCTAATGTTACCCTTCTTCCTCCCCTTCTCAATTCCGACCAAAAAATTGTGGGATTTGACGTTCATAATGATTCGCATTACCGGCACTGATTCCAATGCCAGATTATCTCCACACTGATTTTGTGTCTCTGAATCATTACCTCAGTGGCATTGACTGGTTTGTCGTCTTCGATAAGAACACATCGGCCACCGATGTTTATCGGAGGTTCTGCAAGCAAATTTATACTGCCTTGGCTAAGTTTGTCCCATTTAAAATGCGTCGATTACCAGGACTCAACTATCCTCCTCATTTAAAATCATTATTTGCTCAAAGGCAGCGTATTTTTGACTCTCTTCGTGACCCTCTGTCAGACCCTTTGTATAAGAGGGTCTGTAGCGATCTCGATCATCACCTTAAGAAATACCTAGCTAATTACGAGAAACGTCTATCATCCAAACATGATATGAAGTCGTTGTTTGAGTATATTCGCCACAAGATTAAATCACAACCAAATTTGCCTGCTCTCACTGATCAATTCGGCCATCACTACTATTCCGACGATAGTAAGGCTTGTGCTCTCGGGGACCATTTCTCTCAGGTGTACAATATTCCCAGTCTCGATGCTGATTCACCTGCATCCATCGATGTTCGGGTTAAACATCATTGTTCCGAGATATTTTTTGAACCGTTAGTTGTCCTTAACTTACTTAGAAAATTAAAACCCTCGACAACTGAACCTTTCGACGGCATACCGCCGATAGTGTACAAAAAATGCGCAAGCTCACTGTGTCTACCTCTTGCTCATGTGTTTAATATCTCAATGCTCCTTGGGGAAGTCCCAGACGCGTGGAAGGCGGCTATTGTAACTGCTATTCCGAAAGTTTCAAACGCATTTTTGGTTTCTGACTTCCGTCCCATCAGTATCACTCCTTCACCTGTAAAGGTTATGGAGAAGACAATAAGGGACAAACTCTCATCTTGGCTGAATAGGTTTCACGTGATTCCTACTGAGCAGCATGGCTTCGTAACAGGTGGATCTACGACAACAAACCTTGTCGACTGTGTTCACGACTGGAGTCTGGCCCTCAACGAAGGGAAATCTGTGGACGTTGTTTACATGGATCTTTCAAAAGCTTTTGATAAGGTGTCCCACCCTAAGCTTTTGGCTAAACTTGAGTCTCTTGGAGTTAATGGGCACCTCCTTAGCTGGTTCAAGTCCTACTTGGTTTCGAGACAAATGATAGTGAAAGTAGGTTGTGCATTCTCAAGTGAATATCCTTGCACCAGTGGCCTCCCGCAGGGAGGTGTATTGTCCCCTCTACTTCTCCTCATCTATACTTCTGATCTGGCTAGTCTCCTACATACCTCCAGTGATGTAAACGTACAACTATACGCCGACGATATCAAGCTCTACGGGAAGTATACAGAAGAGAATCGCTCAGAAGTTTATTCCTCCCTTAGTAACTCTATTAAACGCGTTGTTGACTGGGATTTGGCTGTAAATCTGAACAAGTGTGTAGTCTTGCATTTAGGGAAATTTGCACCGCTTCAGTATGAAATAGACGGCACAATTTTGAGATGTTCTGATGTGGTCAGAGACCTAGGCGTTTTCATAGATTCGAATCTTAGTTTCACCACACATATTGAGAACGTGGTAAAGAATGCCTTTGGAGCCGTATTCAGCTTGTTCCGTAATACGCATATCAGAGATGCAAGGGTAATGGTTAGGTTATATAAAAGCTATGTTCTCCCCTACCTTGATTACTGCTCTCAGGTATGGAATCCATCGCTCAAAAAGGAAATCACTAAACTTGAAAGAGTACAACAAACATTCACAAGACTTCTTTACCTTAGACTCAACCCTGGAACCGACTATCAACGTTTGCCTAACTATCTAGACCGACTGAAGATGTTTTCCTTAGATAGCCTCAGGGAGAAAAGGATACGAAATGATCTTGTTTTCTCCTTTCGGGTACTCCGAAGTGAAACGAATCTGAAGGTCAGTAAGTACTGGATTTTTCGGCCAACTCACGCTCGAAATAGTGGCTTTACTTTCCATCACACCAAAATAAAAAAGAAACGACAGTCTTTGGTTTTCAATTCGTTCTTCAATCGCACCGCTAGATGGCTTGAATTACTGCCTGTTGACGTTGTTAAGTCTCCAAACAGCAGGATCTTCAAAAGTAAGTTAAGAAATCTTCCTCTTCTGTCATGTTTGCGAATTGATGGTTGACTATATCATCTATACTTGTGTGTTTTCAGAAAGTGGGACATAGTCATGTTCGGCTGCGCCGTTCTCCGTTTTACATCTGCGTTATATAGGAGTGCTCTCGAGCTTTTTGTCTTTTCTCAAACCCATTGATTACTTTTATTTTTTCGTTGCTCATCATAGTGATCGTTGACACTACTGTTTCCTAATATAGTGTTTATGTTGATGAATTCTACTGGTACATCCATCCCTTGAAGAAGTGCTGCTTTCTATCCATCTGGTCTACTTCGTTGGTACATGTCAGTGTCGCCTTCAAAGTGAGGCTGATGATTCTGTATGGGTGGCTTGAACCAGCTATCTCTCTGATGAGCTGTTCCGAATCCTTTACTATTGATAGCTTGTATACTCTCCCTCTCCAACTTCTTTCTGGTTCCTCTCGTAAGTTCGTTCCTCGTCAGTTCTGCTGCGCCCTCTGCTTCATGCCTTGCTCACAATCATAACACTCTGAGTCAGATGGAACCCTTTGCAGCTATTCATATCTCTTCCATGTCCAGGCACCTTGGAAGTGATGTGCGGAGGAGAGTGAAAGTGGTACTCCACCCGCCAAGGTACGCATGGAACTCAGACCTTTCGCCTTGGTGTCCTTCCTCCCTTTCCATCGCTCGAAAGTGGGCCTCAGCTTAGTCTGAGCCTCACACCATGGTTATCTTGGTCATGGACAATACGTTTCGCTTGGGTTCTTTTCGACTTAATCTATGTCTTAGTGGTGCAAGCTTTGTAAGCAGTTAGCCTAGTGGACTAGATTGGTGCTGCATTTCAGCGAGAGAATCATGGTAGTTGGAGGAGCAATCCTTATCGAGTTGAGTTTAAAAAGTGTTGTTGTTGCATTCCTTCTATGTGTCCTATCGAATTTTTTTCCATTATTTTTCCTATTTAACGGTTTTGACTAGATTGTTCTCAGTTACCACGAAGTTTGTTTTTTTTATTGGAACACCATGAGTGTATTTATAAATAAATAAATAAATAAATATAGAAATTCGCTCGTCATTTTCCCTGTCTGCAGCAACGGTCACATTGCACGCTCCATTCAACACTAACTGCGCCATTTCGATTCCGACCTCACATGAACAGCTATAGAATCTTTATTCACATGAACAGCTATAGAATCGATCCTTTATCATTGAATTTGTTCAGTTTCACTTTATTAAACTTTCAATTTCTTCACTTCCTTGTATTCTGTAACTGCTTTGGTGAAATGGGTCTATTGGCCCCCTCCCAAAGTGAAGAGGGTCTGAGTCTTGGCTCGGACTATCGAACCTATGTCCCAAAGTTCTTATCTGAGATAGAATACTTCTGCTTTGGTTAAAGACAGTGAACGGGAGGAGGCGGCTCGCGTTAGCAAACTTCACTCAATCGAAAAGCGAGTTTGGGGTGGGATCACCCTAAAAAAGGTCGTAAGCCTAACCTTGTAAGCCTAATCCAAAGCAGTAGCCTAAGCCTGAGCTAAGCCTAAGTCCTAACTGCCCAAGTCCCAGTTAGGTTTCCAATATTATAGATCCTCATTTTCTTGCGGTATCTGGCAAGCAACGGTTTCGAATCATCAGTGGGAGACGTTTTCGGAGTTTGCCAAAAGACGGCATCATCGGTGGTAACGAACGTAATCAATGCAATGAACCACCCAGATATTGTAGCCAGGTTCCTGAAATTTCTACAGGACTCTCCCGAATGGTGCGCTGAACGCGCTTCCGAATTTTCTCGTATCTGTGGGCTTAGCAGTAAGTTCTCATGGTACTCTACTAATTTTGGATACATCCGTTGAACATCTGATTATTCAAATGTCATAGGAGTGGAGTGGCTAAATAACTGCCCTGCTGCTGTTGCTGGTCATTGAGAATGAGAATGAATTACACTATTTAACAACACAAATATGTAACAAGCAGAATTATTTATCCAGAGAATGCTAAACCACGTCAATCTAGACTGTTTAGGGGATGACTGCGGTGAAGGCACTGAAAGTGAGCAGCAAGTACTAGAAGGTTCGTATTACCGAAGTTTCTCCATGAGGTGTCACTGCATTGTCACGACCAAGTCGACAGGGCAGATGCTGCGTTGAGGTTGCTTTTGACCCCTGAGCTACACTTTCACTCCCAGAATGCACAATACTTCACCTTTTCAGTGGGGCACCCAAGCTCGCAATCTGGTCACCATTTTCGGTTCGTCGATACTCCGGCCAGATTACGAGAAGCTGGACGCGACCTTGGCCAGGAATGAACAGCAGATAGCCATTCTGGAGACTATGATTGCGAACGTGGAAGAAGTGTTTATGGTAAGGAAAGATCTGCTGACACGTCCTACACGTTTTGACGTGCTATTTGACACGTCCACAACGTTCTGAATAGTTGGTGGACATGTCTCTCCTAATATGCAGTAGTTACTTAAAAAGTCACTACGTATAGGGCAGGCCGAGTGTAGAAACTCGTTCTCTCCTTCTAGTGCAGTGTCCATTGTGTATCTTGAAGTTCTTCATTTCGGCCTATTCCTAGGTCTTGTTTGTCGGTTTTGCCAGTTATTGGGTTCTGTTTTCAGTATCTACCAGGACAGGCATGCTGTGCTGGAAACATGCTTGGCGTTCACCGTTTTTCGAGACGACTTGTTCTTGTGTGAGTTTCGTGGAGCGCATTCACAAATCCGCGCGGCCTTCTGTCTTGACGGGAAAGACATTGTGTGCGGATCAGAAGACAAGTTAGTTTCAATATGCCTCTCATAATTCAAGTCTTTTCAACTTTTTTTCATGTCTACGTTGATGTTTTCAGGTACCACATATTTACGGCTTTGGTCCGGTACAACGTCTCTCTTTCCACTGAATTAGTGGAAGTCTTCCTGAGATTACCACATTTTTTCTGCGTGCAACAGTAGATTCCTGGCTGGCTTGCGCTTCTTTTCATGGAAACCAGTGATCTCTTACTTGTTATTTTGAATGTTATCACTGTTAAATGTTAACTGTTGTTTCGTGTTAATTGCTGTTGCTTATATTTGTTCAAGTTCCTTGTTATAAATGTGAATACATGCATTTCTCCGAGATACATGTTGGATAGCTAGTATATTGTATAAGGTGTGAGAAAACACTAATCTCAATACTAATAGAGCAGTTCACTGCGTGGATTTTGTGTTACCCCCGTGGTGGCCACACATTGTTTTCGATGAGAATGCACATGCAGCGTTGACCTTCATGGAAAACCCTTTGCAAATCGATGCATTCGTCTGACGCACGCCCTCTAGTATAAATTGCCCTTATCTAACCCACCGTAGCGTATACACACAAAGTTTGGTGAGGTTTTTCCATATGGGTTCGGCCAGTTAGCGCAATGAATGGTCTCAAGATTTGGATTGGTGAAAAAGACGGCTTTCGGCTGAACGTTCACCACCATTGAGTTCAATCCATTTTATACTAGATGGGTATGTCAGTCGCGCGCATCTGCTTGCGGAGGGTTCTCCATGGAAATGGACCATCGCGGTTGGTATGTACCATACTGAATGCAAATGCAGCGCACACAGGAGGCCGCAAGCGCGTGCGTTTCACCTGCGTCTGAGTTGGGTCAGGATTGCAAGTGGATCTACTCTTCATAACATTTGCAGAGTCACGCGCCTCCATTGCATGCGTCCAGTATGAATCACCCTTTCATTGTTCTCTTTGTATTGACAGACACACATTTTTTTCAACGAATATCTGCCAGCACTAGTGACTTCTAGGTCTGGAAGCCACTACCTGGCCAATGTTGAAAGCTGGTAGCTTTCTGGAAGGGCTTCCCAACTTGAAGTTCATCTGCGCTTGCAACAAAGTTTCCTTATCAAGTGCATAACTAACTCTAAATCCAGCCTTCTTTTCACTAGGGCAGAGAAAAAACCTAAAAGTACGGAAACCTGAAAGTAGAGTAAAATCGCCATGTCAATGATCTTTCAACTCCCGAGCTGTTACATATCCTTAAAGTTTGCAAACGAAAGTGGATGCCTGGGTTCGAACCTTGATAGCGCGTCTAGAAGACTAAGGCGCATCCCTCTCGGCAATCCTCCAGCTGCAATGCGGCTGCACTGGTAGGCACCAGTGGCGGACGCAGAAAGTGGGCGGGAGGGGGGGCGTGGGAAGAAAAGTGGGGTCTCCGCCGTTTTGGGGACCCAGACGGAAAATAAAATTAATAATAATATTAATTATAATAATAAACAATAAATAAAAAATATATTAAAAATAATAATAAAAATAAACAATTAAAAATAAACTAACACAAGATTTTTATTTGTATTGTAAAGTAATTTCGAAAATTTGGCGACCCATTCTCGGGGGGGGGCGCGCGCCCCCCGCCCCCCCCCCCCCCTGCGTCCTGCACTGGTAGGCACATAGGGGAATCATCGACTCGATTTAGTACCCTCTTACTACTGCCTTAAGCGTAATTAGTACCTCTATCAATTTAGTTCGATTGCCAACAGGTTCGAAAGCTGAGAAGATAAAGTGTACAGGCGCTGATCCACTCTGCCCGCCACTTGCCTCAGGCAATCGATGAGTCGGGGTCGCCGCCAACTCGCCTGATTTCCGACCCCTGCCGCCGCAAGTCGCCTGACGCCCGCCCCTTTCAGGTCACCGCACTGGGTGGTTTGCTACGGGCCCTGGTGGAAAAAATAGCCATTTTTTGCCTAGTCTGTATCAACTCTTCATTTTTCTTGCAAGCTGGCAGTGAAGACAATGGACGGAATCAAAAGAAGCTGAGGAAGTTGATGTTTAGGCTTAATAAAGCCACCAAAATTGAGTTTCTGTCCAGATAAGCCTTTCTGTCCAGACCCGCCGGTTGATGAGACCCGTCGTTTCGGATTCATTGTTTACAGATTATGGCGGCAAAGAAAAGGCTGCCATATAGTCGTGCGAACGAAAGCATCATGTGGTTATGTCTATATAAATGAGTGTCATTCTGCGCTATTTCATTCCAAAGCTCCTTCATAAATTTTTATGAAGTGCTTGTAAAGATTAGTCTATGCAGCAAATTGCGCGCGGAACACCCTGCTGCAACAGAGCCGAAGGGACTCAAAATCTGATGACTTTTCGCAAAAGTGAGACATGTGGATCGATTTTGCTGATGTCATGAGAAGGGGACGGTAGAAATCGCGAAAATTATTATTTGGCAATGGTGAGATCACCACTTTGAAGTGTGTTAATTGTATACCCAGGTAGTTCCTCATTCTTCGTGATTTTCAATGCTTGATTATGCTGTATATTATTGCATCAATGAGGTGTACTTTGGCATTTGTATTTGCATTAGGTTTCTGCTCTATACCTATTCCTCTGTATCGTCTTCTCAGCCAAGATCTCATCTTAGAGAGTTCGATAGATCCAAATGGCTTATCTCTGGGTTGGTGAAGCATTTTTATGGCTTTGTAGAGCGCTCCACAAAACTTCTGCCATTCATTCCCCATGGTTATCCTTCTGTTCAGGCGATGTTAAGAATTTACTTTAAAACGTTATTTACACTATCTAACCGAAGGTGCCTTATTGTTTCATTTTGTACAGTAAACCACTAATTTGTTCTGTTCAAGCTTAAGCTCATAGGCTTATGCATAATATCATAAAAATCGATACTCGTGTCGGTGAATTCTATAAGTATTGTTATGGTTCACTATCAAGATTGGTATTGCGAAATACTGTGGAATAAAGCTTTCGCCGCCATTGTTTGCTGAATATAAAATATGGGTTCTGTTGGGGAGCATCAAACAAAATGCTACGACTGCTGCTCACCTTCTTCTACAAACATCTGTGATCTTTGTGATATGCAGCAACACTCAACACACAACAATACCGAAAAGCCATTGCCGCTCGCTAATAATTTTTACCAGACAATCGCGAAACAGTACTACATGGTTCACGCGTTTTTTTTTTTCGTAAGTCTAAGTTTCGTAAGTCTTGTTCTTTCTTGCGTGAGCTGTAAAAACATCCGAATAATCCTTATAAAAAGGAACTTAGATCAGGACGATACAAGCTGGAGCTGTAAGCTACAATCGTAATTTCTGATAATGTCCCTACTTTCTCGGATGAAATACTTTCTAATAACAAAGCTCCAAATTGCGCGGATTTTCACGGGGTCGTACGTGAAAGTCTGTCTTCGATTAGTTATGCTTTATCATTCGACGGAAATGATACACATTGGCAAATATTGGGGCACAGATGATGTGCGGATGGCGAAGTGGTGGGTAAAGTTGTCAGCGATGAAAGCGAGAGGTTTAGACAGCGGTTTAGGGGCGGGATCAGCGTCCGCTGGTGGTCTCGAGGCCTCCAGCTGAGACAGTATTTATAGTGTTTTCGATCTACGGTGGCGTGCATGTGCACATTTCACCCTTTGTCCATATCGTTATCATTGTCTGCGTATCATAGCCATATCAACCTTCACCTCTAGCTATCAATCACGTGTCTGGCTTGCTAAAGATCGCGATAGAGAGGGATTGATTAGCGGTGCGGATGCACACCATCCCAGATCGAACAGATCATACATGGTTTCCAGCGTGCATAACAAACGGAGCAGGACAGCCACTCTGCTACCGTATCATTATCGGCCGCACATGCTTGCGACTGCTCTCCACCTAAAAGGATTGTTGGATTCTCTGGGCGGCGGAAGTCAATTAGTCTCCTATAGCGGCGGAAGTCAATTAGTCTCTTCACTTGGGACATGCCCTGCTGCACCCCTTAGGTCCCGTGAGGAACCACTGGCACATGATGAATAAGTCATCGTTACTGGGACATTTTTTGAAACCAGTTACGCAATTGATCAAACTTGCTTAATATTTCCTCTCTTCCAGCATTCTCGAAATTTAAAAGAGGTGCGGATGTATCTATGGCGCGTACGTATGCAAGAGCTTAGCAGCTTGAAAAAAAAACTCCAGGATAGGAGTGCACCGATGGGGGAGAGGTGTCGCGCAGCCCAATATTGTGGAAAACGCCAAGTTACGCGTCTGCCGATAGAGAAGGGGTCTGTGGTGGCACTATAGTGGGGACAACGTCAAGATACGGATCCACCGTGGCCCAGTATTGGAGAAAAGACAAAGATACCGCATTCCTAAGTATTCTCACGTACCCGCTGTACATCCCCTGAGTCCTGGTTCACTATGAATGCCACAATACTTCTGCCACATTCTCATCAGGAGCGTCACAAGAAGGCGCGTGTTGGTGTGTCCAGCCCAGCATGAGATCCAACTATTGACCGCGCCTTTGCTCTGGTGCAGACTGACCCAACTGTTCCTCCTTATGTAGAGGACCTATTCTGTCACCTCATGGAAATCAAGGACCAGCTAATGCAATGGATTCTTCAGCAGTGTCGTGAGTTGAAAGAGGAAGTTACTGCTCTTCGTGCGGAGAACAAACTCTCAAAGAGATCTAACCCCAATGCCGAACCTTCTGTTTCTCTATCGTCGCAATCAGTTGTTTCTCAGAATCCTCTCTCGAATTCTGTGTTCCAATCTAGAAGTGCCGAGGACGATTTTGATATTAAAGAACGACGACGCTCATTTATTGTAATAGGAGTACACGAATCTCGCGATCCCGTCCGAAGTGCAAGCCTCACGATTGCGATTGCGTTCTACAAATCCTTGATCATGTATCGATTGAAGCTATCTCATCTCCATCAGTGCCTTCCGTATGGGCTGCCCATCCACTAGTAGGCCACGATTGCTGAAAGTGATCTATCCATCCACCTTTTATCGTCTCAGACTTTCGCGCAGCTCTATGCTTCAAAGGTGAGCTCTACAGCCACTACCATTAGGGTAGAGCTGCAAATTTAGCAGCACCTTGGAGGCAGTGCTGATCATGTGTGCCGGAACTGTTCCTGTTTGAGCAGCACGGTTGCCGCAACTGCCATAGTATTGCAACTGTGCTGACTCATTAACGCCCGCACCCTTCAGTGGTCCAGAACCCGGGCGTTTAAAAATTTTAGCCTTGGCTTTTTATTAGGTATAAACGCCACTAATATAACTATAGCTTTGTATGGCTAAGTGATACTTAGAAGCACACTCATGCAGAGAGAATTGAACATTTATATTTTTCTTCAATCAGCATATGCACATCAACGAGAACAAGGAACACCAGAAAAACACTGAACAACTTCGATCGTCACTGATACGAAAAAAAAACAGGACATTTAAAAAAAAGCACCACATTCTTCAAGAGAAACCGGTTTCTTCTAAAGCTCCTGCTCCTTGTTATTGTTGTTGTCTATTTCGTGGTCCATGCAGACGACATGACGACGCTTCTGTAAAGGCGCAAAAGACACGTTTAAACGGAACCCGCAGGTTTGGGGCGCAGTTTTCCGCCGACGATTGTATACTGACGCAAATCGGCCCTGAAACAAACAGCTAACATGTTGGGAGTACAGGCTGACATAGGAAAACCTACAGTGCCAGTGAGATCGCCACCAGGCATCTGCGGAAGTAAAATTTTAAATCCCATAAAACGTAAAACGGAAAACGCAAGGCCGAAAATGGGCTGAAAACGGTAAGCGTAAAACAGCAAATTTTACCCAAACATAGATTTGAGACCAAACGTTGTCTTCAACATTGGATTTTCCAGATATCTTCTTCATGAGCATAAGTGGTGACTCTTTCAAGTAGTTAAATAACTACAAATCTTCTGATGGTGCTTATACTTCGAACACCTAGAATATAAACAGATCGAGGAGTATTTATCCTTCACCAAGTTATGGGGGATTATCAGAGTTATATAATCAATAAGCACTTCTCACTGAATGTTTGCTCGTAAGTACAGACGAGAAACTGTAAAGTGCTACTTCTTTGCTTTATTTTGGAGCAGACCTATTCTGTAAAAATTCAGACAAAAAGACAACTAATGTAGCTAATGCGTTTGAAATCTGAGGAGGAGGATCACCTTAATCAAGAAGGATCCCGTTGAGTGTTAGCAAAGGAGGAAGGAGGTGAAGAACAATGCTTGGAAGACGTGAAACACAACACAAACAAACACACAACAGAAGCAGCCCAAACATTGCGCAAGAAATCAGACACCAACGGCGCCAGTGCGAAGCTGGGGATCATCGTCCGATTAAAGCAGTGACAATTACTATGTAGACTTATGTTATGTTATGTTTATTACATGAATAACTCATGTGAGTGAAACTGGCATAGCTACAATACAATATAAAACAGAATGAGGGCATGTTATTACACATACATTGGACCTGTTCAGCAATTTGATGTTTGTATGTTTTATGTTTATTTTTAATTTTTATCCAAATTATTTTTATTTTGTGCTTTTGTAAAGTTGTAAGAAAGCCTACATCATTGCTTGGTCAGATTGCTTGATGCTCTTACCATAGCACCTCACAGTTTTGTGGAAATTTTATATCAGTTCACCCCACACTTATGTGTAGCCCTTTTTTGAGAATTTCGAGGAGAGCAGGGTACTTGTATGGCATATTTGGAACTATGATGAAGACCAGCAAAATCCCGACGGGACGTTTACGGGACGGGACGTTTGCAGCTGCGACAAAAAAAGTCAAACAAAATAGTTCGAATTTCGCAAATGGCGTTTGGACGTCAATTTTGGCGCCATTATTGTGAACTCATGTACATTGCGCATCGAAACTGAACCCTCTTCAGGAAATACACCAAGAACAACAATCCCTCTCCTTCATAATTTTCCAGGATTTTCCGTTTTCCGGGCCATTCCGTTTTTTCTATGATTGTTCTTTATGTTATTCCTTATGCTTCTTTCTCCCTCCTCCTCTCTTTCCCTCTCACTGTCCCTATACTCATATTTAGCAATCGGTGAATAAAAAGTAAAAATAGTTAGGCCCACCCGCTTTCTCAGACCATTTCGTTGAACTATGTCTGATGCATGCAACTCTTGCAATGTATCAGAATGATACGAGGATTCCGATTACCTTCCAAGCTATCTGACACTGGAATCTCGCTCTGAAAAAAAGTGCAGTTCTCAATGCATAATCTACCACGGTGCCCATTGAATTTGCTAGTATCGAAAGATGGGATAGATAGAATATTTTATAGCTAATACGTCTACGGCGACTAATCTCGAAGAAGATCTCGACTTCACAGATCTCCGCTTAGACATTGATAGTAAGTATTGAGAGAGTACTCCCAGATATATTCTGATCAAGACTCCCATTGTTTGCAGTTTATGAGAACGTTCGAAGTCGCCGTATCGTAATGGAAGAAACATCTCCAACCCATGCAACTCCACCGGCACTCGCCCGCTTGCTTTTCGCCAAATGAAGTCAGTACGTCCATAAGCCGTTGCGTGACAGGAAGCATTCTATTGATGAGGATTTCGTCATTGTTCTGGTGTGTATGCAAGGGGACCTTTTTGACAAACTCACAAGTATGAGACTGATGATAGCCATCCAAGTATTGACCGATGATAGGCATTTACTGAATAGTTCTACATTGCTTCGTTTCTGATAACAATCACAATCATTCGCAGGAAATAAAAACGTCGCTCTGGATTTTATCGACCCGAGGAAAACGCAAGCACGCTCCAATATGTACACACCAACAGATGAATGCGAAACGACTCCTCCGCTCCCCCGTCCGATACAGCCAGTCGTGGCACTCGACCGGCTGTTCAATCTCGTCTCCATAGGGATTTATGTCCGTTTTTCCGAATGCACGTGATAAGGAGGTAGTCGTACATTAAAGTACCTCTTGTAGTACAAGGTTGGGTGTAACGCAGTGATGAAGTATCTCATTTCTCATGGATACCCTCCCAGATTCAATTCCCCTCAGAGATCGAAATTTTGCATTTTTCTCCCAGTTACTGATTTCCTCTGAAATCTATTCCATGCAGTTATATAAGTGTTTCTACTTACAATTAGATATTCGGAAAGCTCAGAAGCATTTTTAATGATCCTCACTACCCCGATTCCGTTAACTGAAGGACTACGACTACGTTCCGTCCCTTTATCCGCCCCATCGTCGTACAATCAAGAAGGGCGTACGTCAAGGTAACCCGATCAGCCCGAACCTATTCTCCGCCGTCTTGGAATCGGTGATTAGGAAGTGCGACTGGGACGAGTAGGGAGTAAACGTCAACGAAAGAATGTCGAATCAGGTTGTACTCCTGACACAAGCCGCAAGACGCAGAATAGATGGCCCGTTAAGTAAACGAAGAGGCCTAAAGGGTGGGACTGCATATCAACACGAAGAAGACCAAGGTGATGAGAAACAGATTCGCAGACCCTTCCGCAGTCCGGCTCGAGCAGTAGACGACGCTCGAAGACACCGACGAATACGTCTACTTAGGGCAACTGATTAACATGGGCAACGACTTGAAGCCTGAGATCATCAGCAGAAAGAAAGCTGCGTGGGCCGCGTACAACACCATCAAGCCTACTGCCTGCTATGTCCGAAAACAAGAACCAGAGGTTAAGGGCTGAACTGTTCAACAGCACCGTCATCCCGGCACTGTGTTAAGGAAACGAGACGTGGACGTTGACGAAATCGATGGAAGCCATGGGAGATATGGTCGGCTACACGCTGCGTAGACGACGATGCGAAGAGCTGCACAACTCTGACATCCGCTCTCTGTCCAAAGTCACGGATGCTGTCGAATACGCGAATCACTGAAAGCTCCGTTGGGCCGGGCATGTGATGAGAAGGAATGACGAGCGATGGAGCAAGGCGGTCATCAAGTGGTACCCGCGTGAGGAGAGTGGCAAACCTCCAACCAGGTCTAGTGACTCTCTTTCGATTCGATATAACATTGTTGATGACTGTTGATGACAGAATGAAGTGCCTTGTCCGCTGCTCCACAAGAGCTCAAACCACAAACGATTGGAAAGGATGTTACGATCCGCAACAAGGCGAGCGCCGAGTTTAAAGCAAGGATCAATCAAGTAACCAAGTAAGTAAGTAAGTTCGAAATACCTAATGAAGAAGTTTGAGGAAAGGTCTGTTTTGTCCAGTGAGTGTATAGAACGCATGCATATGTTTAGTGCAGTGCCACAAGGAAGTTAGCTAGTTGTGGACATTTCACAAAGATATGACATTAAATAGAGCGTGCACAAGCGATCGTACACGCCGTGTCATGCGGCAGACAGCGCGAGCTCGGGCAGTCATACACGCCGCTACGAATGTGTTGAATTCCACCCAGTAGCAAAGGAATCCTTGAAATGTCTTGATTATCAGTCCTCTGTTTGGTTGCTTGTTTGTTGTAATTGCTCGAAAATGAGAATGGTAGCAAACGTGCTAGAAGGAATGAGAATGGCACTGGATTTTTTTGACTCTTTCATCAATTTGTTGAAGTTCTGAGGATGTAGTCTGTATTGAGCGGCATTCTCTCAAGAAAAAAAAATCAGTGCCTCATGACCTTCAAGTGAAAGCCAAATTAGTAGCCACTACTACGAACCTGTGCTTCGAGGCGCTGTTGATGGTCTCACTCATTTTCTTCAACTCCAACTGAGAAATCCCCTTCGAAAATGAATACCATCGATATTTCAATACCTACTGAAACCACCTCCTTCCAACGAAATCTAAACAAGGAATGATGCATTTGGCTAACTTGCCTACATACTCGATTGGATTTCAGCTCATACTTCCAACAAAATGTATGGAATGTAGAACAGGAAGAACTCGTCTACAAACATCTGTCCAGAATTTCGCAGATGGGCATTTTTGGTGTAGTGCCGTTGATCCGATCGCACTTCTAGTGCATTTTCTCGCACCTCTAATTTCTCAGACAATGGAGCGGGCTGACCGCGGTACAAAGTGTGCTCCACGGGCTGACTGCGGTACCATAAGATGCGGAACGGGCTGATCGCGCACAGAAAGTTGGCTGACCGCGCTCCTTAGCCGAAATTTTGGCTGACCGCGGTCCTTTGTCGAACACACATTCTCAGTAACTATTACTGCCGTTATCAGCTCGCCACGACATCATTTCTATGGGTTGACCGCGGTCCTTTCGCGGGCTGACAGCGCACCCATAATTGGCCGACCGCGCTTAGTTATTTGGCTTGCCGCGAAGTTGGCTACTGTCCGCCAAATATTGATACCGCGGTCAGCCCGCTCCATTGTCTGAGTTATACCCTTAAACGACAACTAGAGCTGCGAGCAAAAGATCCAAGATCTTCCGAGAACGACTCACAAAATCTCTCGAAATTTCAAACAATGCAAAGCTTCTAACAATTCAAAATGCATGTCAAGGACATAATTCATAATGAATAATGTTGCCGTTGGCTTTGTAAGTGCATTTTTTGATTCGTGATCCACATAAAGGCAAGAGTCTAGCTCTTGGCATGTTGTTATCCATCATCGTTCACAACTGTGGTATGAGTTTTTGGGTAAGCCATGCTCCGGCTCAAGCCGTGCTAAGGATTCACTCATCAGCCGCAGTCTGGGCTCAGTACCGCTCAGTGACATGAGACACCTCATACATATTGTGGTGTAAGGAGGAATGGAAATAGGTAGAGGTAACAAGATGACCTAACTTATTAGTAATGTCCAAATTGATATCCTGTATCCTCACCCCTCACCCGCCGATGCCAGCGTTCAATTCGGTGTCAGGACCAGTGCCACCAATGATTTTAATACACATAAATGATAATTGTGTTATAATAAATTGTGTATCTTTTCAAGAACCACCAAAAGTACTTCTAAAGTTTGATGCAGTCTAGACCTTCTAGTCAAATAGAAGCACTTTATGTTTTTATATAACATACGATTGTAGCAAAGATGTACACGAAAGAGAATTCCTGAGCCTTTACAAGACTCCACACCGAGCAAACACAAGTACGCTAAAAATGCTAACGTGGTAGCTACATGAGGTCACAATGTACAGGAAATTCAGTAATAGTACAGCATCTCTATACGAATGCGTCGATAGAGTAACACAGCTAGAGTGCATCCAATTAACTGGAATGAAACAGTGAAGGCAATACTAAACATATGTTTCGAGGTGTACATTTAAGCAAGCGATGTATAGTCTCACCTGAAGAACGAGTAGTACGAAAATCAAACCGAACGTTGCGGAAAATTGCAGCCGGTTGATATAGAACATGTGTATTATGCAGCCCTGCAAATTTACTTATTTACTAACTTTGCACATCAGGTTGACAAGAAAGTGTTATTCTCATTGCTTTCCAAAACTGAAACTCTCTTTTCATCGGAAACCGACTGGAAGGAGATTCATAATGAATAATGTTGCCGTTGGCTTTGTAAGTGCATTTTTTGATTCGTGATCCACATAAAGGCAAGAGTCTAGCTCTTGGCATGTTGTTATCCATCATCGTTCACAACTGTGGTATGAGTTTTTGGGTAAGCCATGCTCCGGCTCAAGCCGTGCTAAGGATTCACTCATCAGCCGCAGTCTGGGCTCAGTACCGCTCAGTGACATGAGACACCTCAGCGTTCAATTCGGTGTCAGGACCAGTGCCACCAATGATTTTAATACACATAAATGATAATTGTGTTATAATAAATTGTGTATCTTTTCAAGAACCACCAAAAGTACTTCTAAAGTTTGATGCAGTCTAGACCTTCTAGTCAAATAGAAGCACTCTATGTTTTTATATAACATACGATTGTAGCAAAGATGTACACGAAAGAGAATTCCTGAGCCTTTACAAGACTCCACACCGAGCAAACACAAGTACGCTAAAAATGCTAACGTGATAGCTACATGAGGTCACAATGTACAGGAAATTCAGTAATAGTACAGCATCTCTATACGAATGCGTCGATAGAGTAACACAGCTAGAGTGCATCCAATTAACTGGAATGAAACAGTGAAGGCAATACTAAACATATGTTTCGAGGTGTACATTTAAGCAAGCGATGTATAGTCTCACCTGAAGAACGAGTAGTACGAAAATCAAACCGAACGTTGCGGAAAATTGCAGCCGGTTGATATAGAACATGTGTATTATGCAGCCCTGCAAATTTACTTATTTACTAACTTTGCACATCAGGTTGACAAGAAAGTGTTATTCTCATTGCTTTCCAAAACTGAAACTCTCTTTTCATCGGAAACCGACTGGAAGGAGATTCATAATGAATAATGTTGCCGTTTGCATGTTCTATATCAACCGGCTGCAATTTTCCGCAACGTTCGGTTTGATTTTCGTACTACTCGTTCTTCAGGTGAGACTATACATCGCTTGCTTAAATGTACACCTCGAAACATATGTTTAGTATTGCCTTCACTGTTTCATTCCAGTTAATTGGATGCACTCTAGCTGTGTTACTCTATCGACGCATTCGTATAGAGATGCTGTACTATTACTGAATTTCCTGTACATTGTGACCTCATGTAGCTATCACGTTAGCATTTTTAGCGTACTTGTGTTTGCTCGGTGTGGAGTCTTGTAAAGGCTCAGGAATTCTCTTTCGTGTACATCTTTGCTACAATCGTATGTTATATAAAAACATAGAGTGCTTCTATTTGACTAGAAGGTCTAGACTGCATCAAACTTTAGAAGTACTTTTGGTGGTTCTTGAAAAGATACACAATTTATTATAACACAATTATCATTTATGTGTATTAAAATCATTGGTGGCACTGGTCCTGACACCGAATTGAACGCTGAGGTGTCTCATGTCACTGAGCGGTACTGAGCCCAGACTGCGGCTGATGAGTGAATCCTTAGCACGGCTTGAGCCGGAGCATGGCTTACCCAAAAACTCATACCACAGTTGTGAACGATGATGGATAACAACATGCCAAGAGCTAGACTCTTGCCTTTATGTGGATCACGAATCAAAAAATGCACTTACAAAGCCACACCTTAACAATCAGATATTCAACATCTTTGCCCAGAGGTATATGCTATATGTATTTATTACATACGCTTACACTTATGTGAGAATAAAACGAAACGAAATGAAAGAAAAACGGAACACAGCAACTACAACAACTGCCACAACTAGCACACGACTAAACATGAACGTTCAAGGCACTACGGGCTGAGGCAATACTCAATCATTCTTCCAAAAGCATTGTAACTGATTGGTAATGTTTGTTTTTTGCGAAGTTTCTCGTATTCAGAAATAGTTCTATAAGTGAAGAAATAGCGTCTACAATTTAACCTGGCTTTTCTAAGCTGAAGCTTGACAGCTCCTCCCCTTGTCGTCGAGGTCGCAATGCAAATAAATTCTCAAACTTAAGACCGCACTCACCATGAACCATTTTGTGGAAAAGAAGGAGATCATTAAGTTTTCTGCGAAAGCTGAGCTTCTTGAGGCCAAAGCTTTTATCCCTTTTGTTACCATTGGGAATCTGATCATAGACAAATCCAAGGACGCGTACCATGAGCTTTCTGGTAAAGGTGTTCTGCACTTGTTCCAGCCACTCTATGCTTTTGCGGTTATGAGGGTTAAATGCTGAAGTACCATATTCCGTGATGGATCTGATGAAGCTTTTGTAGGCTCTCAAATAGACCATGCTATTCCTTGTGGATAAAGCCCTAAAGAGATTATGCACCACTCTCATAGCTTTGGATGCAACATCATCGCAGTGTGTATCAAAATCTAGATTGCTAGTGATAATAAAACCAAGATCCTTAACTTGCTTCACATTGGCGAGAGTTGATCCAGCCAAGGTATAACTACAGCCAGTAGTGTGGGAACCCAAATGGAGTGCTTTTTTCCGTAGATAGAGGTAGATCCCACACGTAACGACGTAACGTTGTGTATACCCAACTGCTGCCCACAGGTAGTCATACCCATGGGTATGAGGTGCAGATGTGCAGGGAGCTCGGCGATGTTCTCCCCAGCAAGGATTTAAATGTCTCCAGGCGTTGAAAGGGGCATGATTGTATCAGGATTGCAATTAATATGTAAATTGCTGCCGATAGAGGAAAACGGTTATGGTGAATCCACGAAAAGGAAAGATGAAAGAGGCGAAAGCAGCTGCTGTGCTCACTAAGAAATAGGGGATTGACTGTCATCGAAAGAATCTTGGTGAACCGAATGAATCTTCGGACTCTCAAGAAGATGGCATAGGGTAAAGGCGAATACTGCGTATATCCGAATTTATTCCTTGACCACTGGACGATCTCGTTCACGCTCGGTACTCTTTCCGCAAACTAGCATTTCTGGTACAGATATGCATACATCTCAGGAGTTCTTCAAATACAACACGACTTTTTCAGGAGAATTTCTCTTTATCATCACCACTACAAAGTAAACGACTGCATTTTCATGTCGCTTCTACAGACTGGTAGCCTTTCACGTCATTCTGGGTCTAATGCCGTTCTGATGTGCATGTTGTTGCTCAGGTGCTTCTGCCACATGCTCTCTGTGATTGCCCAGAATCCCTTTACCTACATATAGACTTTTCGACTATTTTGTTTTACTTGGAATTGAGTTACGTTTGAAACACGGCGTAGCAACGGAGTACATGCTTGTGGGCAACAAAGCAGCAAGCTTTTCAACAGAAACATCACTAATTCATAAGAACTAACCATTGAATGCTACGCTAGAACAGGTCGTCTTCAGATGTAATGGAGTCACAAAGCCAGAAGCCCACAATGATACCGAACACCTGCAGTGTTTTCCATACAAAAAGCATCACTACATGGATTCACACGAATTTACAATACAATATGTTGGAAAAACAACCTGTATCAAAGCAATCAACACAACAGTCCACGATACAACTTTGAAATGCGATGTAAGCTCTTGAAATGATTCAGCGATTTTTGCATAACAACCCTAAATGGCATGCATTAAAGGAAGCTGATATATATCCTGGAAGCATTCTTGAGGGTCAACTGTTCAGCAGAATGTGCTCTCCTGGGAACAAGGAATCCTTTAGGTCTTTGATTCTTAGTATTTTTTCTTGGAAAAGTGGCACATTGAAGAGCAATGCTTGTGACTGATAATCAGAGGGAAATGTAGTAATTCCAAGCTAATTCTTGGCTGTTAACTTGATTTGCTTCCCAGATTCAAAAACAAAAGGCTGTTATAGAGTTAACTATCCTAGATTGACAGGAAAAAGAGTCGAAATTCTGCTGCAGATTGACGGTTAAATAGTTGGCTTGACTGAAGCATTACACGCGTCATTTCAACTTTTTTTTTTGATTTTTTGCTAAGAAAAGCACATCATCCCTTATTTCATGCCATCTGAAATAACTCTGATAACTGTGCAGCACGAACGCAGCCCGAACGGCGTAATGGTTCGGTTAGAAACCCTAGCAGCAACGTCGCCAGTTGCTGCCATTCTCTCCTTGATTGCTGCCGTCCCTCAGCAATTGTTGCTAAAGGGCCGACAGATTGAGCAGCAATCGAGGGGAGGATGGCAGCAACTGGCAACCGTTGCTGCTAGGGTTTCTAACCGAACCACTACGCCGTTTGGTCTGCGTTCGTCCTGCACAGTTATCAGAAAAGGCGGCAATGGATTACGAGAGTCTGGTCTCTTGAGTGCGAGGTGTAAGGTAGTTCTCCGAAACTGATTACCAGAAGTATGGTGCTTCAACATTGCTTGACTACATACTTTAGAAATTACAACTATTACTCAACCAAGGAAAAAAACACGTAATAATCATGACTTATAATAACGGGCTTTGTCACGTGTGTGTGTGTGTGTGTGTGTGTGTGTGTGTGTGTGTGTGTGTGTGTGTGTGTGTGTGTGTGTGTGTGTGTGTGTGTGTGTGTGTGTGTGTATAAAACGAAATTCGAGGGCGTGGCTTAGAGTGATGCCGACCACTCCACCGTTACATGAAGGGTGCGCCGGCGCCCAAAGTGGGGGGAGACGGGTCCACTGCTGTGATAAGGGTGCGTCGGCGCCCAAAGTGGGGGGAGACGGGTCCACTGCTGTGATAAGGGTGCGCCGACGCCCAAAGTGGGGGGAGACGAGTCCAAGGCTGTGATAAGGGTGCGCCGGCGCCCAAAATGGGGGGAGACGGATCCACGGCTGTGATAAGGGTGCGTCGGCGCCCAAAGTGGGGGGAGACGGGTCCACTGCTGTGATAAGGGTGCGTCGGCGCCCAAAGTAGGGGGAGACGGGTCTACTGCTGTGATAATAAGGGTGCGTCGGCGCCCAAAGTGGGGGGAGACGGGTCCACTGCTGTGATAAGGGTGCGTCGGCGCCCAAAGTGGGGGGAGACGGGTCCACTGCTGTGATAAGGGTGCGCCGGCGCCCAAAGTGGGGGGAGACGGGTCCACGGCTGTGATAAGGGTGCGCCGGCGCCCAAAGTGGGGGGAGACGGGTCCACTGCTGTGATAAGGGTGCGTCGGCGCCCAAAGTGGGGGGAGACCCACCTGTGATAAGGGTGCGCCGGCGCCCAAAGTGGGGGAGACGGGTCCACTGCTGTGATAAGGGTGCGCCGGCGCCCAAAGTGGGGGGAGACGGGTCCACTGCTGTGATAAGGGTGCGCCGGCGCCCAAAGTGGGGGAGACGGTCCACGGCTGTGATAAGGGTGCGTCGGCGCCCAAAGTGGGGGGAGACGGGTC
>JBAJFG010000371.1:0-399532 GCA_037903475.1 Ancylostoma caninum | reverse complement strand
GCACATGCAGTTTCATCTTATTAGGTTTCAGAGCTCAGGAAACTGAAGAGCAAGTCCGTGCAGGCAAGAACTACGGTTGAAACTTTGGTTGCGACCCTAGGGCATGTCCGACCTGCCGACGGGGAAACCTCTCTCCTTACACACTCTCTCCTCGCACTCGCCTGCTGCCACCTACGTTGCCACCTTAAGGTGGCAGCTTTGGTGGCGCCCAACGAGATCGCGATCCCGTAGGCAGCTGGAGTTTCCGAATATTTGCGCACGGCTGTTTGAAACAAGGACATCTGAACACTGTACTTGGGGGTGAAACAAGGTCACAGGGATAGTACCCGTGTGAGGTAAAGTTGCAAAATTCAGGAGTTTTTATTGATTGAGGTGCCTCCGCACCGTTCCGGCTGCCACTGATGTCGACTCTGGTGCCACCGCGAGTTGGCAACTTGCGGGGTGGATTACTACCGGCCCTGGTTCACATATGACCAAACGCCCTTGGTTGTGAGCCTGCATCACTCTGCATTTTACATATATTTCTCGACCTGACAGAGATGTGTGTGGAGAAAGACAGTAGTGGACAGCTATATGGGGAAGTAGGAGAAATTAGTTGTCTCATAATTGAGGCGCAGATGATAAGCGCTTGTTACTTTGCCTGCAATTAGGCGAGCAAAGATTTGCACGGGAACTGAAGTCACTTCGAACCACTGACTCCGTCCTTTTGTGAGTAGAGCTCATCTCATGTCTTTTGCAAGTGTTGGAGGAAACAACTGCTGATGTTGTTTTTGTTTTTCACAATTGATGTGTCATGTATAACACGGTTTCACGAATGGCAGATGAAAAAACCCTCTGTCTCCTAAACACCATGGAAAACAGCACTTAGTCACCAAAATCTGTAAGTTTCCATGCGTAGCCGACAACCATCTCGCCCGTAAACAATTAATGGAGGCAGTTGAACCACCCATTGTGAAATGAAATGTCAATTTGGTTTCCTGAATGTGTTCTCGACAGTCATCTTCTGACTCCTTTTTCCTTTTTTTTCTCCAAAATCAATCGCAGCAACGTTGGCTGAGCAGTGCCATTAGGTACCAAATCCTGCTCACATTTGAGCACGTTGTTAACCACTTGAGCTCTGAACTTCCTTTTTATAAATGAGGTACTTAGTTTCGTGAATCTGTGTTAACCTTCATGAACATTATTCTAGTTTTTACGCTTTTTACGACTCTGATAAACAACAGATCTTTCCAATACTCTTCATTTGCCTGAGTCTCCGCTTGCTCCTTTGTTAGTTTTGTTCTGCCTTGTCGTATCTATCGCAGATAGGATTGTACAAATAGAATGGTGCCTGGGGATGAAGCGGTTTTTCATGATGTGGAATACTGGTGAAACATAATGATGCCATTGGTGATGAAAACCAAGTACGCCCAGGTCGGACTTACAACACGATTGCATCTCTCCTACATTTGAACCCGTAAAAAAAGTTGAGAGGTTTGCTAGGATTACACAGCGTACGAGTTCCAGAGAATAGTACAGTTGTTTTTATTATATGCCCATTCTTCCATAGATCACTTAGTACGTGCTAGCATCATCAAATAATCATGGAGATTCGAAAGATCATAGTTCGACATTCTCATCATTGCATCTCACTGCTAGTTCGCAACTAGTAATTTAGGATCGTGAAAAACCGCGTAACGGTGTTCGGGTTTACATGAATTGTAGACTGTGACATCTGTTATTATATTCACTTGGGCTCGGTGAAGTTTGTTTCGGTATATATAAACCTCTGGAAATAAAAGCAAGTTTTTCGCTTTTTTCGCAAAGAGTAATCCATGATCAATGTCAGAGCTCCCAGTACTACCCAGTCCAGTCCGCACGATATATCAACATGAGAAGAAGGTGTCTTTACTCCACAACTGGCTTCAATACGGCATCTTACTGGGCCATAGCTTCTTGTGCTTGCATCAGTAGATACGCGATCCGCGTTTCTATCTTCACGGTCTGCTATTCTAGTTTCTCCAGTGGATTTCTCACATCACCGTGCAGTCTAGCAGAAAATTCGTTCCCGACACGAACGTCGCTGGACGTCATTCGACCAAACGAAAAAATGGATTCTTTGAATCTTTCCTTTTTCGTAACTCATTATCCTTGGGAACAAAGGACTGTTTCGCGACATGAAGCTGCATAGCATGGGTTCGGCCAATGAGAACGGGCACTTAGCATTGCTCAGTTGGGAAAGGTGTGCGTGATTTCTCTACACATTCTACCGCACTATTTCCCAACATGGCAGTTCTTCTCAACATGGTGATATCCGCTATAATGCCCAGCTCGCTCGACATCAATGACTGGCACTTTGACATGATCTTCCATGGCACTGAAACGACCACATTTGTCGACTTGTTGTTCTCTGCCTTTGGGGTTCTTGAATTGATGTCTAACGAGTTCTTCGATGAGGTAGTCCCCAAATTCCTGGTTGGTACTACATTGATCCGTACTTGTTCCAAAGTGCTGCCTTTGTGACAGGAAGAAACAGAATGTCGTTCATGCTGTCGAAAAAAGAATCTGTGTTGCATTGGTTATTATGATCCTACACTAAGGTCCAAGAATCATGGCCCCGACGAATGGCACTTGAGTGAAGCTTCTAGCAACCTCGTGTTTTGCTAACATCAACCATATATCGTACAGAGCTTCAGCACAATTAATGAGAAACGATCGAACACTCAGAGGCTAGCAAAATTCTTGGTGCATCCTTTCTCAAATGTTTGCATGTTCTGACGCACTCATATACATGCATGAATAATATTGCTCCAGGAAGCGTACGCAGGTCGTATGGTTTGTGTCATGCCCATTTGGGTTTCTATTTTCTCGCAATATTTTCTATTTCACTATTTGCTGTTGAAACTATAAGAGCTTTGCTTTGAGCTTTCAGGCTCTGACGAAGGCGAAGTCGCCGAAACGTCGGCCAATAAAGAAGTTTGACAACCTCGTGCGTCGCTAACAGAAGCATACAAATATAAGAGCTTTGGTTGTAGTTACAAAGAATCCATGCCTCATCTAATACACATTACTCTCGCACGAATGGGCACGTCATAATAACTTCAAAATGAACGTAAATTTGTCTACATAGCAGCATACATTCCATATCATCATTTATTTATTTAACATGTACATATCATGTATATGCCATAGTCAGTCACATGTTCAAAAAGTCGAAAGTAAACTCATTCACTTTTCTCCTAAAAGGGTATTTTACATACCCTTGTAATACATAGTTTGTTGAAATCCGAACGAATTCTTCCGGTGGAAAGTTGCTATCTGATCTGACTTGTAGCCCAAAATGACATCTTTATTCTAAACCGACTTCTGCCAAAGAGCTTGGCCACCAGCCATGTACCGCAGCGCATCAGAACCTTGACTCACCCTCATTGAAACGTTTTTGAGGAATTTTTCGTAAGCTAAGGACGTCAAGCGAGCTGATTTGATTGGTGGCAAGAGCGTTTGCCAGAAGTTCACTTGGAACTGAAATATCGCAATTTTTGGGATGCGCCAATATTTGTGGTATGCATTGTATTTTCAGGCCTCTTCGCTCAAAGAAAGGATAGTAAATTTGAGTAGCTTGTCAGTATGGAAGTGAGGATAATCTACTGCATACCTTCCCTGGTGTTATATTTATTTGTGCTTGTGGCACTGTATAGAGAATTGAAGATATCGACAGGATATTTTTACTCCTTGCTCATTACACAAACCATCTTGGTAAGTACTGAAGGATGAGAATATCGATGGTTCTTAGACAGTATTATGACAAAAAAAAAATTGCAGAACATTATTGTTTTCGTAAACTCTTTCTACCTCATTCAAGTTGCAAACATGACCGATAGCAAAAGCTGGTTGAGTGTTATTTACATTAATGCGCCAATTTTTATAAGTTCTATAGTAAGTACAGTTTTTTCAAACTATTTTTAGATCCATACGGAACGGTACATGACAAGAGCCTTTTTTTTCAGAGTAATTGCCTTGCAATGCACTTTGCATATGTGCAGACATACATGACTTTCTTTATATCACTCTACCGAATGACGGTTATAACGCTCCCGACTAAGCACACATTGGTAGGTCTACTTTTGGTTAACAGCAATAAGCATATTCAAGTTCATCACAACTCACAAATACACCAATTTTGCTCTGAAATATACATTTACACAGGAAACGCGCTCACGGCGCCTACACTTCTCTTCCCGAATTTTCTCGGCTACTTATTACAATGACTTGTTTCGATTCGCCACCTACTGGATGAATCCGCTATCCAAATAAAAGAAATTTTCGTTAGAAATACATAATGTGCCCGAGTGCCAGTGTCTATTTCTTGTTAAACAATTTCGGCAAATCCACAGCGATTTCCGCATAGATCCCATACAACTTTATAGTAAATTTTGCAAACTTCTACCCGATCCCAACTAGATCCCTTCCGAATTTCATGTGAATCGTACATTTCCGGAATCACCGGTGGATTGCGTTTGAATTTTACCCAGATTTTGAAGAATCAAGCATGAATCTCCTTATTTCAGGAAATATTTTCACCTATATTCTGAAAAAATCCTGGTCTTGTACTAGAAAAAGAAGGTCTCAACCTTTCGAATATAGTTCGGTCCCTACGCAAAGATTTATCATTCGTTTTTGCAGGAAGCATCAATCATGATATCACACCTCGCATCAGTGACAGCGCCACATCGCTCGTTAAAGGCAGTGTGTCACCTGGTTTCGTGAGCTGAAAATACCAGCAGACTCTAGACCTCCTCGTCACGCTAATTCCAAAGGTGTACGTCAAAGCTCATAAAAATGACGAAAACCCCGCTTTCGGAGGGTCCGAAAGTGCAGTTCACGGACCACCTGGGCGGAGCGGTCCGTGAATGTGCTGGCTGCCCGCCATGTCTGCAGTGTTGGCGAACACGTCTAGACATGTCCGATCGATGAGATCAACGGCTTCACGCGTCCACTCGGCTCGAAAAACTGCTACAAATCCCATCCCAAAAATCGTTCAAAAGTAGGGTTTAAAGACCTTTTTGTAACATTTCAGGTATACCTTTGCATTCAGCATGTCGAGGGGATTCAGAATCTGGTGAAAGCTTGGACACGAAAACGAGGTGACACACTGCCTTTAACATACGTTGATACGCATTAACCCAAACGCTGATTCCATGATGATTAACACTTATGAACATTGCTTACTGAGTGATGTAAAGATGCTCCCATTGCAAGGTGTGCAGCAATGATTGACGTTCCCTGTAAGATGATTTATACTTAACATTTATTGACACGAGGTTTCGCGCATGCAAAAAGAAAAGAAACGAATAAAACAGTAAAACCAGTGGATTAAAGCGACAACTGTGCATCACATTATATGGATGAGTGTTAAAAGGTAACAATTATTGAAACAGATGAAACAGAGAAGGCGCAAAATTTTCTTCAGAAATTTTCTCACTACATTTTCAAATTGTTGGATGCGCAGCGGTATGCGGATATTCTTTGCTAATTTTGCAAAGTCAAAACACACGCCGTGAACGAAAAAGTTAGTCCTTGCCGGGATGGATGAAAAAGTAACAAGTATTTTATTTGCAGTGCCTCTAGTATAAGGACTAGTATAAGTGTTGATGTTTAGTTTGACAATACTGTGAACAATCTTGTAAGCGATAAATAGATCCCATTTCCGCCTTCTGATTAGTAACAATTCCAAATGAATGTTTTCTTTCCTGCAAGAGCTTGGAGGTAAGGTGCGGTAATCGAACCCGCCTATTTTCAACAGAATTTTACGCGTGAAGCTGTTTCGCCCTTTCTCGAGAATGTGAGCATTTTCAGACCTAGTGCTGTGGTTTAGTAGTGTTCCATACGTTAGCGTAGGCCTAACATAAATTCTATGTATGGGCTCGTAGTAATACCTGACGGATAACACCGGAGGATATAAGTTCAATTATAAAACACAAATTTATATGTTAGGTGAAATCCTAAGTCGACTTCAGTTATACTTATCTGGCCAATAAAGTACTCATGTTTGACATTTTTTGATCCCAGATGAATAACATTGGTTTTTGATAAGCACAAAGGAAAAATTCATTGAGTGGACCATTTGACGACGGCATCTACAGCTAGCTGAAGATCAACCGCATAACAATCGCTCCTCCATAAAGTATTATACAACTTAATGTCATCAGCTTCGCTGCATAGTGTGTCTCTCAGCACGCAGATTCAACCGTTATGTAGTTGGTTTCCCACTGCATCATGACACGTTGTAAAAAGTATAAGATATGTGAGTGAACAACAAATCACTGCAAGTCTCAGAGTCAAATGAGTGAGATCCTTTCAAAACCTTATCGCTATTTAGATATGGAGCTATGCGTTTCCACTCAGCATCGCCATCACCTTATTGACTCCATTCTTTTCTACTTATCAGCTTCTGATATATAAAAGCTGGTTTGAAGAGGATAAAATCAATAAAGGCTACTTCGTAACTTCCGATGCAGTGAGCACAATAGCTATTTCTGTAACAATAGAGAACAATTGAAGTATTTTCTCGAAATTTCAGAATATGTTTATTGTGATGACAGAGTTGTTAGCTTTTATGAGTATATTTCTGATAATTTCATCCAGCGTCAACGTGATCTCAGTAGCTTTCCTGTGTATTCGCGCTAAAACTTTCAAGCATGACCGAGCAGAACGCAATATGTTCATACTGGCCCTTTTGGATTTCTTCATCGAAACGGCATTCTTCGTGTTATTTGTAAGTTTTCTAGTCATTTGTGGGCGAGTCTTCTATTGGTTATAGAGAAATCAAGTCCAGCTAGATCTATAACCTTTTTTTTTTAGTAAAGATAAGATCTGGTACGAGGCTCAAATATCTGTGTTCTTGTAAGAAAGCTAGATGAAAAACATAGAGCTTACCCTTTTATTCAACGATGAGAAGTCTCAGGAAGGAAGGAAACTAAAAGAAATGAGCTACTACTCCACACTGACTCGCTCTAACTATTCCAACGTTCTTTACCCCACAAATGCTTATATGATTCCACTAGCTGCTGTCTACACTCAAATTCCACACAGTTGAGGACATCCTGCTTGCGGTGGAATGCTCCTTTTTCACTTCCTAGCGCATCATCGCATTTATCAATCTATTCAATATAAAACAGCTCGTTCTTTTCCCTTTTTGGAAGTTTTCCTCGAAATCATAGAGATCATGTGTTTCATTATGTATAGTTTTCGCGCTTACGGGGACTAATAATTTAATTGCTACAACTGAACTATGGCTGAGGGAGCATCAACGAGAAAAGATTCCCATGGGATCTTCATTTAGTTCCTGTTAGTGCAGCTGATTCTTCGCGAATACACGTTTCTGCGTCAATGAGCTTCTTTCTGCCTATTCTATCCCACGGGGATTCGTTAGTTTGATTAAACACCGAAAATTACACAGCAAACATGCGTTTGCGAGAATTTCACATTATGAACGTAGAAGTGGCTGGACCGAAAAAACAAACGCTGCCTTTCTGGTGAAGGGGACCCTGGATCATCTTCCAGCCAATACGAGTAATTGTTCAAAGGCAATGTCTCATCTCAGAATCGTTTCCATGATTTCTACGCAGAAAGTTTTTTTTTCTCAGAAGACGATGGTACATATCTTCCGTCGGAAAGCCACATACACCCGTTTCTGAGCTTTTTCTTCTGTAGAAAATCTTAAGAAAAAACATAAAAGGATTAGTCGCTATAAAGAAGGAAAAAACCATTGCAATAACTCACTCGTATTTCGTCTTCGTCATTTCCTTAAGCAAGAGGATGTTTTGAGAACGACAGAAACAACAGATGAATCTCGTTATCCACGATATGAGAATATTCAGAAAGACAAAGGTCACAACGAAGATATCATGGACTGAATACAACGAACACCTAGCAGGGTGAAAAGAATCTATCCGGGCCGATTCAAGTATGAGCAGAGTTCCAGAGATTAGTCTCCAAAATTTGCCCTCTTCTAAATTTCCATAAAACTGGCTGGAGAATAGGAAATTCAAGGGAGATTTGTCAAAAATGAACGGAAGCAAATACTGAACAAATTTCTTTAGGTTATTATTTACGACCAATCTGGCGTCAGCACTGTTGCACTTAAGCTGGTCCCCTATGCCTCTGACATCCTCACATTTTCCAATGCATATCTCATCATCATTTTGAACAAGCGGATTCGTAAGCGAGTTGTACTGCTCATACGATGTTCAGGTGGGTCATGCTTTCTGGAGAGGTTGCATTTCTTAAATATTAATCAAGATATAGAAGGAAGGATTAATTGATTGATATTATAGATCGAATCAATCAAAAACACAGCAATGATTTCCCGAGTAGGAAGGCAGTGCACTTCTAAAACTTCCAGCTTTTTTCTCAGCTTGTTTTTGTGAAGAAAAATACGTAATTAAAGCAATCTAAAACTGAAAAGCGGCTCACTCTAACCGCCATTAAAATAACATTCGAAGAGGCCCCCTCAAAGCGGATGAATTAGTTACAAAAAACTCGCTATAAAATAGAGCGCTATTCAAGGGAATTGCACTTTATTTGCACGTTTGCTGCCACACATGACATAGTCATTAACAGGAAATGCTTCCAGACTCCAACAGCGCAACATCGCTGTCACAGAACAACCAACCTTCTGCAATCGTCGTCAGTCTTTCCCCAGCACCTACACGATCGAAGTGATAATTAGTACGAAGTATGAACCTATCTTCAGAACTATAGTCGTCTCGCGCGCATCGTGGAGTTGCTTGTACAGTCCCATCTTATGCAGCTGTATTACTCCTATGTTCCCATTGCACAACATTGTCGAAACCATAGCAGCCAACTGGATAAGTCTATCATAATAGTTTCATAATGCAATGCTCTGAGTGTAATTTTCTGCAGTGAAAATAGAATAAACGCCCATATGTGTCACCTGATCTCTTTTTAACCTCCTTGAAACAGAAACGGCCACTATCACACAGCCACATGGCTTCAACTGTTACAAATGAAAACAAAGTACCTAATTATTCACTTATACAATAGGATTTTGATCATTTACTGGAACGTCTTACACGACGGCGTCTATGGATTGCTTCAATGAGAACGTCAGGCTGTCAGGTAACACCCAAGTAACAAAACTAGCGAATGGTTACAAAAATTGGTTTTATCAGTAAAATTATGTAGATAGTATTAGGAATGGATCTATCGATATATGCCTAGCATTGCAGTAATCCTTGAATCACCCATTTTACCAGCGCGACTACAGAGTTCTCCATTCCGTAGTCGCTGAACACCCCTAGTATCCTTCCCTTGTATAGAGCAAAGCCATGAAAACGAAAGAAAGAAACCCAGCTGAGAGGTGGGAGATAAGAATGCCAGAGAAGACATTTCATTAACATGTGACATGTTAGCATAGCAAATCTTTATTACAAGAAAAAACTTCACTGTACATGATGATAGTTCGTAAATAGATTAAATTGAGAATATGTTCATGTTAGCAGCGATACCTTCGAAAATAAAGTTGAGAATGGTGAATGAAGGCGTAAGCATGATTAAAAAAAACCTTGATTACACAATGATGAGGTAATTTCTGCAGAGAAAACTGATATCAAGATGAAAGAGACGTCACCTTAGTGCCTTTAGAAGACAACGTCTTGGAGATCATGGAAGCACAGTAAAAAGAGATCATAGGTAGGCGAAAAGCAGCTCTTCCTAAGCTTATATAGGAAAATGAGGAATACGGTAATATGAAGAAAATAGACAAAGAAGGTAGAAAAGGGATGCGGAGAGATGTTGATCATGGCTCAAAATTTGCATTCTACTATCACCGGGTAATGTCAAGAAATGGAGAAGCTATGTGTTGGGATTCCTCAGGATTTCTTCCACTCTATATAATCTTTTTTTTTCTAATTTCCTTCAGTCATTTTCGGCAATCAACCATGTATTTCTGATGAAATACTGGACTTATCGATCTTTGCATCTATCTGTCGATCTTCTCACAACTACTTGCACTTCACTGAACCAAGAAAAAGGGGAACGAGAACTGGTCCCTATGTGCCTTCTGTTAGAGCGTAAACCTGCATAACATACCAACACACAGCTCTCTATAATCTTGCCATATGTGGAAGTTAAAAAGAACAAAGCGCGATATCCATTAAATTCGCAACGAACTTGCAAAAATTCCTGAATAATATGGTCGTATGAACATATGTATAAACATGTGGTAACCAGGAAAAGCTATGAAAACGACGAGAAATTGCAGAAAATCTGCAACGAGCCTGCGCTCATTCATCTACAGGCAGTACGTTGAGATACTACCGACTGCAATTCACCTCGTCTGGGTAGCATATGAACGGCACCATAGAGTTTCCAGCAGGATTGGCAGTCAACTGCCGAGAGTAGGCACGAGCGCGGACAGGCCTAAAATGGTGGGCCTAATACCAGCGAATAATGTAACAGCATCTGTAACCCCTACCGTAACGATGACTGATCCTCGGACACGCCCCTTTCCAGTCGCCTTCGCGGGTCGCGCTGGTCACGGTGTTCCCGCGCGTCTCGCCCCTCATAAGCTGGATCAACTCGGCTCCATTCTCGGAAAAGCGTGTCACTTTGTGCATCGACGCTGAATAATAAACAAATAAACATCTAAACAAGAACAAGCAAACACAGAAACGTTACCTGTAGTCCCTATTCTGAAGCCGCCGCCTTTGCGAATTTGGAGGTGGGTTACCGGTAGGAGCGTTCCTCAGCGCCATATGGGGCACGCTGCCAGTGGGGATCCGGTTCAGCAGCGATAACCGCCGATGCTCTTAAAGCAGTAACTTCCACACATCAGCTGAGTTTATGCCAATTATACTAATCCGGCATTCACGTAGCCACTGGGAAACCTAGCAAGCTCCGTACACATTCACTAATCAAATCTTCCACGATCAAAAAACCGCGAAAATAATCGATGAAGGCTCAAAATGCGGGTAGCGGTGAGAAAGTTATAATTATGTAATTGAAATCCACTACGCACCGCCAAAAATTCTGTGGATAACCCGTAAAAATCACTTGTTGTGCGTACGTTGACACATAATGAGTAAATAAGAAATAAAGTAAGTAAACAAGTACACAACTCCTACCTAGATCGCTGCCGGCGCTGTCCACACTGCTAGCGAAAACCGCCTCTGGGGCGCTGGATTCAGTGGAATTAGTACTGTCCAGGCTCGATACAGCGGCTGTTGATAGGAATTTCCGTCGCAGGAACAGCGATCTGGAAAAACCAACCTCCTCATAAGAAAGGATCTGCTCTGCGGGTGCATTCATGGTGAACGTTAAAGACTCGCAGAAGTCATCACTGCGCTCCCCTTACGCTTACTATGAACGCTGTCAAGGCTGCTGCTCTACCCCATGCAGTATAGCTTTCATCGATGTCGCTGACAGCGGCGATGCAAGGTGCTACACTCCACGTGGAGTCTAGCAGTAACCATTGGGTAATGATTGGATGAGATGACATTTTCGTAGAGGATTGTGACACACAATGAGAAATGAGGAAAATATGGATTTACCCAGGAGGATCACAGCTTAACAATGCCCAGGTCTAGGTAAAAAAAGCATGACAGCATGCTCAAAACGGGATTTCTAATCATTCCTATCCATGCCATTACTATACCTTCCACCCCTTCCATCTTGTCCGCTTCTATCCGGCGACTGCTCTCTGGCCCAGAAATTCGCGTCGTGCGACACAGCCACATGACGAATAAATGAACTGCGACGTCTGCGTCGCTCACGATTTTCGTTTCTTTCGTACAGTGGACTCATATCACGTGAAAATCGCCTATCATCATACATTCGCGAAGTTCTTCTGGATTGTACTTCTGACACTTCGACTGTGGGCACCATAGGTAACTCTCTCGAGAATTTCCGACCCTGGACACCGTGTAGAAAGTCACGCGAGCTCCGTCGTGGGCGTTGATCGCGGTGCATATAAAAGTCACGAATGTCCTGCGATGGTCGCCTCGACTGCGACCCACGGCGATCTGTAGAGCTGCGACGCGAATCGAAATCGCAGTCGGCGTCCGGCCCATCATGCGAATCGCGTCGATCGCTGTCGACACGGGAGCCACGGCGCAAATAGAAATCGCGAATATCGTGCGACTGCCGCCTCGGCTGCGATTCGCGGCGATCACCGGAGCTGCGGCGCGAGTCCAGATCGTGATCGCGATCGTAGAACAGGTCACGTGAATATCGTCTTCGATCGCGGTTAAAGTCACGTAGGTCTCGCGAAGGCCTCCGCGAAACGTTGTCGAAAATCGAATCGCGGCGACTGTCACGTGATGGCCGCCGGTCTCCCACGACAGCACTGCTTCTGGATGTTTTTCGTGAATCCACCATCTGCGAACTTCTGCGACTGAACAGCTCGCGGAGTTCTCGCGAGGCATCGCTTCCGTGTGAGCTGCGCCGCGTTGGCGATGGGTTCTCGACACGACGATGGAACTGATCCGACGCTCTGCACAATCCAGTATTGCTCAAAATAATCAGAATCTACCACTACAATATGAAACTACGAGTCTAATGCTATACATAGTTACTGGCGAAGTATTCACTTACATATAGCTCATTCTTCTAGTTCTAGCATCCAACTGCATACTGTCTCGCGATGAACGTTGTTCTAGCGACGCATTTGGACTAAGATATAAAAACTTACCGATCAAGGTATAAAACGGGAAAGGGAGCTACAAGTGGGCTATGTGTGGGACCTGGCAAAAACCTACAGGTTAAGGTATACCAGTCTGGCCGTCCGGCTAACGCCGGACTTCCAGACTTCTATTAATGCTCGCTTCGCTCGCATACTGCACATGCACGTTGAAAACAAACACAAAAGTGTAAATGGATTGATAAGATCTGCATCCTTCCACGCAGTTCTATCACTCTCCTGAGAAACCCTTGATCCCGTAGGTGGTAGCTTTCCCCTATAGGAACGAAGTTATGCTCTTCCATGTAAGCGGAGTTAGTGGACATGAAGAACTGAGTGTAACCGATCCAGTGCAAATGTTATCTTGAAATGATTTAGGCTCAACTGGTTGTTGTGGTAACTCAAGTGATAAGGGTCCACCGGTGTATATAAACGGAAAGGTGGAGGCGGACCCTTATCACACCGTTGGACCCGACTCCAGGCGTTTCCCCACTTTTGGACGCCGGCGCACCCTTATCACACCCACTTTTGGACGCCGGCGCACCCTTATCACACCCACTTTTGGACGCCGGCGCACCCTTATCACACCGTTGGACCCGACTCCAGGCGTTTCCCCACTTTTGGACGCAGGCGTACCCTTATCACACCGTTGGACCCGACTCCAGGCGTTTCCCCACTTTTGGACGCCGGCGCACCCTTATCACACCGTTGGACCCGACTCCAGGCGTTTCCCCACTTTTGGACGCCGGCGCACCCTTATCACACCGTTGGACCCGACTCCAGGCGTTTCCCCACTTTTGGACGCAGCGCACCCTTATCACACCGTTGGACCCGACTCCAGGCGTTTCCCCACTTTTGGACGCCGGCGCACCCTTATCACACCGTTGGACCCGACTCCAGGCGTTTCCCCACTTTTGGACGCCGGCGCACCCTTATCACACCGTTGGACCCGACTCCAGGCGTTTCCCCACTTTTGGACGCAGGCGTACCCTTATCACACCGTTGGACCCGACTCCAGGCGTTTCCCCACTTTTGGACGCAGGCGTACCCTTATCACACCGTTGGACCCGACTCCAGGCGGTTCCCCACTTTTGGACGCCGGCGCACCCTTATCACACCGTTGGACCCGACTCCAGGCGTTTCCCCACTTTTGGACGCAGGCGTACCCTTATCACACCGTTGGACCCGACTCCAGGCGTTTCCCCACTTTTGGACGCCGGCGCACCCTTATCACACCGTTGGACCCGACTCCAGGCGTTTCCCCACTTTTGGACGCCGGCGCACCCTTATCACACCGTTGGACCCGACTCCAGGTGTCTTCCCGCTTTTGGAAGACGGCGCTCCCTTATCACGCCGTTGGACTTGACTTCAGACGTTTCCTCACTTATGGACGCCGGAGCATCCTTATCACACCCCCAGCCCACCTCTAACACTACACTAAGGCCTAATCCTCATCCTCGTCGTTCCTCGTCCGCCTCGTTCCTCCTCTTCGTTATAAAGGCAACCTATCCGTCTCTCTCCTTTTATACGGTTCTGTAATCACAGGCCTATCTCATTCATTCCGACTGTGATGAAAACAACAGTCGGACATTAACATGTCTGAACATGACTGGCGTGGCCCGAAACACCTCTAATTCAAGGTAAAAATCGAAATTTACCACATTTTCGTACATAACTCGAAGCGCTGAACACAATGGTGTAGGTATTTCCCGTTTTTGGTGGCTGGTTCTCGTGTGTGTGTGTGTGTGTGTGTGTGTGTGTGTGTGTGTGTGTGTGTGTGTGTGTGTGTGTGTGTGTGTGTGTGTGTGTGTGTGTGTGTGTGTGTGTGTGTGTGTGTGTGTGTGTGTGTGTGTGTGTGTGTGTGTGTGTGTGTGTGTGTGTGTGTGTGTGTGTGTGTGTGTGTGTGTGTGTGTGTGTGTGTGTGTGTGTGTGTGTGTGTGTGTGTGTGTGTGTGTGTGTGTGTGTGTGTGTGTGTGTGTGTGTGTGTGTGTGTGTGTGTGTGTGTGTGTGTGTGTGTGTGTGTGTGTGTGTGTGTGTGTGTGTGTGTGTGTGTGTGTGTGTGTGTGTGTGTGTGTGTGTGTGTGTGTGTGTGTGTGTGTGTGTGTGTGTGTGTGTGTGTGTGTGTGTGTGTGTGTGTGTGTGTGTGTGTGTGTGTGTGTGTGTGTGTGTGTGTGTGTGTGTGTGTGTGTGTGTGTGTGTGTGTGTGTGTGTGTGTGTGTGTGTGTGTGTGTGTGTGTGTGTGTGTGTGTGTGTGTGTGTGTGTGTGTGTGTGTGTGTGTGTGTGTGTGTGTGTGTGTGTGTGTGTGTGTGTGTGTGTGTGTGTGTGTGTGTGTGTGTGTGTGTGTGTGTGTGTGTGTGTGTGTGTGTGTGTGTGTGTGTGTGTGTGTGTGTGTGTGTGTGTGTGTGTGTGTGTGTGTGTGTGTGTGTGTGTGTGTGTGTGTGTGTGTGTGTGTGTGTGTGTGTGTGTGTGTGTGTGTGTGTGTGTGTGTGTGTGTGTGTGTGTGTGTGTGTGTGTGTGTGTGTGTGTGTGTGTGTGTGTGTGTGTGTGTGTGTGTGTGTGTGTGTGTGTGTGTGTGTGTGTGTGTGTGTGTGTGTGTGTGTGTGTGTGTGTGTGTGTGTGTGTGTGTGTATGAACTGCCAATTAAAGAAGAAGTAAGATTGTACGTGGAGAAGGCGTTGCGGATGTGATCTACTATCGACAACCTGTGTGGATTCATCCAAGTGCCCAATCGCGAACCACAGTCGCACCGGCCTTTTCAAGTACAACCACATCCCCTAATAGTACGCGCAAGAAATAATGTCTATATCCACATTGGTTCAATCTTCCTGAACCTTGTGATTGCAAAAAATGGAAATTCAAAAAAAAAGCTTGAGGTGGCCTCAAAGGCAGTGTCCCACATCAGACCCGATTTTAAGGTTCTGATATCAGACGAACATTTCGGTGAAGCTGATTACAATGGCATACATATTTCCTTACAAAAATGCCGGATAAACCCATCTTCAATCCTTTCTTTAAAGAGAGTCCGAGGCGCAGTTGTAATAGACATTACACAGACACACATACAACAAAGAGTTGCAGTTGTAGTTGAGCAGCATTGATATGCATAGCTGGCGCCTAACGTGTCGAAAATGCAAATCCCGTGTAGTAGCTGCCGCAACATACACCTTGAACTCTCATTGAAAAAAAAAAAGATTAAAAATAGATTTCTCGGCAAAATTCTAAGGAAACATGTATATCACGGTGATCAGCGTTGCCTGGAGATTCTGCTAAAGTTAAAATCTCAGGATCGACCCCAAGGTGAGACATCGCCTTCAATGGTAGGTGGCGTGTCTTAGCTTAGGTTGTTTTTCAAGTTCTTTTCATACGATTAGAATCGCTGTATAACACTGAATAATTTTGACTGTATAAGATGTTTCCTCTGTGCCATGCTTAGCTAACGGTATTCACCTCAAAGTTTTTTTTTTACTGTTGGGGAGAATTTACTCAGACAATTTCGGGGGCAAATCCCGTTCCAACCGCCGGCAAATCCCCGACGGAACGTTTGAACGAGGACCAATAGTGGACAAACAGCGGGCGGAACCACGCATGTTGCGGGCCAAATGCGCTGTCGGGCGAATCGCGGGATGAACGCAGAGTCATTCGGGCTAAAGCACCACCGTCGGGGTTCGGCCCGCTATGTGAAGAGTGTCGGGCATCGGTCCGCTTTTCGCGGCCACTGACCGCCGGCAAATATCTCCAAAAAGCGGCCTGAACGACTACATATTTCGGCTCAATAAGGAAATGGCACGGTCGGAATGGTTGGTTGGTGATAGTATGGGCGTATAAAGGATGAAGGCAACACCGGTCTGGAAGAGATCAGCGGCATGGATGGTCTAGTGGATAAAGCAGCGGACTCTCAGTCATTCATAAAGGACGGTCAGGTTGGTTCGAATCCTCTCAGTAATAGAAGAAGGCTAGCAATACGAAACTATGGATGGACCTTGCAAACAGCCATCTTTTCGTATTACTGATGTGAAATTGCGTATTTATGTTGTTTTTATGCACCGGTGGATCACTGTGGACCCGCAATGGCGTCGAACCCGGCACTCATCAGTCCGAGACTGTGCGCGAGGTGTGACCGATCCTCGGGGGTTGTCACGGTGCCGGCGTACAATCGACAGGTAATTGTGGAGAATACTGCCTTGGGCGCTGCATTAGGAGCGGTAGCGCCTGGTGGTTCGCGGGCTCATGGCGGCCTGAACGCGGACAGCACTCGGGCGGATAGGAAGGCAGGCCCCGCTTTCAGCGGCCCTACAGCGGCCTGCACGCGGCTACTTCTCGGGCGAAAACACCCAAACGCTCGTTCCGACCCTCGCTCCCCGCTCGTTCCGAACGGGATTTGCCCCCGAAATTGTCTGAGGTGCTACGACGCGATGCTGGACTTCTGTCACTTGGGCCCCAACACTGGCAACACTCGTCAACATGTTCAACATGCTCCTCGATTTCGATCGATAATTACATGGCAGTGCCGAAACATTATCGATCGATGGCACCGAAAGTGTCGATGAGTGCGGTCAGGAGGAGCAAATGGTAGATGTCCGGTATCGTATATAAGTTCATCCTCAACTCTCCAGAACAGTAGGATCAAAAACGAGACCTCCTGCAACTTTATTATGAGTGATGTGTATCAATGGGATCACTGTCTCCTGGCGACGCTAGTGTTGTTTAAAAAAAACTCGAAACTAGAACTATACGGAGCGCTTCCTTTAGAAAGCAGCTCTTTGACGGAACTACATTCGCTGCCGTGGATTCACCCTTTATTTGTTGATGGTTTCAGCAACTACATAACGGTAATTCCAGAACAAGCACTTAGCCTCCCCTATAAAGCACTGCCCTATAAAAACAAACTGAAAGCCCACACAAAAGCCAACGATGTGATGTGGTTCGTGACGAATTTGCATAATCCACCGAAAGAAGTCACAAAATGATGTCAACGCTCTCACGTCACTTCCAAGAAGAAAAACGACATGCCTTCCACGCTCGCGAAGTCAATTACTGCTGCATGGGAACAATGTGCGCCTTGCTCTAGTGATGAAAGCAACCTCAGACTTATGTTCCTACTCCTATTTGCATTTTCCATTCACGTCATTCGCAATGGGAATATTTCTACAGCTTAACGTTCTTCTGTTTCCTTAACGTTCTTCTGTTTCCAATGTTCAACTGCGAAGACTGTGGATTTTCTGTGTTTTCTTCAATGTTTGCTAAAGAAAATTCGTCATTCGTCGAAAATTGAGCAAATCCCAACATTTTTGCATGAAGAGATACCGAAATACAGAGTGATTAGCAAAATAACCTCCTACTGTTAATAGTGAAACATGCTCATCTAAGAAGTATGTATGCAGACAAAAAGAGCGCATAAAATATATCGAGCTAGCAAAATTGAAACTTTTTCTGCAGGAATCACATCCTAAGGGAAATTTCTATAGGACTGGCATGCAACATACGTTTCTTTGTATCTACGATAAGATACGGTGACTGCTGGAATTTCCACTGAGACTTTCCGAGATGAAGGAGTTCTCCTGGATGAATACTTCATAAGAAATTTGAAGCAACAAAATGTAAAAATTGTCGGGCGGGGGGGGGGGGAGAGAGAAAAACTGGTTAGCTGGTTCCATATCTAAGAGAATACTGAGAACGTAGCGGTGCACCGAAGTGCAGGAAACAACCGGGGACAAGTTCTCGCTTCTTGGAAATGAATCAGAACATGGATACTATGATAAAATGCTAGAAAGAATAGAAACGGGAGAAAGCACACATTTAGAATGTCGGAAAGTCATCCAAATAGGAGCAACTTGAAAGTCCGAGAATAAAAAGCATGGATTCATTCTTTAAAAAAATCAAGAAACAACTCACTTGTACTGAAGGCGTTTCTTATCTGCACTCTCATCTCGTTCCTTGGTCTCTGAGTTTCCAGGAGCTGGACTGTTGTCCGTGTTGGACTCGAAAGAAGTGGATGCAGAAGAAGGATCCGAAATACCTAAATACAAAGAAAGGGCTTATTATCAGTTAAAGTCACAACAGATGCGCACTAATGCATATCACGCTTTTAATGTAGAAACGACTCGTAGAGGCACCAAAATTTTTTGTGCGAAAAGAAATTTTCAACAATTATTCAGCAAATTTGCTTCCCAAAGTTTCCCAAAAGGAAGCATCACAATTAAATTTCAAGTAGCCCTTAAATTCTTCACCTCTACATAGACGAAGGGACGAAAGGGAACATATAGAAACAAAAAAAGCATAACCGTTCCTCTCTTCTTCTATTATTGAAGATATGCTTATGCAAACATTACTAAAATCACACCTAAGGCATGCAGTTCCTCCAAATGTCCTTTCGCTGCCCAAAGCGACTGGCAAGCAGCAGCGACTGGAGTCTGAACGAGGCAAATTCAATATCCGCTCTCGAAGAATCGCTGTATCCTGCTTACCTCAGGCTGCAACAGCTGCGCGGTGTGTTGTCGCGCAGCTGAACGTTCCGCTTCAGATAACGTCCGCCTATCCATTGACATCCGTCGATTCTCGCGAGGTCCTCCTCGATCGTCGAATGATTTCGCCTGAAGGTTTTAGACTTCATATTTCCTGCCAAGGGTTCTCACGTTATTATTTTGTGCAAGAAGCAGGTATCGCCCGGCGATGTGCCTTCCGGAAAAGTAGGACATCGAGACCTATGAAATTACTTGATTAGGATTTTTGAGAACCCCACCTGTCTGTATAACTGTCGAACTCCTAAATGTGCCGGAGGCTCATTGATGGTGGGGATGTACGAACGCTCTTGCGGATACACTTCATTCTTAAAAAATAAAATTATAGCTGAAACCGAAAGATGGAAAGTCGTTATGAATTCCGGGACATAAAGGAACAGAGAAAAAAACGTGAGTCACCAATAGTGAGCTCGAGGGAGTGGGGGGGGGGGGGGGGTGGCGCTCCTTTACTGCATAGTTTTGGTCTATATCCACCTTCATGTTTTATCAAACACATGCATAATAGAGGCAGTCAAAAAAAGGTGAGTGTGTAGGCGAGCGGAAAAAAAATTAAGGTCACCTAGGGAAACAAGGAACGGACAACCTGAATTTTGGAAATTAACTTTCTGGGAAACTAATTTCGAGCTAAAATGGTTGACGGATATTTAAAAATACTAGTGAGAACAGGAAATGAAAACAAGCGAAAACAGGAAATGAAAACAACTTTTGACCTTTTTTATGACATGTTCCTGAGAAGTTCGTAAGGCAACATGCAAAATTTGTACAATGTAAGAACGTACTACTTGATAGTACTGGTAATCGTGTTGTTGTGGCGGCGGCGATGGAGACATACTATGTACACTCTCGACGTTCCACGACCTTGAATGTTCATGACCTCGCTCGTAAATTCTTGGCTCCGGTAACGGATTTGAATTCTAAAAAAATTGAGGTTAGAAGTCGCTGGCAGTAGCCAGCATTTGCATCAATCCACACAGAAAGCAAAGTTATAAACTCATATCCCCCATGCGATCGCTGCTGTCCACAAAAACGGAGCACCACGATCTCGGAAAACCTCGTGGAAGAACAGCAGCAGAAAGCCAGAAGAATAGAACGGTGACCTGCGGTACTTCCGCATTGCTGTTGCGGTCCTTCTGGTATTCTGCTGCAATCCTTCTAGCTTTCTGCTGCGATCTTTCCGCAAATTTGTCTAAAAGTCACTTCAAAAACTCCTGTGACCTAGCACTACTTAGGATTTCGTGTTTAAGATCTTGTCCGACGTTTCATTTCTATAGTCCACATCTGTGGTAAGTTAATTATTGAGGGGCCAATTCGTGAGCCCCACTGATCCACTCCAAACAGGGACATTGTAGCTACAAGGACACTGTAGCTAAATTTACGTTTACGCCATTTCAATTACGCGCTAAATGCTCTTTGCAGCCTGGAGTACACTAGACCTTTTTCGAGTGTATGCAAAAAAAGTACGTATCTTATTATGGCACAGTACAATACGTACTTTCTGGGAAGATATATTAGTACTAGCGCCCCTTCGGGACGCTAGAAAGTGGGGTGGGGCAGCCAATTCAGGCATGTGCAAAAGCTCCACACGTGAAAAATGCTTAGAAAATTAGCAAATAAGCAAAATTAATCATTAGCTGAGCTCAAATTCAAGAACCTTCTTATAAGTTACGTATAAGAGAAGCAGAACAAATCTTCCAATGGGCCCAAACATGAAGTCCTTCTTATGAGTTGAGTATGCGAATGAGAAGTTCGTTCCCCATCGTATGGCGTATTCGTGCGTATTCCTCACTATCGGGCCAACGCAGACGCGTTCTCCATCGGCGGAACTGTATCCTGCCGTTCCCCACACTATTGGACAAAGCGAAATCGTATCCGAGTGTTTTCCACACTACTGGGCCGCAGCGGACTTTCCTCCATCGGTGGACCCGTATTCTGGCGCCATCTTCACACATTAGGCCTGGACCGTATCCTGGTATTCTCCACTTTTCTGAGTCACAGCGGACCAATCCTATGTTGGCGGACCCGTATCCTGGTGTTATCCATACCACTGAGCCACGGCGGGCCCTTCCTCCATCAGAGCGCCCGCATTCTGGCGCCTTCCTCACAGTTAGGGCAAGCCGGATCCGTTCTCCAGGGGCGGGTTCGCATCCTGTCATTCTCAACACTAAAGTGAACCCGTATCCTGGCGTCCCCCACACCACTGGTCCACGGTCGGCCCTTTCTCCATCGGTGGACCCGTATCCTGTGTCCCCCGCACCATTGGGCCCTCGCGGGCCTTCTCTCCATAGCTGGACCCACGTCATGGCGTTCCCCACAGCACTGAGCCACGGCGGGGCCTTTCTCCATCGGTGGACCCGTGTCTCGGCGTTCAACGCACCATTGGGTCACGGCGAGCCCTTTCTCCATCGGTGGACCCGTTTCTTGGCGTTCCTCACAGCGCTGGGCCAGGCGGGCCTTTTCTCCATCCATTGGGCCCTGGAGCCCACCTCATGGCGTTCCCCACAGCACTGGATCACGGCGGGCCCTTTCTCCATCGGTGGACCCGTATCCGTATTTAGTTGATTGGATATACAATGTCATGCCTTCCTATTTAGAGGCGATGCGGCAATAGCACCCACCAGATGAGGCGACCGCGTAGGTCCACACTCCCGAGCTTCCGAGACGCGGCAGCCCTCATAGCACCCGTCCATCTCTTCCTGCAAGTGCACTCAGCGTCGCATCAGTGGAAGGCTGGTTTTCCTGCTGCGTATATTGTGCAGCCTGAAAGCTCGTAAACACTCCCTCACTCCTATGCGGCGAGACCGCCAGCGAAGGTGATGAAATCACCATCCCGTGCATGCGGGAGAGCCAGTAGTGACGTAATTTCGGGTCCCGAAGCGAACGTGTCTGCGTCCATGGAAATCGGCCATTTCGCCACACAGTCTGCGCCTCAAGATTGCTGTGTCTATGAGTGCCGCCCCGTATCTCTAACCGCTCTAGCCTCCTTACGGCGCTTTGTTTAATAGATTCCATCCGCGCTTTCATATACGTGTTATCCACGTCAAATCTAATTTTACAGCTTAATTATGGCTGAATGGAGAGCTCATCAGCACCACTATAGTGCAAATGAGCATTTCGGTCATATAAAAAGGGTGGCCCAAAATTATGATGACATCGTACGAGCCTCAACTTCTTCAGTTTATTAGGTTGCCCCACAAATAATGGCCTTTTCGGAGGTGCGTATTCGAAGATGCGTAACTCAGCTCAAACTTGAGATTTCCCTTAGCAATGGAAAAAGTTATAATCAGAGTTTCCTGCAGATCTTTGCGGCACAGCCAAACTTATATGGAGAAAAAAAGCTCAAATCATAGGAGCCAACGAAGTGCGAAAGGGCAATTTTCAGTACACATTGATTCGCATGAATTTTGTAGCCGAAAACTGGATTCAACACAAGCTCGAAAAGATTCCCTATTAAGCAAAGGTCTGGCCAACAAATTATTACAAGGAAAGATCCAACGCCTCATTCACTGAAATTTTTCTTGGTAGGATGTGAAGCGTGTGGAGTTGCCCGCCCCGCTAGTGGAGACGCACTTCTTCGTCTCACCGGAACTAAGGCACTTTCAACCCATTCTCGAAGCCGAGCCCCAAAATGGTAACAGGCGAGGCATTTAGGAAATTCTACTCTTGTCCTACTCTAACTACAGTCGAACATCTCGAGCAGTATTTCATCTATCAGAAAAGGTTACATTTTCCTGAGTTGTCGAGGTTTGTCGAACATATCCAGATCTCCCTTAGCGATACAAACAAACAAAACTTTATTTTATTAGGCAACGTCCACTCATTACCAAAAGAGGCCCACTTTTCCGAAAAAATTCGCAACAGTGTTTATTAGAGGGATTAAAGTAATTGGTGTCGCAAGTGAAGCACTGACCAGCAATGCTTTTGTTTAAAAACCACTTTGCCCATTTTTTGCGATGTTCATTGGCAAGAAGCAGAGCGACCAGTGATTTAGTTGTACCCAACCTAGCTGCCAACATTTTTATGGACTGTTTCAGAAGTCTCGCACCGACTCCAGAACTATGCTTTCGTACTTGAGAAGTTTCATGACCCTGACCTGGTCGAAGTTGAACACTCGTATCGTTCTGGAAGCGCTTTTCTAAACACAGCTTCTGTGTTCTTATAACACAGCTACCCGGCCAAATGCTGAGCTAACACCAAATCCGGCTTCCGTTGTATTCCGGCACAGAAATAGTCTAAAAATTGGGAGAGCACAAAAGCCTCATCGTACTGTGTCGTCTGTTGAAACCATAAAAAAGGTAATTTAGGAAATCCTTTCAGAGTAGCGATAGAGCAGGTTTTCCTCTTTATAACAATTTAGAGCTTGTCTGCCTACCTTCTAAATTAATGGATTTATGAACTTCCAAAAATTCATTACTAGGTTGCAGCCATTTTTTGTTGTGGGACAACCTAATTAAGCGTTATTGCCGCTTCTTCGAAGCTATATTTATTTTTGTAATTATGAACATTAAGACCCCAGGTGGCCCAAAATTATGACAACATCGTGCAAGCTCCAACTTCTTCAATCTATTAATAAATAATAAATAAATAAATGCGAAGCCAACGCCTCTTATAAAGTCGGAATAATTTTCAGGCGTGCTCTGATTTCTGCAACCATAATTTTGGCCTATCTATAGACACCTAATGAAAATGTGATATCTCTCAAGCAAAATTGTTTTGCTTCCGAATCACAGTCGCTGGTAGAATATTCAGGGTCTTAAGATGAAAAAAGACACTCACTACAACGCTGAAATAACATTGGAGATGTCATTAGTTAATAAAACCGCTAGAATAGTTTACCTAGGAAGTGTTACCACTTAAGAAGGAAAAAATACCTGCTTCACGGGTTGATATCCTTGGATTGCGTCACTGCGCGACAGCGTGCTCATTCTTCGCGCCCGCTCAGCGTACTTCTTCTGAAAGGAATGCAAAAAAATATAGTAATTACACGATATCATAGATTTGAATGAGAAAAGTCTTTAGTGGCTGATTTCTCAAGAAAAAATGTGCCAACTGAGGTCTAGCTCATCAAATTACTTTTAAAAGCATTAAAAATAGAAACTTGGAGAAAACTTTAGGTGTTTTAGGGTTTTTGAAATCAATTCTATGATGTACAGTCAGAGCTAAGTAAAACCAGAAAAACTGATTTAATTTCATAAATGTTTTAGAGCCAACTCTGTGGAATACTCAAGAGAAAGCCCTAGAGCCTTTCCTAGATTCTTTCCATTAAGGTTGCATTGCTCTCTCGTTTTTCAGCACTCGGAATTTCGGTCTCTTCATTACCGAATGTACCATTTTCTAAGAAAGAAACACACAGCTAAGAAATTAACAGCCTCGGTTCATCAATCCTATTGCAAAAAAAGCCCCACCTAAAACGCCATTCCCGAAGACGGCGAGCTCAGCTAATAAATTGACTACGCTTCACTGGAAGGGAACAGTGGCTCTTTGGCAACACCCAGTTCCGACATAGAATTCCGTTCTCTCCTCTGCGCTTGCTCATTCAGCAATGATACTTTGACTTGATATAGTGAGTCCGTTTACATTAATGCCGCCCTCTCCCAATGTGATTTCTACTGCTTGCTTTACGCTTCACTTTTTAGGTTCAATATAATGTTGGCAAAAACGAGGACATCGGAAATGATCCCGGCAAATTATTGAGCTCACCCTGCCAGATTTTTGAGCTGATGAAATGTATGCACTTCTATTACTAGCACATGTGAGCATAACCTATTTTTACCTCGCACGAATTTCGAAGAATGTACCCTCTCACCCAAAAAAAAAAACAAGTACAACAGCTATTTCCTTCACTCTTCATACAGGAAGTGTCTATCGTGATGCTAGAAAGGTCGTGTCCTCTGTCATCACACATAGCAAATTTAAATATCATACGGCTAGCATACATACAATACCGCCCATAATTTTTGCGAAAAAATCGGGTGGCGATGGATTAATCGTTAACAAACCGTCGCAGTACTGTAACTCCTTTCAAAGTGAAGCTTTTCTAAATCTGAGCACATTTTCGGATTCCTCATCAAAATTGGAATTGAACAGTATATAAAATTACTTGAACTTTGACTTCAAACCATTTATTTTTTTAAAAATTTGAAAATTTTTCAGAATTTCAGCAACCAGGTCAAAATCTGAAAAAACGTTAAAAACCGAAAGTTGAGCGAAATCGTGTTCAGAAGCCTCATTCCTCAATTATTTTCTCGGTTTTTGACGTTTTTTCAGATTTTGACCTGGTGCTGAAATTTTGAAAAATTTTTAAATTTTTGAAAAAACAAATGTTTTGATGTCAAAGTTCAAGTGATTTATATGGTGTTCAATTCCAACTTCGATGAGGAATCCGAAAATGTGCTCAGATTTAGAAAAGCTTCATTTTCAAAGGAGTTACAGTACTGCGACGGTTTGTTAACGATTAATCCGTCGCCACCCGATTTTTTCGCAAAAACTATGGGCGGTATTGTATTACACAAGTTATGAGACATCCCAGTGTTTCGAAACCCACAGCTCTTTAGGTGGTGACTCATTCAGATATGCTAATGCTGTGAGATATACGATTTTATGTATATTGTTGTCGACTTTTGAGTTGCCTTCTTCAAGCCAATAGATTTTTATATGACGGCTTGCTTTAGGCATTCGTAATAAATAGGTAATAAATAAATAAATAAATCAGTGATACTACTTTTACTCGGGATTGGTAACAAGCAAACAGGATTGGTAGCAAGCCTGGTATCTACCAGTTACGACCAAGTGTAAACCGGTTGAGCACGAAGTTGTACCCCAAGTGGTAGTACTCGCAAAATGGGCCCTTACGCCAATGTTATGGTTCGGCATAGTCTTCAACCAATGAAGGGAATGTCTGTACAAACAGGGTGAGGATAGTTGCATGACTCAGCCAATCATCAACAGACAGGTCCTATCAGATGTGGTATGTGACGCTGATCTCGAATGTGTGTTCCACATCTGCTTCGTCGCCCTCTATGATGAGTAAGGAGGCGTGACTCCGGTTTGCCAAACAGTCAGAATCATGCCTCATGACTTTTTCACAGAGAACACCGCAGCAGATTTGGGAAAAAATATTCGATACCACATATAATATCGATAATATCATCACCACAAACACCATCTGAATGTATACCTTAAGTGTGGCCGGGTGATGCAAGATAGACAGTTTTCGAGGTGTGCCTGTTACAAACGGCCTTTGTAACAGGCACACCTCGAAATTTATGAATTGTGCTTTGATTGGGCAGGAGTATTGTAGGCAAACAACCATGTTTCATCAGACTTGTCATCCGCCTCAGGATGAATCAACCACCACAAAAGTTTACTGCAGAAGTCGCAGCGTTCATATAGATTGGATTAGTGGCACTATTCTGCGAACTCCTGATGGTGCAACTGGAACGCTTATGTGTTCTGCGGCCGATGTTTGCTCGGTCAGGATGTTTAGTCTGTGGTACAGATCAAGTGTTCTTGGGCAGACGGGCAAAAAATGATCATGAGGACAAGATCAACCTGGGATTCCACAACTAAAGGGTCACAGACTTCTATTAATATTTGCTAAATAGCGGTAGCATTGCTTCATGACTCTGAAGTGGTGTTCAAAATACATTAGCATTCTTCTTTCCGATCTTTGTTGCCTCTGTTATCATAGGCAGCACCGGTGCATTGGCTAATTTTCCATTAAAATTGGCCAATGCACCGGTGACAAATCATGATTTCTAAACCAAACCAGGCATCATTTCGCAACTTCAACAAGAACACCTTCTAGAATAGTGTTGTGCGTGCATCACTGAGGGGTAGCCAGAGTGAACGTGTTAACACCCCTAAATTAAGAGGATAAATCTAGGGGTGATAACACACTACCCTGGGTAATCTCAATGGTGCATGCCGGCGCCGGTCTGCACATCTACCAAATAAAAACTATCCTTAATAGAGCTCCCTCTTGTCCAGGACACTTGTAACGCCGTTTGCTTTCGAAATCAGCACACCATCACTCGGTAGTAAAAACCTCGAGTGAGCCATAACTCTGAATCGCTGCAAGCGCTGAGGGACCACGTGTCTTTGCGCCCACACATTATTGCGTAACCAGCTCAAACAATACTCCAAATGTCCTCGTTTTCCTCAGTCTTATCAGCCCCTTCGTTCGCTGAAACTCTAACTCTGTGACTTCTCAGCTGTCCCTATCCCTACATAACTTGTATATTTGTTCTTTCTAGCTAATCACATGGCTTCTCGATTTCGCTCCAAATACGAAAATTGTAACTATGTCGTTTCTCACTTGTAAAAGTCAGAAAGATCTGGTGAAACTGAGCTTGTATTGATTGCCTTGACCCCCAATAAAAGACTTGAGATGATGCTGGCCACCGCTGTTCCTTCTCAACCGTTCCACAACTTCCACACAACCCCCACCCCTTATTATAGTTGAAACGTATTATCCGCATTACAATGAACTTATTTTGCCACAAGTGTCTTTTTCGCTCATGGTAATAATAATTGCTACTGAGAAAAAAATGTGTGCAACGCTTTAAAGCGGCCGTCAGCAGCCCACTTCTTGACGTCAAATGGCTTCCGGTAAAATCCAGATGCAACAAAATCCAGAAGTTTGCTAAGATTCTGCGGAAATTACATTCTCGAGCCCACAAATAGATGTGGGCGGAGCCAGACAATCAGGTGAGTGGGAGATGGTCCAGTGACCTTTAACTTGCCCCCTACAAAGCCAAGCCTTCTACCTTGCAAAATGTGCAATTTTATTAGTGTAATAGTGACAACATATCAATAATATTAGTATTAATATAATCATATTAATATAATTCGTTTTGCATTGTAAGACCTTACATCTAGGTTGGTAGAGATCAAGTTGAGGACATGCACAATCAGATTGGACAACCTTCTCTCAAAAAATGTTCTCTTAGACGAGATTCAATACTTTTTTGAGATTTTTTGAAGAATTAACTACGTGTTTCATGGTTAAAACTACGGTATGCTTCTTTTTTTTACTGGACCTATCTCCTAACCTTGCTCCTTCCAATCTTTGAACACAGTGGTATAAAAGAATTTTTTTTTTGAAAAAAACCACGTTCTTCACCCATAGTAGAGAGCTAGGACGCGCCTTAAAACCTAAACACACTAACACCACACTGGCAAAAGAGTGCATTAAACATCATAACTCTGGACATGTGCTTTGTAGAAGTATGAATTTGTGCACAATAGGCTGTGCACACGTCCCAAGTGGTATGCATGCTGTGCTCAACCTGTTGAGCACGTGGGCATCAATGTGTTAGTGTTCCATGTTCTCATTATTTACTGTTTCTTTCATTTTTATCTGTTATATACAACGTTCTTCTGACATCACCGCTGCCTGAGCAGCTTCTCAACATCAGCCATTCGAAATCGAACAGCCTTAGCGTTCGTTAGCGCTGCTATTCCTTCTAATGGTGTATTTTATAATCTTTTAGTTATGCAAAATTGCCACCACATCTGCTTCACACTGTGCTCATAAACGCTTTTATGTTTCGCGCTCGATTGCAAGTGAAATTTGCCGAGCCATTTTCCACAGGGCCAGGTGTTCATCATCGCACAACACTCTTCACCGAGCCGCAACCACCGCCTTCAATCGCACTGGAGTCAGTTAAGGTGCAACGCGATCACGTCATGCACCTAGGAACACGCGCACACCTCATTTCTTTCCAATATACACTTTGACTCAGCGTGGCTGTCCACGATCGTCATCGCGCAGAGAACTTTCAAAGTGCTGTTCTTCCGCACTTTTTTCAAAGGAATGCCAAGGAATCTCCAGATAGCGATAAGCGAATGAGACAGAAAAAATCACATATTTACAATCGCATTCAACGACAGTTGTATCCGTAGAAGGCACGCTTCGTGTCTTCTTCATTTTAAAGGCTTCCCCAGCGATAAAATCGCACACGCACACGCGTTTTTTCCTTCATTCTTTGACTGACGACAGCACGTTTTGTACGTAAACGACAGCTGGCCACAGTAGTTTCTTCTAGCACAAAAATACACTATAAACACGCATCAATTCCGCGGTTTTCAGCTAATTTTAGCCACTTAGACTCTTTGGATACTGAGTAACTTTCAAAAAAAGTGGACGGGTCTTCTGCCAGCAAAATCTGTTCCGCTCAAAAACGACGATAGAAGTTGTCTACATTTGCAAATGCCAAGAACAATCCTTAACGGAAGGAAGTTCATAGAGATATCCAGAAATTTTCCTGAACGCCAATGGAACGTTGATGGAAAAGCCACACAGGGCGCACAGAACTACATTAATGAGTGGTGCACTGAATTAGCTGCAAAATTACGGAAATGCATATCGATAAAATGCGGACTCTGAAAGTTAAGGCCTATTCCAAACAAAAACCTCGAGCAATTTAACCCTCGCGACATAAGATAATTCATGAATGTAGGCAGTTGTACCCCAGTATATAACTTGGTGTGGTCATCCTACAATAGCTGAGAGGGCGGGATCTAGCTGCAAACCTCAATTTTGCACCTGTAAGCGGATACTTTTCTCCTATTTCCCTACTTTCCGACTGGTAGACAACACTCCACAACTCTTTCCATTGTTATGACATGGTCTGAAACGGAAGAAGGAAAAAGAGCAGGGGGGGGGGGGTGAGGGTGAATATTGACGCTCCAGACAAGATGGCTAGATGTCATGCCATGCTATGCCATTTTCTCCATTAAAAGGAAGAGATGTGAAGGGTTTTTAAAATCATTCGCCTTAGGAGAGGCGGGGCCGGAAAAACAGCTGACCAATAGCAGAATATTTCGTGATAACAGAAACAATGACGTTCGGAGAGTTAATCGGTTCAAACTCTAAAATCCCACCATGACTATCTCCAGGGTGTGTCTTCCAGAAACTCCACACCCACCCTTCCAAGAGCAAAGGCTTTTTAGCCTGTTAGATGTGCAAAAATGAAGATGTTCCAATTTCCCTGGATTTCTCCTTCCTTAAACTCCCTCGCCTCTCATACAGTACCTCTACGATCCTTTAAATCTTCCAAAACGCCGCTGTAGTGCATCAGGGTCGCTGTAAACGCCAAATATGCATAGATAAGATAGACGCGGCGCTATAAAAGCGGGCACTGATGACAGGACACATGGCGCCAACCGCCTTCCTCGCCTGGAGGTCGTCGTGTGGTGGTTCACTTTGAACTCTTCTGCCTTGCTTATCACTGTTTGCTGACAACCGCGGCTCGACTATAAAACCGCCGCTTCGACAGCTCTTCCACTCAGCAGCACTCTTTGCCCCTCGATATACCAGGCAAATAATAGGCTTTTTTAAGCTGTGAGAGCATCTAGAGAATGTATAATCTATCTTATACACAGCAGAACGCATCGAGGCAACAGCAAGTGCATTGCTTCAAATGGCGTCGAAATATATTCGCCTCTTTTAAGCACTTAAACACGCACTGATGCAATGAATAATCGTTCAAACATGCGACTTATATAAGGGCTGTCGGAACGGAGACGCTCTCTTATCTCTGTTTTGTTCTGCCAATGTTCTCCATTGTTTTTTCCCTCCTGATACAGAATCTTTAGCAAAATATTTACATCAACGGCGGTTACATGTGACACATTTTATAGTTGCACTCCCCTAAAAAATAATCTTATCGCATAAGGTCTTTTTCGGAGGGAATTCCTCACCTCATCCTCGATTCTCGGTCATTAGCAGATTCTGGACCTGCACGATATGTTGTGTATAGGTAAAAAAATTCGGGAGTGGTCAACAAGACTGCGGATACACAAGTAACTATGCCAGTAGTCCATGCTTAACGTCAAGTAGTGAACACCTCTAACCACTTGAAAAACTAAGAAGCAGCTGCAACTCATTTATGATAAGGCATCAGCGATCTGTCACAGCCCCGCCCCAGTTTTTCTTTGAAAAATTGGTCTAAAAATAAGATTTCTCTGTGTTTCTAGGACGCGTGGGGGATACCGTTGTTCTCAACAGCTCCGATATGTAGGTTCTCTGTGAAGGAAACTCCAGCGATCAACTCGAAATGATCGCTGAGGTGAAACTCTACTTTTAAAGGCACCCCGGTAAGTCAGTGGCAGTTCCGTCAGCGCCCCATTCGAGCTTCCGCGCTTCCATCTTCAAATACTTCAAGTATTATTTTTCACTTTAACATAAAACACTTTTGCTAACAGATGTCACAGCTGCTGGCACAAAAACCCTATCTTATGCCAGCCAAGCCATCGGACGAGTTTCCACAGACGCCGAATGATGAGGCTCCCTGCCTTCTCTTACAATAGTTACCTTCCTGGGGTTGTAGGGAACCCACTGGACCATAGGAGTTCATGATTTGCCAACCTAGAACAACAAATCAAGCCATACAAAAATGTACCGGGCATTTCTAAGTAGTTGGTGTCAATGTAGACTACTCAAGTATCTATATTATCGTGTTGGTAGTGAGCCGGAATTGACCTCGGACCTTCAAACATGGACATGTTCCAGTTAGCAAGATTTCTGGCATCGATGGGGAATCCTAGAGGTGAGAAAGGACTGAAAAAACGTCACTTCAGTACTAGCAGACATCGATCCAGGATTGCTTTTAGCAACTCAGACTTTTTAACTTTAACTACAGCTGCCATAACTACAGCAGTCACGAAGTTTTCTGATTAGTCAACTTCTGAGATTCTTCCTGGCTCAATCAAAATTTCCTATACTGCTCAGTGATATTTACTGTACTAAATAGCGCTAGTTTACCTCGCTCTCACTAACACTTCGCTTCGTCATTGCCTATCAAGGACCTGTACTACAAATACTCTGGCTGATTACATGGCAACCACAAAACTCGTAGTGTAATCTGTTTCTTCAAGCGTTCAATAAGGGTTTTCTGCAAGAACTAATTCTCTTCAGGCCGACTAAGCCGCTAAAAGATGGTGTTTCTGTTGCTGGTTTTCCTCCTAAAAACGTATTCTCTGCTGTAGTAGTGAGGTATGGTTGGTGCCAAAGGCATGGAAAAGGGGACAGTTCCGGAAAAGGGTGCTCCAATAAGGAAAACGCATTATATCAAGGTGCAGTTTATCCAATTTCTCGAGCGAAACTCCAGATAAACACCATCTTTTTCCGCTTTTTCGTTCCTTCCTCCCTCTCCCTCTCTCTGAGCTTTATGGGTCGTTTTCTTTTATTCTGAGCTTTATCAGATTTCAACGCTCCACCACTTCCAATTCACTTGATCGTATTTTTCCTCAAAATTAATTTTCTGCAACATTTGCACTGATACTAGGTAATGTTGTAACCTACAAACTTAATAAGCGCGGAAAAGTGATTTCGGTCTCTAGGGTCCATGAAAATCATAAGGAAAAAAGAAAGCAAAATTCCTCTTGAGAATGTCTCAAACCATCAGTATGTATTCCGTGTCATTTGAGGACAATCGACGCTCATAAGCAGAAAAAAGGAAATAAATACGAAAATAAACAGTGATACAAAGCAGGAATAGTCCTTCTTTAGGAACGAGCTTCCAGGATGTCCCCGGGGAATTATAGCCTTGCCACTGATTCGTGAAGGATGTCTTTCCGAGGGAAACTCTGAGAAGAGACTAGTTTCCAGTACCAATCGTCGTAGTAAGTTTCGAAAGCAGAAAATAGCTATTTTTCTACTAGCCTACCCATAGGCTTTGCTCCACAGGAAGGGAGCAAACTTCTCTGGAACACCAACAGTGGATGAAATGCTTGTACCCCTACAAATTGCTGTTATTTCGGCGCATATTCAATTTTCCCTACCCCTGCAAATTGCTGTTATTTCGGCGCATATTCAATTTTCCTATCTATTTTCTCAATTTTAATTTCAGAACTTCTTGGCTCACACTGCCATTCTTTCTCTCTCCGCTCCATTACCAGGTTATTCTTGGAGCGTTAACAGCGCCAGCTGCAGTCTTCCGATGTTGTAGAGCTTGCACATCGGCGACACTCAAGACAGAATTTCTCAGAACAAAAAACTCAAAATTCTCAGTCCTCCAACTTTCTCACACGTATCTCCAATTCTGCTTTTTCGCCCGAATCAAGACGTGGTGGAGCCAAGTTCCTATGACTTCTGGCTATTAATAGTCATGTAATCGTTCATGCGTTCACACGCAAATATTTGTGGATTGGCAGCTCACTTCAATGTTCTCCATGTGACTGACCACATGACCTTCTGCACTTTCAATCGCACCCAGACATTTTTCCTCTCATGGTGTTTGTTGTCCGAGACAGCCACAATTGTGGCTTCTTATCTGGCATCTTTAGCGGTGGGTGGCGATGATGGGCTCGGCAATACCATCCGCAAAATGATGTGTCACGTCTTCGCCACTCTCATTTAAAGCTATGCGTCATCGAAAAATCTTCTCACGATTAGTATATATATGAAACTTGACTTATGAGAAACGTGACACTTATGATGTCAATTATTCATTTCTCATTGCCTTACAGTTTATTAGGAACATCATTGCCCGTACAGCATTCCACATTGCTATAAATTACTAGGAAACTGCATCTCATATGGAATTCGTCATAAACCGTGAGCAAATCAGTTTGCGAGTATGAGAAACCACTGTCTTAGCGAAAATACACCACTATGAATGGCATAACGATCATAGGGGCAGTGAACAAATGAGGACGGAAAAAATAAAGGAGAGAGAAGTTATGAACAGGGGCCAGAGTCTTCGCCCGGATCAAAGAATACACGATTCCAGCCAGCTAAGACAAGCTCGTTTAGGTCGCAACGACTAACCATTTCTGAATATGAAATATGTGCTACAAGTTTCAGAAGCAGGTTAAATGCCAGCGACACCTTAGCAGATAGAGACACTACTATGTGGTTAATTCCGCACTATTCGCCTATATTTGCTCCGAAATCCGAAAATCTCACAAAACTCTGGTAAAATGCATATGGTGGTGATAGTAGCTCACATATCAAATAATCCTTTGGGCGTTGTTGAGGCAAAATCTACCTATGCCCCGAAATACGTAATTGACAGGAGATCGATGAAACACTAAGGTCCACCTCAGTCATTTCTATGTTATTTCTCCAAGCATCGTGCGCTCGTACGTAGAGATTACGTGTCCAAGTACAACAACTTTGCTATCAATATCAAAGGAGTACCGTGTACTCAAGTACACGTTTCTGCCCTTTCGAGCCTGTGAGTCTGTGAACAATGTGATTTTCTTCAGTACACTCGTAATCTACGCAACAAAAGATCATTCGAGTACGATGGCCATACGGTAGCCAGCATTTATTCTATGGAGATAATCATTGTAATTGAATAAAAAAAATAAAGTGCGGATGAACTATTTGGTAAGCCGTTTGCAGCCTCTTGCACTAGACGGGGACAAACTGTGATCCAATCCTTGGAGGCAGCGTACCATCTCAGAATCATTTCTGAGATTTTCATATAAAAGGGATTGCCTCCTGTTACTGATAGCTATGGTATACGTGATGCCCTGAAAAACTCCGAAAAACCCATTTTTCGAGCCCCTCTATAAGGAGCATGTGGGCGGAGCTCAGGGCGGGGCTAAGGCAAATGGACGAGGGATCTGAATAATGCGCTGCTGAAGAAATTCGTACATCTCGTGAGAGTAGCTCATAATCTGCCTGCCAATATAGGAGAAACGCTCCAAGTGCGACCAGCGAGAGAGTGCATGGTGTGGAAACTCCCTCCGCCTTGGCTCCGCCCAAAGCTCCCCAAGGGTTGCTGCTCAAAAAGGAGTTCCACCACAATTACGCACAAAATATCCTATATCATTGTGATCAGCAGCTCCTGAAGATTCTTTTCGTATGAAAACCTCAGAAAGGAGTCTGAGGTGTTACGGCGTCTTTAAAGGCCGCACTCACCGAAATTTTCACTTCTGAAATGAGTCGCTTACCATGTAGCCGGCCGCTGGACAAGCGCAACAGTAAGTTGAACACCTTGAATGGCCGCCTGCCTGCGAAGATACCGCCGTGGACACATCTGCCGCTCTGGACATTAGTGTTCCGTCGCGCCAACTAACGCCGTTGACAGGGTGTGCGCATGTGGTTCAGCGGGGGGGGGGGGTGTTTATGAAATCCGTACCATTTGCAGAGTTCCGTGGCGGGACCCATCACGGAACACTCGTCCGCGCTGTGGACACACATGAAATACCGCCATCATTTTCTGTGATTTGCGCGTGTTTCACTCTACTTGCAGGAGGAAACCTACTTTTATGTTTAGTTTTCGTATAAGGTTCATGCAACGAAACGAAAACTGAACAGACCACAAAATTTCAGTATAACTTTAGAATTCATCGTTATCAATGAGTTCATCGTCCCTAAGAACCCCGATATACGGCGAAATCTTTAACCCAGAAATTTCCGTGAGTGCTGCCTTTAAGCAAAATTACACTAATGTTCTGGGAACAACGAGTAAAGACTGGTTTTTGAACCTGATCATGCCTATATATTAAGAACCAATTAGCTCATCCATTCAGGATATTCCAAGAACATCTGGGATCATCCCCACTTCTAACCACCAGATTAACTCGTCCACTAACACAATCATTTGTATAAAGCACTCGTTATCGCGTTTCAGTGCCAAATAGCCGCAATTGCCTTATTTCTGCATTCCAAAAAAGGTCATTACCAGTGCAATGCACCAATTTGTGCATTCACTACATAGTCACATGGGCATCGTACAAAGTCCCCCTTCAGCATTGCACATTTATGACATGTGTTTGATAAAACGAATAATAAATTGACCAGAAACCACTTCATATCTTTTCTGAGTAATCAATAGCTACTAGTTTTGTTGAGTTTCGTTTTGCTTTTCTTGTTCTGATTTGAGTTGCTAAAGAGTCTTCTTCTCTGGAGGTCATCTGTTCATATTAAATCTTTTTGCGGCTTCCTCAGGGCTCCTTCAAGGGTCTCCTCCATGTATGCTCACTATGATCCCCGTTCTTACATGTGTTGTTCTCCTCCTATCTGGTCGAGAACAGTTTGATTAATGGTATTCGCTATGTTGTGGACATTTTACTGACCAATTTTATTTGTAACCGTCTCAGTTTTTCTTAAGGACATGAATTGCCACGTATTTATATCACTATTGTGCAAAACCACCTGCTCAAAGTTTAGCAGCACTGCAGCAGTACATTTTAGGGTAAACATAAAGATAGGTTTGGCACAACGACGCCCCATCACAAGGTCAGAGGGTGTGCAGTTCCAGTGTACCCTTTCTACACCTTCACCTCAATTACCCGACAACAGCCAGGGTGTAGAGCTAATATAAAATAATTTCCTGAGAAGGGATGCACTACTACATAGCCAACAAAGTGGTATTTCACAAAAATAGTGGCTACTACGCGCTTGTAATACCTTTTAACCTCGCCCTTCCCTCTGCCTCTTCTGTAGTATAAACAAGCTAATATGTATCTGTACGACACAAAACTTAGCTATATAAAAGACAACCAATCTAGAAGATACAATTTTATGCGATTATTCCGAAAAGATCTCCGAAATTTCTAGATACTTGGCTAGGAAGAGTCATCTCTCCTGGAACACCTAGTGGTAGTAAAAAATACGTATCCCCTTCAATTAAGGATGTGCTCCTTCCACCTCTCTTTCCCCTCCAGAAATGGATAGGCAAATTGTTCAAGGCATTTTACAAACGAGATGAAAGTCAAGTAATTGCTTGTTTTTAATTCATTACTAATATTTCTGGAACAATTTTTGAATATTCAAATCAAAAATTGATTTCTTGAATTTCCAAGGTATGGTCCCGTCCCTAGAGGAGACTTCACCTCTGTTCCCACGCCCTCCATCTGCGATCACCACTGTCCCAAGCTTTCTTAACGCAGGGGTAGGGGATGCATGGAGAAATCAATGTGCGGTAATTTATGGGAGCCCCGCATGGGAAGGCGGCAATACTTCACAGCCTTCACTCTCTCCTCCGTTTCCCTCCAATTCCCAGTGGATTTCTTCGTGTGTACGGGCCTACGTAGATCCCTGTTTCTTTCGGACAACTGAACCTTTTGCTTTGTAAGCTCCGAAATGTTTTCCTTGCTATTTACTCCCATCGTTATGCGCATGCTTTTCATATGTGGATTAGTGCTCAGGTCATTCAGACAGTTTCCATAACAAGTAACACCAAACTACACCTATTCATAAACCAGGGCCTCATACTCCCTCTCCAGGCCTCTGCCAAATAACAACGCTCCCACGTTATCGTTGAAGAACAAGCGTAGGTCGAATTTAGTGCGAGTGAGATGAATAACAAACCATATTATGTTTTGAATCCACTGTGACAATGATTTCACTTTGATCAACGGGATCCTCTAGATCAGCTGGTCCTCAATAACACGATATATAGGTGATTTCACATAAAAACATCCGCACAGTTGCCGTAGTTGAGCCATAATTCTGAGGAATTCCTTTCGCTTCACCACTCCAGACTGCTTTCCCTCCAATTGAAAATCTTTTTTTTTGCGATTGAACAACTTCCATTCTTGGCACTCACACATTACCCAACGTTTCATTCAGCACACGCTCCTTAGGTATCAAATTCGGCGTCGAAAGCGCATATGGACCCCCTATGGATCTCATCGACACCATAAATTCACTGTGATGCCCTTTTCGTGACAGGTGCAAGTGTCTAGTGTCGCTTAAAATATGAACAGGCACCTCTGGGCCAGCCCCCGCCTGGATTTCTGTAATAATAATGGACTCCGACACAAACTACAAAGAGTCTGGGGAGAAAGGACACTTGGCAGTTGCCCCTTGAGTAGGAAAAAACTCGTCTCTGCCTCCGTCACTGACCGATGATCAGTTTTGGTATTTGCACCTCTTGCCCTTCTTGTCCGTGTAACTCCAACTTTCGGAAACTTTTGCTCAAGTTCCAATGGAGAAAATCAGTCTTAAATTAGAATATTGATCGTAATGACGCCATCAGAAATATCGATACAGAAACAGCCACATGGTAAACTCTTTTTTCGTCCTACGTTTAAGAATTTCTGCTTTTTGTTGCTTTATTACTCTAATAACTGTGATCAAACACGGAGATAGTTTGTGGTTTATTATCCCCAGTAGGACCTAACACATTCTCTTAATTGTCTGTACAGGTAGCGTATTTAGGATCGAATAATGCATTAGGTACCTATCGAGTTATTCGAAATTCGAAAATTCGATTTTGAATGTCTCTAGTTCGGTTGTTCGAAAAAGAGGAAGGACACATTCCTTCAGGAATGGTAAGGAGGCATATGGGTCTATTCTTTTTTGAACATTTGAATCCTTTGGATCTGGTCCTGAACGAATAATTAATTGAATTGAGATAATCGATTTTTGTTGCGTCGTAAGTATAATAGGTAAGGTACAAAAGGGATAACTCGGCAGCAGTTCGCTTTGACCTATCCTTTTCTTCTTTGAATCAGAAAATTGAGTATTTTCAACATCTTATTTAACAACCATCAATTTCTCCTTCGAAAACCCGTTACACTTTATAAGGATCAAGAATCTCCCCTAAAACATGATAGGAGAGATTCGGTGTACTCCCTGCTCTCTTCCGGGTTCACCTCGCCGTTTTTAAACCACGGTTCCACTAATTCCTGGTTTACAGCACGGTATCCTCTATGTACACAACTCATCCATTGTGTTCACATAGCCCGATGAATAGCAAAAATACCAATCCATGGATATCTATGGCAAAAAAATCCCTCCATCAAACAAACCCCACCAATTTATAATCCATACTAACTATATACAAGTGTCCGGCACTAGTCGCCGTCAGCAAAATATCGCGGCTCCGTTGTTTAATACGCCGGCCTAAATTTGCATCAAAATCACCACGCATACGTAATTTTGCGTCCGTCACTATACTAACATCGATCATGTTACTATAGCAAAGATGACATGGTTATGACTACGGCGCAGAGAAGCAATTCTCTAATTTCTCTCATAATTCTCTAAGAATTACATCCCTGAATAAGACATTTCAACCGTGTCGCACCGAATCACAAAAAGCACAGGGAACTTCCATCAGGACTTCTCCATTATTGCAAAGTTGAAACCCTGTGACCGCTATTCCAAGTAGAAAAACGATTACAAAGCGAATCTGTATATGAGCGTGAAAGTTGCGAGAAAGATATGGAAACTTGATTGCAGTTCCTCCGAAAATAAGATAATACGTTGTGACAGACACATCATACAACAAAGAATTAATTACAAAGTTGTAATTTCTCCCGAGTAAGTCTTCAAAGAACCAACGGAAACTTTGCATTCATATTCATCAAAAAAAAATGTGAGAAAATGATGGATTGAATGAAGATGCACTGAAACTCCTCCCAACATCGATTTCATGCTGGTTCGGAAAAAACCTTTTACAACACCAAACAGCTAGCAATACGCAAAAAAAAATGCTGTGAAATTTCAAAAAGATCGATTGTTATAAAACCCTGAGCTTTGGAGTTTTTTTTTCAGATAACTCAGTTAAAAAAAAACATATTATGCAGGGTACTGCACCATCCACGAGACATATTCAGTTCATTCAAATTTATTTTTTCATCCAATCTGTACAAGTGTGTGCTAATTCTATCACTGCCTAGTTCACTTTCATTTGTACCCTTATTTGGAATGGACGCAGCAAGCGACCGCACCCACCTTTGAAGAGTGGGGCCAAAGCATATAGGAATTTCAGAGTTCTGGATACAACAGCCCAAAGAATAGGAAACAAGATTTTCCGAGAGAAGAAAAGAAATTCGGCTTGGGATGATTCAAAATATATCCTCTATCTCTTGCTTGCACCCAAAATGGCAACCATTGCCGCACATGCTTTTTGAGGAGCATTGTCGAGATGAGACTGTGGTCATCTCCCCTACTTGCTGTAATTCTCCCCTCGATTTCTGTCTCCATTCTCAATTACAGCTGAAACGAGAGAAGCTCCAGCGGCAACTAGGGGCAGATGGCAGAAACTTGAAGAGATGGCCACAGGCTTTAAACTCGACCACCTACGCTGTTCTGGCTGCGCTTATGATGTAGAAAAATTGCAGGAAGACATCATCAAAATAATCTTCCATTGTGTTAGCGGAGAGGTACTCCAGCGCAAAGCCCATGATTGACCCTAACAAAAATTCTTTCTGCTGCGGTCCTTCAGTGTTGATTAGTCCTTGCGGTCCTTGCGCAAATTTGTCTGAGCTTCAAAAATGCTATCAATGCTATCAACAGAAAATGTTCAGCTGGTCACTAGCGGTTTAATAAGGTATATTCTCTATATGCTTTACCGTTTTGGTTACTGAACATTTAGACCTGGTAAGCCAGAGGTAATCCGACCGCGCCTGAGCTCAACTCATGCTTTTTCACTACACATGAAGACCTCATGTAAGTTTGAAATAGTATCGCATGTATGATACGGGAAGCTCACATCACCTTACACAAAGATTACTAGTAACTTTAAAAAGGTTGTTCGCACAAGATATTCCTTGTAGCACAATGGTCTATGATTCATGCGACCTTTTTGTAAGTAATATGCAACATTTCTGTGAGGTTGCCTTTTCTCTCTTTGTAAGCCTAAATGCAAAATTATTCCCAGCTATGAAAGCTTCAAGTTACTCAGAAAACAACTTACGATAAGACAGAGGTAAAGCACTCAGAACGAATTCAGAGTTAGCATCTCATAATACTCAATCAACCGTTTCCTCTGAATTTTCATTCGATTTCAATCAATGCGAATTTGCTAAATAGAGATACACGGGTGAGCACTTTTAATCTGGACTAGGATCGATGAGATTATTATGATTTGAAACAGTGCGATTTAGCGAAATCACAACACATCAAACAGGCACGGTAAAGCGGTTGTTGAGAGAAATCCCCGGTACTTGCTGGTACTAATACAATAATATTACCGATTTATAATCTGCTATCGATATCATTTTTGGCAGTGCTTCTATTTAGGGGGATAGCACTTTCGAGCACAGTAATAAATTTGGCTTCGATTTTCCATCGAATTTATCATCTTCTTCGCTAATATTGCAAGTATTACATGTACTATGTAATCTCATCTGTCCATATCAAACGAAGAAAAGCGGCTAAGCACGTATGCATAGCACCCCGCGTCGCCATTGCCCGGCGACATCGATCGGAATACCTATCGATTTTGGGCTTCGCTGCGGCACGACTAATCAATACGCACTACAATCGATGCCAATGAAGAGACGCCTAAGCAATGTGCTAGACTCCACGTAGAGTATATTCGCATGCGCTTTTTGAAGTAATCTTTGTACACTTCCGCCCAAATAACCTTTTTCCTCAGTGGACACCCTCGAGTGATTATGCTATTGGTAAATTTGTTCTAATGGGGATCAATATGGTTCTATTTCTTCATGATGAACAGTATTGTGGGGAAAACCATGGGAAAACCTCTCACAACCATCCCATGCTCAGAACTGCTTAATCCTTGGAACCAATGCAGCGCTGATTAAAAAGCATCACGTGGGCGTCGTTACTAGTTTTCGCACTAGTGGGAAATGCGAAAACCATCCATCAATTACTTCAACTGGGACAGTGGTGCTGAAATAGAATTGTTTTGCGATCCTAGCCTTATTTTCTCACCAATATTATCCCTACACAGATCATACTGGCAAACGCTTTCGCTCCGCTCGATGGGGCCTATTTCCGCTATTTCTTCTATTTATCTGTTCAGTAATGCTCTCTTTAACAGAGAAATTCGAAAATCGGTCAACTCTCGACTCGCAATCGCTTCGCTCCGCAAAAACAGCGTAGCTCGGTTAAAGGTCAACGATCAGGTTCCAATGCAACTGGCGATGGTGATTAAAAACTCCGACTTCGATTCATGTGGAGCAGGAGCAGCCGTCCTTCATATGCTGTCATCCAGTCATAGCGGCGATCTATTCGTGCCGTGTTCAGCCGCAACTTACAAAAACTGGTCTCTTCACCCAGGAGTAAAAACGGTTCTTTTCACCCAGGATGATGGAGTTGCTGGACAGCAGTCGCTACTCGTCCGCGCGACGTCCGCCGCGAACTTGACCTTTTCGCGACATTTTCTGGTTTTGTGTCCAACACATCAGTATCATCGCTGATCAGCGACGACAGTGTGCAAGTGGCAGAGGTCGCCAGTGATACAGCGATGAAATAGTGCAGTGTGGTGAGGATGGACGACGTGGTGGATGGGAAAACACAGGCAACGCTCCGATGGCAGAGATGACCGCACGCCGCAACCGGTTCTTGCGATGCGCCGAGAGTATAAATAGCGAATTTTTCGCTATTTCAAATACCGTTCACAGGTGTAGGTGAACGTTTGTATAAGGCTTATCGCTGCTATTGCTGTGAGCGCAGCGTTTGCCAAGCCATTCTCTGTTCCTACCTATGACCTTTGGATCGATCACACGTCTCTGCGATTGTCTTTCGCCAGAGAAAAGATTTTTGATCCAGCATCTACGCTAGCACCTCGCTGCCTATTCTATCCTTTTCTATTCCAGAAACTATCTATGAGAAGGATCCACTACCATCAGCGGTAGATTCACATACATCCATAGAAGCCATGATAATCTCTTATTTTCAGTGACGATGTTCATGAACATTCTCGGGAGATTCCAGTCTTTCCACTCATCCAGACTTGACGAGTTTTCCTTTAAAAAGTGGAGTGACTTCCAGTGGTTAATACAGGAATTTGGGTTGGAGGGGAGGGGCGGTGGTAAAAAAGAGATGTGGTGTTGATGAAAGTCATGAAGAATAGTTTGAATTTAGATGTTGAAAATGATTTCGAGAAAAAATGGAAAATTCAGATTTGAAAAGCCACGTAAAATCAAGGTAGTACCACATTTATCTATTTTAGGAAGCTATTTTGAAAATTCTAGAGGCAGTGAGGGTACCGCCACTCTCCCTATTTGCCACTGATACCTTGTTACTTTTACCATAACTTTTTTTCATTTTTTATTTTCTCATATACAAACAATTTCTTGCGCTGGCTAAGCAGAATAGCTCGTGCTAATCACACTTATTTTTGCCAAGGGGAAACTCGTCCACTTCACGGGAAGTTGGGTAGATCACCAGTTTCCCGGGAGTGCTCATCCCTAATTTTCACCATAGAGATAATCCGGATAGGCATAAAAAACGCCTTTCAACGTTCAAACCATCAAAATCCATTGCTCTTCGATCGTTTGCACATACAGCGCCCGAATACAGGAAAAAGTGGGATAATAGTTCATAACTGAATTTCCGCGATAGGCAATTACCACACCGATAGATATAGTACCCCAGCGTTTCGAAATATCTAACAATTTCTGCATCCGAGGTACAAAGAATTCCAGGACAAATTCCAGGAAACCGGTAATTCTTCATTGTTCTTGCACTAGGTAGCAATTTTCTTGTGGCCTAATCGCGTCCACTTTGAGAGCGTTCGACGATTCGACGAATATGCGACCATAAAACGACCCGTATCGGCAGTCTTCAAATAAGTAGTACACTTCAGATAGTAATAATTTATACTCCGAAGTCTAGACGGACAAACGCCACGTAACTGGTTTGATTTATACGCTTTTCGGCCACGTGTTCCTTCATTCACTAAACATAGAACTGTATCATAACGCTACTAAACATCAAGGACGCACCACTACAAATAACGATTACGGTGGTCATGTTGGTGGACAGGGTACGTAAACATACGTAGTGTGAGTCACTTGAAGTCACTTGAAGAACTCTTCACTGGCACACCCTTCAACATTGATATCGGTACACGTATCGGGACATCCGCAGGCGTACAGCAACCTGTCAAATGCCAGGGCTCGGATGCATCACTGCAAGAATGGGTCACCTCATACCCATGTGTATAATCCCTTAGTTAGCAGCTGGGTAAAGACAACTTCACGTATGGGTGAACATGTTGCATTGATGAAAGCCGAAGAGTAAATTCGGGTACTTTTTGAACCATTGCCTGCACTCCAAGGAAGAATAGTAATCCATGCGTTATTTACCCATATAGGGGATGTTTACCAGTCATATTACCTCTGAACACTCTTAAGCGCTACAGAGATTATTTTCTTGGTGACTAGAAAGTGCTCCTAAAAATTGTGTTGGCGTATTTTAATTGCCTATTTCTGTTGCTACCTCTTAGATACCTATTTTTCTATTATTTTGTGTTGTAATTTATGATTTTGACTACTTTACTTCTAAAACTCTGGCCGTCGGAGACCCGAAAATTGCGGAGAGCCCAAATTTTTCACATTTCTTCGCACATCCACCTCCCTCTCCCACCCCATCCGTGTCCGCCGTCTGCGTCCACTGCTGCTCTCTGTGGATGTGACCAGAAGAGAGTAAACCTGACCAGTGCCCAGTACAATTATTCTAACATATTTAACCTTGGTGAGGAAACACCGCGGTGATATATTCTTCTCCAACGACCTTCATCCGGTGTAATTTATTCGCATATATACTTATGCTTTACTTTTGCGTTTTTCAATTGCGATGCCTTCATGAGAGGCAAAACGAATTGATTAGGCCAGGTAATGGATCTTCATCAGTCGCTTAGGCATTAATCCGCGGATAAATTTTTATTGCACAGCAATATATCCACACCGCATCAACATACCCATTACGAAGCGTTAACTGGTTTGGATAAAATAACGTTGCATAAGGACCATCTTGTTCACAAGAATCCTGACCTTCTCCAAGTCCCACCGCTTACTAACGATCATGCGATTAGAGGTAAGATAATCTCTTATCACATGAATGGATTAGATCAATAAATTTTCCCCTCATCATAGACCGTTTGTGCAACCTCATTTGAGATATGCACAATTTTTTAAAGTCCCTACAGCAATTAATCCACCAACAATTGTTCATTCCTAAGCACTTGCGCTGCCGGTAATGCGCAGAATCTGCGGTATTTATACCCCGCACCAGTTCATAGAATTATTACGTCTCAAACTGCTGCGTTCATCACCATTACAGTGACAATGTTTACTAAGGTCACCGCCATTCTCCTACAAAACCTTTGCTCAGCTAATACCTGAGCAAGGTTAAACGGAGGGTAATTGTACTGTGATTCGAGCGCACAAATTCTCGTCTCAAAGAAACAGCTGTCTCCGCAATCACTAGTTAACCTTGGAAGTTCACTTTTTTTGCCTCCCGAGAGAGTTACGAGGTCAAGTGAGCCGTCGCAGTTGATCTGGTGGTGCTACTCATAGTGATCTCGGATTTTATCAATACCAGAACCAAGCATGGGGTTACCTAGGGGGCTAGAGATTACCATGCGGTCGTATGGGGTGTATAGGAAGCTCGTAGGAGGGTTAAGAATTAGTATGTATGTGGGGTCCCGGTCCCACAGGAAAGGGAGGTCGTCATGGCAGGGACGAGGGTGGTTCCGTAGGGGTCGGGGTAGGGGGGAGGGTAAATTCACCTTTGATCCTGATCAACGGTGAAATTCAATCCCAGTTCAGAGCGGTAAAGTACGTAGCTAACACTTGGTTAGTGAGTGGTACCGGCTTCTAGCCTGCTAGGACACAGAGAAGCCATGTTTTCCATATAATACACGTGGCCTTCCTCCTCGAATGTGTCTCTGTTCTACCACCACATTCGTCATTATATACTCCGTCAAGTACAGCTCGTCTGTTTACATTGCGCCATATGTCTGTGTTTATAATTCTCCATCACTGGCCCGACGTTCCTATTGTACAAAATCGACATTTAAACCGTTTTGCCACTTCATAAACGCGGTATGTAATAATGCTCGCTACAGTAACATTTCATACTTCGTCTGACATGACGTGTTATTCAGTGGAAGACTGTGCTTCCTCATTTCTCTCATCTCACTCCAACATTCCATTGAATTCTCCTGCAATGACACTGAGCAAGCGCCTAACCGCGAAGGTATTGACCATGTCCTCAATAAAAATATCTCACATCTCGCTCTCTGTAAGAGCTTCTACATTTACTTCTCGAAGCCATTAGCGCTTTTGCGTAAACAAGATGATGTCATTCGAGATTATCATAGCAATGGACTTCGAAGTGAAAAAAACCGCATCATAGTTGCAATCTTAGGAACGAACAATAACTTTCTCTGCGAAACTGCGAACAGCTCTTGGCACAGAAGAATCGAGATCTTCAGTTTACTATAAGCCGAATTTCGATTTTCATTAACACCGTTCTTTTGACTCTGTCTTCGTTCAAAGACTGAGTTCTGCTGTTGACGATCGGTCTCTTTAGGTCCGCCACAATCAAATCAAGCCCTCCGATCTTAGCTCCCACTTCTCGAGGATTTCACTTCCATTACATTCATGTGACCGTCTCTTTGCCATCTCTTTTACGATGATCCTTTATTCAAAGTGTTCTTGCTGGGATATCGCCTTCTAGATGAAGTACCGTACGCAATTATGGGTCTTACCTTCTCCAGTCTTGGTTCTGTTCGAACTCAGACTTGCGGAGGCAAGACCACATTTATTGTAGTGACTGTTAACCATTGTTATTCTTGCAAATAGCACTTTGAAGGGCTAAAGTGGAGTTAAGTTTGTGTTCTCTTGTCCGCTTCAATCCAGATTTTTATGACTCCATTACGAAATCGGCATCTCTGCCACGATCCTGAGCATTTTTATCCCTCGATGGTTGTGGAAACACCCAGTTCCACCCCAGCAAACAAGCACTGAATCTCAAGTGTCCAGCATTTGAAACACAAAGCTATAACGTTCACAAGATGCCGCTAATACATTCGTTTCACTTCCGTCGTTACAACGCGTCTTTTCTCGAGAAGCACACCTGTTTTTACCGTAAGCGTCACTCAATCACCTCCGTGAGTGCGTCATTAATTACGCAGCGCTGTGCTAAGCCTTCTCATCTCGTCACCTTGGAGTGCAGCCACCTTCTCAAAGTTCATTGTCACGGCTCAGCAGTGGTATTTTCAAATGCACGAGAGCTGTCCTCTCCGAAGCTATCAATCCATCTTCATCTCTATGGATCTCTTCATCGCGAAGCATTTAAATATCGTGCCACCGTGAGCTGCATACACAAATATCCAGCTAACAAAACGGATCCTCGTTTTGTTTTGTCATCCTCTGTTCATCTAAAGTGCACATCTTGGTGATGGATCTGTCTATGATGACAGTATCCTCTGATGAGGGATGGTGTGTGACTCGCAGTTTCGAAACATCTCACTGTGTGCTGACGCTGTATTGGCGCCATTATCACGCCCACGAGTCAAGATGGCGTTTATAACCTTGAGAACTTCGGAAGATGAGGGTGGCAAATGACAAGGCAGAGCTATTTTTTTTCACTCTTTTTTTTCAATTCAATATTGAACTTAACTAAGTTAGCTAACTTCAGACTCATTAAAGATCACACTCCAGAATGACTTTACTACATATTTCCAGATTTTCTGCATATTTTTGGAACCCATTTACTAAATGGGACATGATGGTTGAGAATAAGCCTTATGAATGGTTCTCTATGCTATTATAATAATTGAAGAAGTACCAGAACAGATGAGCAGATCTACTAACAGAAGCAGTTGTGATGAATCTGTGTTTCAGAGTTAACTACCACCTAGATCTCGTCCAAGAAGCTATGTTTTGATACTAACAACAACGCTATCTTGGGCCGCATGCATCATTGAGATTACCCGGGATAACCGTGTTAACCATCGTCAACAGAGGTGTGCACATGTTTACCCTGGGTAACCTCAATGATGAACCAAGCTCCCAACTGGCTATCACGATGTAAAGTGCAATGAAGTGCAATGCATTCCTCCCATTTTTGTTATACTAGTGGAATATTTTTTTTGTATCGCCCTCATTCTTGCTATACTAGCACAATAATTTCTCAATATTGTTAATATTTTAATTTTTTCGAAGGCCGACGTGAATAATATGATAGCGACAACAGTAACGGGAAGAACCGTGTGGAGAGCATTACCTAGAAAAGGCGGTACAGCCTGGCTTAGGGCAATCCGCCCGACTGACCTATAGCAGAAGCTTAAATGTATCGCGTTCCCAGGTACACTGGTCCAAGGATTTCCGGATGTTTCGGCAGTGCTTAGATCCCATGTGATTTAAGATTTCCGATGTTCAAAGAAACCAATGTGAGAAATGCCTCTTGTGTTTATTGTGACGATTGATTTGTTAAATTTTATGCAAATATCGATCTCTTCTTCATTTCTTCCCCAATTCATATCCGCTTCTCTCTGGATGGGTGTATTTCCTATCAGGGAACGAGCGCATTATTAGAGCGACAGGGCAGACATCGTGGCGATTTCACTAGAAGTGCTTCCGTACTCCTCATAAACAGAACTATGATCAGCAGCTGAATCTCAGTAGAATGTTATGATCACACTACAATTTTAAAGAGTTAACGTCCTTAAGTTATCCTTCCAAGGCATACGAATTAGGGTTGACATTGTTTTGACGAAACAAGGAGGCCAACCCTCATGTTTTCATTTGCGTTCGATCATCAACATTGATAACGTCACCTACGCTCGTTTACCGAGCACCAGGAGCAATTTTCAGCTGTCGTGACATTGCAGCATCTTAGCAGAAAAATACGCCTATTATCGGGAAAACTTGCAGACTAATCCAGAGCCTACGCAGAGTTTTTCTGCCCATTCAGCAGCACTTTCGCGCGGAATTCAGAATTCTGCAAGATGTTGCACTTTCTGGAAAACTGTTCTTTGTCTGCAGAGACGCTTCACATCACATCAACGGATGCCACGCCCATCAATAGCACTCAGAATGAGCAACGGACATCGTGGGACGGCTGAAGTCTTCAAGACAATAGCCGTACGTGTCTTTCTCCTTGTACTTCTGCGAGCCCGCGTTCACTTTAGAGGATTTATCATTCGACTCAACTCCTCTTTCAGAAGCTTCCACTCTTCCATTCTGTGGCCTTCCGATAATCAAGAATTCAGTCCCTTCTTCGGCTTTTTCAACTTTTCCCCTCTTTTTTTTTTCATTTCCTCTTACGGATTTGGAAGTTTTTTCTTAAGAAAATCGAGCTCATCAGTTCAAAACTCTACAAATCCTTGCGAATGTGCCGGGAACCTTTCTGTAATGTCTATCCCAGGATAAGGAGGACACATCTCGTTCCACTTGCCGCAATAATTCCTTCACTCCCCTCTCTATCGCTTCCCCATGCCCGAACACTTCCCATAGTGTTCATAATCCAAGCGTTATAACACACCAACTTCACATCCTCTATTATACAACACGTTTTATTTGGTTTTTCCCCAAAATGCCACGTGGTTCGTATATTAAAGACCGTTCTCATCTGTGATGCTCCCCATTGACGAGAGTTATTGTGCCGTGTCATTTTATACTGCTTTATTGACTCAAATCGCATATTATAACTGGTGTGCCCATGGACTGGCATGTCAGTTTCCTCGTTCATTCATATGCGTCAGTGTTTCTCTTCAAACACATCGTCTGAAGAAGGTAATGTGATACAAAGTTTCCCAACCATCCCGATACTGCTACATTCGGGACCAAGTCCTGTCCAACTTCCACAATGCACGCAATTGAAGATTGGTTTCAGAATCAGCTTTTGAGTGGCCCTCAAAACTGAAAGCTGTTGATTACTGTCCTTGCGAGTAACTCATTTTAGCCCACACGAAAAAGAGAAGGATTCTCATGGTTCATTTTTTTCTCACTGGCAGTTTATATTTCATATCAGCTTTGATGAGACTGCATAACTAGTCTTTAAATAGGCGTCAGATCTGGCGTGTCTCTCCTCGTGGAGACGGTGAGGGGGAAGAGGGAGACGTAAAGAACGTAAAGTAAAGCGTAACCCTGATTCGATTTCAGATCCACGACCTTTCAAAAGTCCATCCTTGTTAGAACAACAAATTGAACGCTAGGCCACATGAACCTGCCCTCCAATTGGTTGTTTTTGTGGAAGGAAATGACGTCTCATTCGAAATATCGCCATTGAATGAGACGTTCTTTTTTCCTCGAATACATAATTACCCTCATTTACCATAAGTTGTCTGAAATTAGCTATTTTAATAGTTTCACCATTTCTAGCTCCCATACCTGAGAATTCCAAGAATGATCAGCAACTGCAGATCACAGGTATACATAAATTTTCTTCAAAAAATGAGGAAAACCCCATTCTTCAGACTATTATTCTGGGAAAAGTCGAGATGGGAAGGAGTGAGGGGGAGCATCCACGGGAATTCAAGACAACTGTCACAAATGCATTTCTAGTGGAGCCCTTATGTAACAGGGGTCTCGTGTAAAACGGAAGCCGCACCCCAACTCCCATACCTCATTTCTTCAAGAAAAAAAAAGGCCTAGAAACGGTTTTTCCTGTATTTTCTGGGACCATACCCCTGAAATGAGAGGCTCGCTGACTATATGTAAACATCTCGGAAACAGAAATTAGGGTGAGACTTTCTTCCTAAGACTCAACAGTCAGCGGCAACGCCTACTTCGTCGAATGTAGCTCGTGACAGGGTGACAAAGATGGTATAAGAGAGGTAAAATTATGATTTTTCCAATGTAGTCGATATGCATCTCATGCAAATCGATCGCACTGTGGAGAAAAGTCATGATGTTACCTCTTGGTGTAAATGATTGAACTAAAGTGTTTGTTTGTGCAGAGCCAAGGAGGCAGCAGACGAGCTGTCTCCTTGTAGGCTCTACTATACAACAGTTGTTCACAGAGAAACTTCAACAGATGCGGAATCTCTTATAGCCATGCGCCAGTTACACTATGCAAAGTAGGCTCAATACAAAGTGCTGAATACAAAACTGCACAACACTTTTGTAAGTCCGCGCTGCTATATATAGAGCTTCCCTTGTCAACAGCTCCTCCGAACAAGTATTTTCGCTATTAGTGTACATCTATTCAGCTGTCTCCTCTTTGTGGGTGTTGTACCACTATGCACTTGGACCATTACTGTAACTGCAATAACAAAACCGTTCCTCTATAAATGAAAGTTACCAAGATTGCTCTAGGCTACTGATTTCTCGCGAAGCTACCAAAAGCACTTGAGATTTTGCTTAACAACGTGACTCATGTAATGAATGACCACTCTGAAAAGACTTCTACTAACCGGTTATGCCACAAAAAATGAATCATAATGGATAGCCTTATGGCTGGAATCTAACGGAATTCACATTTCGAAGACCTTTACTGAACAAAATATTGACGAATGTTGGTGTTAGATGGCTGTTTGAGAGCGTAAGCCACATCTGCGACTGCTGGTGCCACCCACGTTTGTCCTGACATGGTTTCCACGAAGCTGGCCATCCGATCCGTTTGTTAAGTAAACTTGTACCCACCGGTAACTAGTGCGCCATAATTCCTGCGTACAAGTATGCGAGCCTAGTACGACGGAAGGGTATGTGACTTTAACAAAAGTGGGCTACATGTCTGTTGAAGTTTGGAACGTTCAAGTGCTACAGTGGTTGTATAAGGCTAAAGTAAGTAATCGAACTAAATGTGCGCCGAAAAAATATCGCATAATCTACTGAGGAACAGAGAGAACCGCGAAAGGATTCTGTATACAGTATTGCGAGGTGTGTTTCTTCGCAAGAGGAAACGGGGCGTTGCCTTTTTCCGACGATTGGTCCACTCAAACGGGCAAATGGAAACGGGTGGGAACTCGCACCTGGAAAGGAGGGGGGGGGTGCGACCAAACTCTGGTATTGGCCAGTTGGATAAGCCGTCCAATAGCAGATACAGGCCGCATCAGCCTTTCTACTGCCCTACGCACCCGAGAGTTAACATTAAGAACTGGGAAAGCTGCTGAAAATGAGCCAATCGTAGTGCAGTGGCCACGCCCACTTTTCCCCGTTTGACCAACCAAAATATGTTCTTTATTTATGTGAGCAATTCTTGTTATTTTGTTTTCATGTTGTTTTAAGCTACTCTATTTCTGATATAGACCGAACATTTCTGATATAGACCGAACATCTCCGGAAATCCCTATGAGGTATTAACTGCCGGTTGTGGCATAGCTGTTGGTGTACTGTGCCAACGTGTGCTTGTGCGTGTTTGTGGGATGATGGATATGAAGTACGACATCTCACACACGTGTCCGTAGTTGTGTATGGCGTCAGGGTTGTGGGAGTGTGCTGGGCGCGCTTCAAAGGTCATCTCTACACTCTCCATTCTTCACACACACTCACCATCACCCAAATTCTGCGTCCACATCTCGATGGCACTATTTCGCGCCAGCTGTGCCTCGCCGCTATCTACTCTGACCTCGCCTGGACCTATATAAACGGCAAACTTTCCTATCCATGACTCTACTAGTATGACTAGAATTCGTTATTTTCTGATTAATTTCGCGTATTTCAATGCCGTGCACTATTCATAGCGAATTTCTGCAGCACACATTCCTTCAGTTACCGTAATCGTTCGCCCTTGCGGAATAGCATTTAGTTAGCAGTGTTGTTTCGGAATTCTCTGAATATATAAGTGACGTCCTGATTCAAAATGACGCTTATAAGTTTCGATTCTTTTTACCTTTAACGTAAAAAAAAAACCAGAAAAATTTAAATTTGGGCTGGGCCTCATCCCATCCTCTTGTACCTATGGCTAAAGAAATCCAAAATGAATGTGCCAAATTCGAGAGAGAGAAAAAAACTAAGATTCTTTGTAGATATTGATTTCTTCTAGAATTTTCCTATGTCTTCATACAATGTCACCCGACTTAGTGACAAGCCTCCCAGTTGCTCCAAAGTGATATTTCCGAGTATTCCATCACTCCTCTCCCTTCCCACATCCAGGAATTTCTTCATTCCTAATGGGATCACTTGCTATAGTATCCGAGCGTCGTTTCCTTTCAATGTGAAAATCCTTGACCAAGCAAAAACTCACGTGTTACGGTGAACACATGACGCACAACGCAGATCTTGAACTTCCAAATGTCAGGGCCGATCTATACTGCGTGCGTCCGTCCGTGCGTTTCGCGCGACACTGCGAGCTGATGCAGTGATCACGAGAAGTTTCCGTACTTGTTGTATTCGTTACCATCAAGATCATTATCCAGTTTACCTACATTTGACTTCCAAAGGATGACCGTAGCATTAGCTGGCCTCAGTCCTCACCGCTTAACTCGTCATCCAGACTCCTTGTACACTTTGCTGGCATCTCTCAATCATTGTCGAAATCCTTCCTCATTTTATACATAAGTTTAAACTGCGCGCTCACCCTCGACTCGACAGCTGCTCATTGTCTTTGAAGCAGCAATAAAACCAGCTATTTTTCAGATGCAAATTGATCATCTGTAGCTATGGATCAGAACTACATTCAACTCCTTGCCGCAGCTGCTGCTATGCCGACCGCACCGAATCTCGCCACTGTGACCGCCCCCGTCGGACAGCAGGTGCTTTTTCTTCTTCCGCGTAGCATACATGACATCATCGAGAAAGAAAAGATCTTTCGTCGACGGGCCAAGCAGTAACAAGAATACTGCAGTGACGCTAATTGCCATAGAGACACGGTAATTGAGCGGTAGTCTAATGAAATGACCTTCCTATGATTGCGGCTATGCCGCAAGTGTTTTCTAGATCCCTCGAGGGGATCACAATCGCTAGAAATACTCAGTTAGTTCACAATGGCCACACAATCTTGGATGCGGGCATTTTCTGGTAACGTTGGCAGCTAAGCGCTAAACACAAGAGCACTTCTAAGTAATGTACGGGTATGGAGGTGTCGCAGTGTCTCAGAGAGCTGGAAATCCTACCTCTCGAGGCACACTTTATTTGACTTCTCATGGCTGAAATACAGTGAATGTCAATCGCTATCACTGCAGACAAAGTAAGCCGCGTTGCTTCACTTTAACTTGGCAGCAGATCAGCCAGGCACTGTAAGTCTAGGGTAATCGGGGCTGCTGTTCTGCTAATTTCTTCCACCGCTAGTTCACTTATGTCCACATATGCAATTAGCAGTTAAAGAGATGAACAATACCACAATCCCGATCACGCCCGAGAACCACAGCGCTCAGCTGATCCGCCGCAAGAGAGATGCGACGCGGGCCCGTTCAAGCAGCAATGCGGTAACGATAGCCTTTCACGGTACTTCCGCCATATCAGAGCAGCATCGAGGACAGTTTACACTAGGACAGCGAACTACAAAGTGTAGTTAGGCCCACCGTGCGTGGTTAGCGCACTTGCATATTCGCAGACGTCGTCTGTTTGAAATATATACAGCACATCCAAACATCGTAGAATTCCCAATCATAAGAATACACTACATCCTCATCGTTCTGGTTCTACCACACAACCTCTCCCCTTTTTTCGTCCCCCCCCCATTGACAAGGTTTCTTGACATTCTTTCAGAACTATTGACTAGTTTCCCGCTTCTCGAAATCTTGCGTAAACTTGCAGTTTTTACGCAGCAAAGCTGCTTGGAAGCAAAGCATTGTATACATATTAAACGAGGAAAAGATTATGAGCTCAACAATAGTTTATTCGTATAATCACATATGCAGTGATTGTTGTCGTTTGTATGTCGTTTTTTTTTCTTCGCGTAAATTGTCGGGACATGTTGACATAGTGGTATGCAGCAGCACAAACATCTGGTAACCAGGGTCACAAATGGCTCAGTTTCTTTCCCACATTAAATTAAAGGCAGCACTCATGGAAATTTTCACACCCTTGAATAGCCGCCTACCTGCGAAGATACTGCCGTGGACACATCTGCCACTCTGGACATTAGGGTTCCGTCGCGCCACCTAACGCCGTTGACAGGGTGTGCGCATGCGGGGGCGTGTTTATGAAATTCGTACCATTTGCAGGGTTTCGTGCCGGGACCCATCACGGAACACTCGTCCGCGCTATGGACATACATGAAATACCACCGTCATTTTCTGTGTTCCTCGCGTGTTTCACGCAACTTCATCGTTGTCAATGAGTTCATCGTCTCTAAAAACTCCGATAAACCGCGAAATCTTCAACCCAAAAATTTCCGTGGGTGCTGCCTTTAAGGGAATGTTGGCTTGCGAAATACATATGTCACGCACATAGTTGAGCGCTCTCGTGAGCATGACGTTAAGGAATGACGGAGATAATGTTATTCGTAGTATACATTGCACAATAGAAGTGGCTGTAATATTGAATTATAACTACGACAGTAGTCACCTGAGCACATTCAGCAAGTAACAACCCCTAAATTGGAATTAGGAGGTAATCTGTACAGCAAACAATGATTTGGGTGAGCAAGTTCAACCCAACGGATGATAATTCGCTTGCGATTCGACAGCGATTAGGCTACTACACGGTCTGCCGGTCCGCAACACCCACGTTCCGTAGCTAATCGCTGCCGCAGCGTGACCGGATCCGTATCAGTGTTTTCAAACCTTCTTAGGGGGGGGGGGGGAACCTCCCCCGCTATGGGATGAAGACTTGATTTACTATCGCTATTGTGGAGAAAGGACAAATAAACGTAGTAAATGTTGTCATTGCAGGTTTCCATGGACATTCCAATGTGGATAAAAATTTTTTTTTGAAATTTTAACAACCTTATTTTTGGAAGACTGCAGGAGTCTTGAGGAAGTACGGTTAATTAGTGATGATAAAGTAGCAGCACTACTGAAAGATGACAGGAAACCCGTGAAAAAAAAATGAATTTTCTTTTAAATTTCAACGCCTATTTTCAGGAAAATCCGTATCCCACCGCAGAAGTCTGTTTGGACGAGTAAGCACAATTACTTTCGAAATACTGACTTTAAAGAAAAGAATGTTTTTTGCATAGACTGCGTGACAAGCTCAGAACTGGAGGAGAGGAAGATTTGCTCTTTCTAATAGTCTGCAACTTTCCCTGATTGCTACCGGAACAAGGCCAAGATTTCTATTCAAAGTTGGACAATTTTCGAATTTGGGGCGCGTTATTTTCAGGATTAATTGGAGTCCTTTTCCAGATGCGAGGTTGCCAGCGTATTCAACTCAAGATTCTGCGTCGATTGGTACCTGGGTGCAGGATGAATCTTCGCTGGGAAGCTCGGAATGCCGACTGATCAGAATGCTATAACGGGCATTCTCATTTGCCCTTGTCTGTGTCTCTTCCCTTCCTGTACTTCCTCGTCTAGCCGATGAGAATGCTCGTTATAGCATTCTCACCAGGCGGCATTCCGAGCTTCCCAACAAATATACGTCCTGTACCCAGATATCAATCGATGCAGAATCGTGAGCGGAACACACTGGTAACCTCGCATCCAGAAAAGGACTCCAATGAATCTTGAAAAACGCACTCCAAATTTGAAAATTGTCCAAATTCGGAGAGAAATTTCGACCTTGTTCTGGGAGCAATCAGGGAAAGTTGCAGGATTGTTAGGAAGAGCAAGCCTTCCTCTATTTTCTAGGAACCTTGCATCTAAGAAAGATTCGATACTGCACCCATGACGGGGTGCGGTACGCAACCTACTCGTGCGTGTCTGAATTTTCTCACAAATTTGGCACCCAATTCTGAGCTTGTCACTCAATCTATGCAAAGAATATACTTTTCTCGAAAGTCAGCGGATTGTGCTCACTCGTCCACACATTGGACTTCTGCTGTGGGTTTTCGGATTTTCCTGGAGATAGACGTTGAAATTTAAAAAAATCATTTTTTCTCGGGTGGATTCTCGTTCATGCTTTCGCATCTGCTGGACTCTCCAAACACTTTTCAGTAGTACTGTTACTTTATCATCACTAATTAACCGTGCTTCCTTAAGACTCCTGCAGTTTTCCGAAAATAATGCTGGTAAAATCGTTAAAGGCAGAGGGCCACCTCGTTCTGCCTGTTAGATTTACTAACATATCCTAGACCTTCTCATCATGTTGATCCCTGGGATGTACATCAACAGGCACAGAAGCGACGAAATCCCCATTTTTGAAAGGCTCGAACTGGATAGAAATTTGGAGCCCGGAGGCGGATCGCTCCAAGCTGTGCTGGCTGCCTGCCACGGCTGCCGCGTCGGTCAACGAGTCTTGACGTGTCCAATTGATAAGATCAACGGCTTCACATGTCAACTCGGGTTGGCAAACTGTTACAGACCCCGTCCTGGAAGACGGGTTTCTAGACCATTCTGAGACAATTTATGTATACCGTTGGAATCATCGCGCCGAGTAGATGCAGAATCTGCTGTTAGCTGAACTACGAAAATGAGGTGGACCCCTGCCTTTAAATACATGAACGCTCAGGACGATTTTTTTTACTCAGGCTACCACCTATACTACACTGCTGACACTAGATTTTTCCAGTAGTGCTTCTGTTTCTCTGTCGTGGATAAGCGTGATTTCATAAGTCTTCAGTATATAGATATGACCCCCCCCCCTTCCTCGGTCGACGCCTGGCGCCAAGTGAGTCACCTGCGATTTTTCTCACCAATCTTCACTTTTGTGGGGCCGTTCTCACAACCACCTATGTCCTCCCCCTCCACCCGCAAGTCAGCGTATAGGACACCATATGCATTCACTGCCTCTACGATGCTCAGGTGAAGTCGGATGCGTGGCGCATTCTCAAAAAGGGGATTGATCAACGCCGACCACTTTACCCTTTATACTTTCATCCTTCCAGGAATTACAATTCTCAACACTGTTCGAAATATAGTAATAACAGTCGGAGTCGCGTATTTTTACAAGTTAGTGCTCGTAATCTGGTCCCAGTGAACTCAATAAGCTACAGTATTCCCATAAAAAATGTTTGGTGGCAGTATGTAGCTCGAAACTAGTAGTGATTTTGCACAATTGCATTGGGCTATCATCCCAACAAAAAAAAAACTGAGTGAGCGTGTTGCATTTGTGCAGTGTTGTAATTTCATTAGCTGATCAGAGCATACATGTATTAGTTATCAAGGACGTATATTAGTATTCACACAGGATATATTTTCTTTTTCTTCAGACATTCAATATGAGCCCGGCCCTGATACAAAATCAGTGGCTGCAGCAACAGTACATTCAACGACTAGCCATGCAACAGTACCTCGAAAATCTTAGAGCAAGTGAGTTGATTACAATCAGTTTTGGAAAGAATTATCCTACACCACGTATAACTCATGGACCTACTATACACTGGTATTCGAGCTTTCTCTTTGGAATACTCGAATATTTCGACTTTTCGAATTATTCGAATACTCGAATAACGGAAATTTCTAATTATTCGAATATTCGTTCGAATAATTACCAATGCACCAATGTATAGAACATACGCCCGCTCTTTTTAATGGTGGCACGAGGGCCTGGCATTCAGCAATCACGTCGTGTTAGCACAAAACGGTATCGTAACTGAGCAGTTGGGACATTTCAAAGAAATGTTGCTTCTAAACTTTTTTACGACAAATTCGTAAATTTCGTGAGTCTTGTCGAACTGAACATTTTGCGGGCCATGATTGAATTCTGTTTTAATTAACTGAAAATTGAACCTGTTGGATTGCTCCAGCACAAAGCAATTATCCTCCCCTATGAAAAACAAAACTGCGTGAACCGTATCATCACAAAATATCAATGTGAAGTGTATTTGCTATCGATTTGATAAAATGTTTTTCACGTTCTAGCCGCAACTGCCACCACTTCCATACCTTCGATGAGTGTTATTGCACCCGTATGTCTGCCGTTGTCAACGGAGGTGGCAAAGACAGAAGATAGCATTATTAATAGCTCCACAGGCATTTCGGTAAATCCTTCACATGACCAGTACTTTAACTCTGTTGACAATTTGTTTCACTAAACATCTTCAGCCCACAGTCTCCATGTCATCTTACATGCCACATATGGATCTGAGTGGTTTGGTTGCTCCCATTCCCAAACGGCCACGTCTTGTTCTTCCTGTCATTAATGAGGAGGAACGTCGGCGTCTTCTAGAGCAACAACCACTGGTGGCTTCTGAACCCACTCACCCCGTTATCAAAGCGGAGCCACCATGCGCCAGTGCATGCGTGCTGCCGACGACCTTCACCCCCAGCACGTCATGTGCTGCGTCGCCAGTCATCGGTGAGTGCTTTCGTACTGTCATCATCATAAATCATCATCACATTATGAAGAGTAGGGGCATATCATACAATACTGCACAGGGATATGTGTACTCCAGCTGCATTTATAAAATTGAGTCATATTTTTCATGTCTGGGGTACGCCGTCAACGTATTGTAGGACTCCTGTAATTGTGCCCTTTGCTATAAGGGAAACCTTCCTCCAGAAGTCTTATTTTCCATGTATTGATCATATGGCATAAGGGGTGGTGGGGGAGGGGGGAAAGGGGGGTTGAATCTCCAATCTGGCCAAACCGGGATTATGGGTTCCAAGAATTCCGCCACCTGTTGCGCCTCGTTAAGGAGATAGCGAAGTACTCTTATTTTAGACGGCGAATGCATCTCGGCTTAAAAAGAAGCCGTCGCCAATAGTTGACACGTGGACGATCTTCAATGCAGATTTGGGTGTGTAACGGCCTTGAAGAAGACCAGGTCAACGACGTACAGTTTCGCACGTGACTGACACTTAATAACCTCGATTTTGTTTGCGGCATTACTTGACATGTGGGCGGCTACTTGTTTATGAGTCGACGCGGTATCAGTGGATAGATAGTTGGACCGGAATACACACAGAGAGACGATTGTTTCGATAGTAGTAGTTTACTCTCAGTAGACCCTACAAACAGACAGCGTAAGGCGACGTCTGATGCAAGGAATTTCTCATTATTTGTGACAGCTGTCGAAATATGTTCCACTTCGAACCACTGACACCTTCAACTTTCAGAAACGCCAGCTGAAGTTAGGTGCTCGCCCAGTACTTCGGTTGATACATCATCGAATTCGAAAGAAGACGAAGAGCCAGAACTGTTTGTTGACATCGAATCCGTGGACAATCGTCCTGAAGGCCGAGATCGACGTCGCGCGTACATTGACTTTTACCGCAAAGTGAAAAGTGCACGACAGAGGTGAGTCCGCTGATCTTCAAAACGCATTCCTCGAATTCTACCATAATCGAGCAACATTTCTTCCTCATTCAGGGAACCGGGCCCTCTTTTGAATTGCGCCCTATGTGACAATCAAGTACTGAGTAACGACAACGCCATCCACACACATGTAAATCAGCACGCCGATGCCGGAGGTTTCTGGTGCAAGTTGTGCGGAGCAAGTGAAGCGGATAAGTATCGAATCTACGAACATATGCGAGTGAAGCATCCAAATAACGTGCGTCGCATCTGCCATATCATGCGAGTAGCTTTGATAAAACCTCTTTTTTTTTCAGCTGGAACTATTTGAAGACCGTCGAGATATCGTAAAGCTATGTGCCGTTATCCAAGAATGTTTTCCACGTGTGTGTCCTCGCTCGAAAAAAGACATGGCTCGCGATTTTGACAGCATGTTGAAGTGAGCTCGTATTTCAGTTTACAGAAATGAATCGAATGAGCACTGCCAACAAAAGTTTGTGTTCAGGTATATCGATGAGAAGAAAATCACCGAAGTTAAGTGCGAACGATGCGAAATGAGCGTAAAAGCTACGAAAACGGCAATGATGAGGCATGCACACGCTCATCCCGTGTATAGGTAAGGCAATCCTCTATGGTTTCTTCATTCTCAAATTTTTCTTTATTCGGACGAAAAATGGTCCATTGTTATTCCAGATGCAAAGCGTGCAAGTACACGTCGGAAAGCATCAAATCACAAGAAGAACACCAAGTGGGCCTCCATACTGTATTGGACCCGAAAAATATGGTCGACTACAATGTGTGCGGTGCTGCAGATGTTCTAGCGCGGACAGTACAACGATGTTTTGCGCACATTCTCAAAGCAGCAGATGCACAAGCATCCACCAAAACACCCGAAGAGAATTCTTAGGGGGTTCTCCTCACTTACTCATTCGATTGTGTTAGGTCGTAGCCTCCCACAGATTCATGTAGTTGGACAGAGGTATTGTAGCATTTGTTGGGGATCAACTTTGTCTCAGAAATTTCGCACATGTTTCCGTTGTAGTTCTGCTCACTCATGCTATATAATGTTTAGAATGTACGGGCCAGCGTACGGGTAACACCATGCCTCATTTTTGGGACGACAACATTGACTTTCTCAAATAGATGCTGCAATTTCTCAGCTTCTCCATAGAAATACTTTGTGAGTAGTGTTCGTCTTTACTGAAAATGGGTTTTCGGACGGCTTTCCTTCAGGCGGGACCGTTCTCAGTGAAAGTTGATTATTCCTCATTTTGTTGTCTTGTAGTACGCACTGTGTTTGGGTTGCAAGCCCATGATTATGCTTTCGTGGTTGATAATCCACCGAACTATGATCTTAGATGTTCTTGTTGCTGCTTTCATCGTTTTTTTTCTGTCTGTTTTGGGTTTTTCTTCTCGATTTACCATCTTTAATTTTCCATTCGATTGAGAATTACATTAATAATGAATAAATAAATTCGAAAAACTGTTATAGCGTGTAAAAGAAAATAGTTAGAATTCTAGCTAGGCATGCGTTTGTTGGTTGAGTGCTGGGTTGACTATTTACGTTTCAACGGTAGAAGGGTGGCGCACTCAACGGCAAACTACAGAAAACCAAGGATTAATGTAGTAGCCCTTTCGAAATGTGGAATGATTATTAGCTCAGATGCAGTCGTCTTCAAAAGGACATTAAACAAGCTTGATAGCGCACAACCGATTTGCCATGAATTTGTGGATGCACCACGAATAACAGCTCACCGAATCGGCTATATGTATGAGGGTGTCCATCAACGACAATCGTGCCCCTTTTTATGAAGTTTTTTCTTTGTACCCACCTGTTGATTGGAATTTCGCTATTGTGTCATCCAGTACGTGAATGGTGATTCGAAATCTCTAGTTTTACGGGAGCTATGAAGCACTCGCACTATCAAGGAAGTTGAAAAGAATAGGAGCATATGGAATTTCGCTATTGTGTCATCCAGTATATGAATGGTGATTCGAAATCTTTAGTTTTACGGCAGCTATGAAGCACTCGCACTATCAAGGAAGTTGAGAAGAATAGGAGCATACATTCAGAACAATTAAACAATAATTTCTCCATTAGAAGAACAAAATCGGAATGAACTGTGCCCCTATTTTGAAAGCCCTATTTTGAAAAAAAAAAAGCCCCTATTTTGAAAAAAAAAAACAAAAACCTTACAAGGGAGACACAACACCTACGATGTTTGTGAAACTATGTTACCTTATTCTGAATAAGTCATATTAAAAAAAAGAACTGAACGCGACTGCTTCAGGAAAGAATGGATTTGATTGACGATTTCTCGGAGCAGATTGAGGTGGAAAGCCAATCATAGAGAACGAAACGCTGTTGCCAGCATAAATGGTGTACTGACAAAAAATATAGACTTCCGCTATAGAAGCATATACGACTCTATCAGTAAACTCATCCAAATCGAATGGAGCTTTCTCAGATGATCGAAAACAAAGTTTTTTCTCTGGAGTCGAAACGACACAAAAAGTTACTACGAAGACCAGAATACACCAAGCAAACGGTCGTGTCACGTTACAAGTGACTGCAGTCTCGTTACAAGCGACTGCAGTCCACAGCTGCACAACTAGCTGGCAAGAACTACACAAGTGACACAGGCAAAGTCTTGGCGCCACTGCATAAGAACAATAAAATCGGGTGTGGAGCGCTGTACCTAAAAAGGGCGGAGCTACTGAGCGCTGCGATTGGTGGCTCGCACGGAACGATCAGTCTTATAGCACCGCCCATTCCCAGGTACAGCGCATCACACCCATTAAAATCGTTCGGCTATTTTTACAATACATTCTTCTACATACACATATAATGTCGTTTCCTCGTGTATGCAACTTGCCCACAGACTTGTCTATTAGGTTGGTCCGAAAGTTTTGCACCAATACATTTTTTAGGATCCAAAATTTCAGATTTCCATAATAAATTAAATTTCCAAAACACCCGAAAGTAGAAGTGCGCGCAAGGTTTTTCTGTGCTGTTGGTGGGATTCCGATAGAATGCTGCATCGAGAACGGCTGACACCTGTACCACCGTGAACGGTGCCTACTCTTCTTAACTACAGAAATTGGTAAAGGCAACTTGCCCAAAGCGTGAAAAAAATTGGCCATGTTGCTCCACTTCATGGCAACGCACGGCCCGCGTGGCAAAGCTTACCCGCCAGGAAATTGCCTAACTAGGTTGGGAAGTTCTTCCTCACTCTGCTCATTCTCCGGACCTGACCCTATCTGACCACCACTTGTTTGGAGCAATGAAGCTGCATTCACGAAAATAAAAATTCGATGATCAGACTAAACTGAAAAGTGAGATTTCAAGATTCTTCGACTCGCAGCCAGAATTCTTGATTTCTGGACCTGACTCTAGTGGAGCATTGACCATAGCTCGTGGATCATTGTGGTAATTACTGGTTGTTGATTGATACCTATTCACAATAAAGTTTACTTTCTTTGAAAAAAAAGTATGAAATTTGATGCAGCCCACAGACTTTTCTACAAATTGGACAACGACTAGAACCATTCCACTGTAGTCTGATATTATAATTTTAGGCGATTCTTTACAGTTGATAATAGGTTAAAGTAAGAATCAAGGCAGCTACGCTGTTCTTAGGAGTATTGATTAGCAAACAGCAAACTATCAAACATTAGCAGACTATGAAACATTTTGAAGTCCAAAAAGTGTTGGGTGTAAGGAACTTCTAGTATTATTAGTAGTTTTGTACGTTCATCGACCACTTTGAAAGCATGGAAATGCTCAAACGTGGATGAACATCATAATATTTCTGCCTTTTGAACCTACATTTATGAACTTTTGGTGACTTGGCATTTTGATGTTTCCATCACGTGTTTCGTGACCACTGTTGAATCGCAACAATAACTCTCTCATTCACTGTTGAAATCGCAGATCATCGTTGTCCCTATTCTCGCTCTGGTTCTCTCTATTTTGCTCTTTTCGGCATCTATGCGATCCATTCATTCTGTTCGGGAAGAGGGTAGCGTTATGTAATTTGCAGTAGTGCAGTTTCTCCATTGAAGTGATGAGCTCCATTTACTGACTATCTTTGACTGCCTCTACGTTCTGTTTAGAGTTTGGCATACCACACACGGGTGGGAACCTATCGTTGGCGTGGCAGGGCGCAACCTGATGTTGATCAGTATCAAAATCGACCACTGCCGCTTAAGCAAAGAGATATGAACAGCTATACGCTGTGTTTATACTTCGTTGCGAAGGTCGCTGCATGACAAGCAGACGAGCCTTAGAGGGGTCGGGTGGGACTAAATGGAGCCCGTGACACGACCGCATCTATAAGCATATCCATGTTTCGTTACTAATACTGTTGCTTTTTATGTCAACGCATATTAAACTTGCATGCATATTTAAATTTTAAAAAATTTCAACAATCGCAAATTGCGTTTGGAAACAAAAAAAAAATTACAAATCAGAAGACAAAACAAGAAAGTGGTAATAAGGTGAATAAAGTAAAAAAAGGGAGAGAAAATCGTAGAATATCAGAATGAACAACGCACCTCTAGCCCTTCAGTACTTGGCAGTTGTCTGCCAGTCCCTCGCGGTACGTCGAACGACGCTCGACGGATGTCGGAGTTCGGATCGGCTTGAAGAAGATCGGCTGACTGAGCGCGATGCGGACCATCAGAGACGGAGAGGAAAGCTAAAGAAGGGATAGCTCGTTCGAGAAACACCAACAAAGAATTTGACGTGGTGTTCGGCACGTTGTTATATGTTCAGGTTTGTAGGAACATCGCCTTGTTCATGCTCGAAAAAGTTGACGCGTCGCACCGAAATTTCACAAAGTTTTCGCCTTGTCTCGATGCGGTGAAGATGGAAAAGTAATATGTACATATAGTGAGCGTCGATGGAAGTGCTTTCCTCGCGGAATCGAGGAGCTTACGGCGCGACCGCACCGCTCTCACCGGAATCATCGCCGTGATAGCAGGTCATGGAATTTTCTTGATATGTAGTTAGTTTTCTTGATAGTCGACTTCAAATGGAATGGAGAACTAACAGGAAAATCCTGACTTGCTGTAGTACGTTTCATCAAGGACGATAGTTGAAAAGAGAAAAAGAACAGGAATGTGCGCAGCTTCTAGAGGGCAAGGAGAGAAAAACAAGTTATCCGTACGGTTACTCAACTATCATCGCGTTTGAAACAGACCATATCACGGCAGCGATTCCTGCGCGAGCAGCGCGGCTGCGCCGCGTATTTCTCTAGTCGGCGAAAAACACACTTCTATCGACGCTTACTTTAGTTTGTTCACAGAGCTATCGCGAAGGCAAAACCAGGAACATCCGCCACCTTCCAGAAAATCTCTTCTCTCTCTCCCCCCTATTTTGCACTGTGAATCGACGCGATCAACCTTTCCGCGCGGCAAGCATAAATAACCGCTTTCTTGATTGAACTCACACTTGTTCTGTGACACATCCTGAACAGATCGCTGGATATAAGGTACAGCGTGATCCTTAGGGATTAACGGGAACACTTCAGCTATTCGAGTTGGTGAACCAAAGGTGGACTCGCGTTCAATCACGGTCTCTTTCCTGAAAAAAAAAACATTGAAAAATATCTGTCCGACCAATGGAAAATACAATTTTAAAGTATGGTGAGGGGAACGTCAATGCTGATTGCCCCCTTGCATCAGCAGCAGCGCCACTTCACTCGTTAACCCACGTTGATGCATGTTAAACCAAATGATGATCCTGGAATGGTTAAAGCGTATTAACACATATCCCATCGACGTCCGCGTGTCTCAACGGTGAATCGTACCTTTTTCCACATGGTCCACTTTGAGACCACTAGGCCCTAATGATATCAGCAGTTATCTTAGAAGGTGGCGCAGTAAGAATTCTAAGTCAGTGTGATTATGAAAATTTCCGTCTTGTTAGAAAATTTTGGAGCAGAAAAGGAGCCAGAAGTTGAGAAAAAATGGAAAAGCGAGAAAGGGCGTCGTCATCGCGGGGTTAAAGGCAGCACTCACGGAGGTTAGAGGCAGCACTCACGGAAATTCTCACTTCTGAAGGGGCTCATTAACCGTGTAGCCGGCCACTGTAGGATCACAAAAGTGAGTTGAACACAATGAATAGCCGACTGCCTGCGAAGATACTGTCGTGGATACATCTGCCGCTCTGGACAAAGGGGTCCCGTCGCTTCAGCTAACACCATCGACTGGGTGTGCGTATTTGGTTTAGCGTAGGGTTTTGTGTGGAATACGCACCATGTGCAGGGTTTCGTGGCGGGACCCATCACGGAACACTCGTCCGCGCTTTGGATGCACAAGAAATACCGTCATTATTTCCGGTATTTGTCGCGTTTTTCACACTACTCCATCATTGTTGATGAGTTCACCGTCTCAAAAAACTCCGATACACCGCGAAATCTTGAACACGGAAATTTTCGTGAGTGGTGCTCTTAACGAGTGATGTGGCGGTGCTACCGATGCAAGAGGTGCAATCGCGATTGACGTTCCTTGTATAGTGCGTATCAGTGAAGATGATAGTCGAAAAGAAAACAAAAAAAAAAAAGAAAAAGAAGTAACATGCTGAAGTATATGTACAGTCTTTCTCAAAAATTCTTGCCTCACCCTGAACCGCCCCTCAAGCCACGTCACACCACGCATGATAATGAATAGGTGATGCGGCGCGGTTAAGCAGATGGGTGGTGAAGCGTGAGGCACAGGAAGCTCCAAATGTCCGCAGTCAAGAGGGACGTGGCCACGACGCGGCTTTAGGCAGAGACACAGGCGCTCGGCATGCTGCCACTGGTTGGCTGCAGAGTCAGAGAAGCCAGAGGCAGCATAGGGAGCGCCTGTGTCTGATCAAGCAGCCGCGCCGTGGCCACGCCCTCTTGACTGCGGACATTTGGAGCTTCCTGTAAGTATTCTTGAGAAGGACTGTATATACCTCAACATATCACCTAATACGAGATGGTTTAACATGTATCCACGACGGTTATTGAGTAATTTGGCTACCGATGTGAGATAACAAGTCACAACACTGATATCGGCCGCTTCGCTTGTGCTGGGATCGCCGCCGTAGCAACAAGTCAGGGTTTTTCTAAAATAGTTTTTGCATAGTTTTTGATGGGAACTACCAAAAAACTAACTGATCATCCAGGAAACCGGATAGTTTGTTGTCGCGGCGAGAATTCCAACATGAGCGGTGCGGTCGCGCAGTGTGCTGTCTAAGTCCGCGAAAAACGCACCGCCATCGACGCTCACCGTAAGAGAGTCGAACAAGCACCGCAGCAATTCTACGTGCGCCGGCATGAAATCGCGCCCAAAATCCGAAAATTCGCCTATCTTTTCGAGAAGGGCTGTATTAGATGACGGTATTCAATGCACTGTCTGATAACGTTGTGATAAAAAAAAATCAGTTAGCAGCATGGTCTGCTGCTCCTGGACTTCGTGTAATGTCTCGGAACAGTTCATCAATGGTCTTGCGTGATCGCCGCGACAGGATCACACAGAATCGAATAGGTTCCACAGCGATTCTGCGGCCGCTATGAGACCGCGTACAGAGTCCGTTTATCTTCTCGGAAACGACTATATCAATGAGAGAAGTTTAGTGTTACTCGAGTTTCTTCATTCTGTACATCTCCTTCCTTGTGTAGCCTCATAATGATCTGTTTGATCCAGTCATCTGTCACCACTGCTTACAGCCAGCAGTTTTTGAATAGCTTAGGGGATAAAGTAAGATAAAGTAGTCGTTCGTGCGAATTCAATGTGCCAAGACAGCGCTCCATCCTCCCACACAACTCTGATATCAATTCACCAACACCGGGGGAATGGGAGGCTTAGTTGGCCTGGGGTGGGATCGAACCATCGACCCTGTGAGCGACAGCGACCTGTTGCCACTGAGCTGCGCGCACCATCCGTAACCTAGTGAGTTCTTCTATAATAACGAAGACACTACATACTGTTCTACGGAGTGAAGAGATACGCAAGATCTGTGATGAGACTGGAAGGTCCCTTACCTATCTCCCCCGCCCCACCGATCTAGCTCATGCGCTTCTGCCAACTACTTCTACCACTACTATTTATTAATTTTCAAGTCTGAAGGCCGATTTCTTCAAAACTTACGACACATTATGAACTCACGTATATTCCTTAGAAGGGCTATGTGACACAAATGGTGTGCTGGGATCCGCAGAAAGCGGTAAGGGGAGGGGTCGGCTCTGGCTTGTCGCATTGCTGCGTATCTGTTCACGCTTCGCTTCCGGTATTGCTGTTCTAAAGGGATGCAGTAAGACATAGAAATACACAAGAAAATAAAACACTCACGTTGTTACCGGTGGTCGCTTTTTAAGGCAGAAACGATACAGATACACGACAGCAATGACGACGGCCAGTCCGCCGACCACCCCCGACACCAACACAGCGATCGTAAACAGTGGTCGTTGCTCTTCCTGAAAATGCTGGATTTTGTCCCGAATAAGGGAACTGGAAACTCATCTGAAATTTTCGAGATTAATAGCGGTTGTTTGCAGGGATATGGCTGCCGATGTGAAGATGATAAGTAGCAGAGGACCACGCGTTTCTCCGTAAATGTTTCGTTTGGAATCGGGGATGGTCGGAATTTCAGAGATTGCGCTCCAATAAATTCGAATTTAAACGACTGACTTGAGAACAATGTATTAGAAACAAGCTAAGACAAAGAGCTGCTCCATTCCCCGCCTGTAGCATTGGTGTTTATCAATGAAATACCAGCAAAATCCTCTCCTTTGTTCCATTACCGCTATAATGGATAGAACCCATTACCATCACCTCTCTCATGCCTTCTCCTCCTTTGTTAGAATGGTCATAAAATTCCAGGACGCATAAATCCTCCAGAGAGGATTACGCATATGCAGATTACGTATCTGCTATACTTTTACGGTAGCACGCTGTGGATATTAAAAATTTATTTGAAAAAAAAAATGAATTTGCCTAACAGGGAGACGGAGGGTGCGGAAAAGAATTCAGGGAAGGGGACATGTTGTGCAAGGACACATCAGTTTTGCACGTTAGTTCGTGTTTTTTTTTTGAAAAAAAATTCTCACGGAAAAGCCTTGATAGTAGTTTCTATGGGAATATTTCAGTGTTATTCGAGCACAGCACCACTATGGAGAGTTGTACCAGACAGGTGGGAACATACTGTCAACCCCACCCCCTCCTCCATACCGCTACAGAACTTCGCACACCAAAGAGGCTGGCAACGAATGGATTTTGCAACAAAAAAAAAAAACATTCTTGCCCGAAATTTGGTAGATTTCATTCATGTTCAGATTAGATAATTGAAAACAAATATTTTGGAGGTAGCAGCGGAAGTAAAAAGTCGTACAAGGATTTAGTAAAAATTCACACACTTCTCCAAGTCCCACATCCATCTCTCCCCTCCCCCCTCTTTCACTCATTATCAGAGGACTATTCGGCTAGAGCAAGTTGCAAATGTCACAAATGCAATCCACTGCCCAAATACACAATTTTGTAGGCCGGGAGCGGATTTGAAAGCAAGAAAATGCTCTCTGCTGCTACGAAAACAGCTGATTTCATGATATTCCGGAAAAAAGTCATAGAATTCCCCAGCAATATGCACTTCTTGCCCAGTTGGTTATGCAAATGAACCGGAATATTTACACAGCATGTGGAAAATCCCGTACTTCCTTGTTTTTAGAGAACCGCAACGAATATGGAGGAAAATCCCCGACTTCCTCGTTTTTAGAGGAGAACCGCAATGAATATGGACATAATTGTCCATGAGAATCCTCTCAAAACAGTGGAATATGTGTTCGTCAAATAAACGCACAAAAAAGGGTTGATTGATTAATTGAATAATAACCAAATAACTGAATAATAATTAATGAGCGAGAGGAAAATATCTATTAAAGGCAATACTCACGGGAAATTTCTGATACTGAGCGGCAAGGTGTACTGTGTGGAAAGGGTTGTTAGAGTGTCAGAAGTATGTAAGAGGTGTACGAAATAATCGCCTGCTTGCTGATATACTAAAGGTGTGGAGAGTTACACCTGGAAAGGGCGGTCCGCTCCAACTCTGCGATTGGTCAATTCATCCAACTGGTCAATCACAGGGCTAGACAGCGCCGCCCACTCTATAAGGCCTCCTATCCGAAATATTACAGCCTCAGTTGTGAACCGTTGTGAACCATAGACAAGTTGTCACGGACACAGATGTCGCAGAGAAAGAGGGCGAGGGAAAGGAACGTCAGGCACAAACGCGATGGCAACGCTTACTAATTTTTGTACGATAGGATACCATGAATTTAAATTCTACAGAGTTGTGAAGAGACGGACAAAAAGCGTGTATGATAACTCGTCCGTGGTTCAGCGCGGTACGTACTTCCAGCAGTACAGCTGGGCTTTGTGGATCCTACCACATAAAAGATATCGAATGCCGAGTGCGTGGGTACTCGAAGCTTCCTCTCTCTTTCCCCCCCCCCCCCTCTCTTCCACTCTCTCCGTCTTCTCCCTCTGCGTATGCGAAAACTCCTCCATGTTTCAGCACTGTGGTACACAGCTACAGCTGCAATATCTTTACGAGTAGGCGATGACTTTTCTCAGATGTGATACTCTGGCAACGCTTTCCACGTAGCATATCTCAGATAAGAAGTGGTAATTGTTAACTGATTTTTTCCTAGGCAGATATGTAATTGCCCGTATTTATAATTGTAACTGTGTCTTACTACTGATAGCATAGGATATCTCATGCAAATCAATGGAGGAATTACTCCGGCGAGTGGTCGGTATTTTCCTACTTTTCCTATTTATTTTTGATGGAATACTCTTTAGAGCTCAAATACAGGGGGGGGGGGGGGCAGCGAGAGTGGAGCATCAGTTTCCAAACTCTCATCCAAAATCAAAAATAATCCCTGCAATATGATAGAGCGGAAATTGATTGTGCATTTGAACAAGAGTATGGGCGAGTAATCTAGGATTTGTTCAACTAGATCGGCTCTAGAAATGTATCCAAGCACAAATCACGGATTACTAGCATGTGAAATCTGAGTAAAGCTTGATTGTAGTCAGTCCACAAGCAATTATAGAAGGAAAACGTCCACTCGAGAGCAGAGATTGAAAGACGTTTTATACAAAAATCACAAATCAGATGTTCAGAGTTCAAAGTTGGATGATCAAAGTTCAACGAAACGTTCCCAAACACCATGGTCATAGAATTTTTTTGGCCGCAAAATCCAAGCCGGAAAGCTCTGACGAGAACAAACACGCCCATTTCACTACTAATAAGCTTGCAGCACGAGGGCGTTACAAGCCCTCTAGTACAAAATTTATGAATTATGGTTGCGCTGACCAAGGGCAACCTTTAGGCAAATTGGTTCTTTCTGTTTCTGTAACATTTTATCGAGCACCTCTGTCGAAAAACAAAAGGACATGCAGGAAGTACAACAAAGTTTGTATTAGCATGCAGTGGGCGTGAGGGAAGCAGAAATGTATGTGCTATAGTGGAGAAAAGAAATGAGAAAAATATGCAGTAGGCGACATGAATGTAGTTCCCTCCTTTTATCGTCTGTTAGTGAGAAATAACACAGTGACAATTTCGAAGCGGCTGTCAAAGCAGGTAGGTGGAATGCTAGAAAAAGTGTCCGTTGAAAATCTCGAAAATCCTTCGGCGGAAAAATCAGCAAAACAAAAGAATAGCTGTTGTAGTTGTGACGAAAAAGAGAAGAGCAATTTTCCACCTCTTAAATTTATCGCTCATTCGACGAGAGTAAAATAAGGTATAATTCTAACTGCATGAGTAAACCCGAGAGGTGGAGAGCCGTACCTGGAAAAAGCGGTGCAGCTGAGCTCTACGACTGGCTGGTTGGTTGAATTGGCCAGTCGCAGAGCTCCGCGCACTACCCTTTCCGCATTCATCTCCAGCACTCCTTCCATACTTTTTTTTTCATTTGCATCGCAACAGGTTGTCGCAAAACTTTGCATTTTTTTCCTTTGCATCGCAACAGGTTATCAAGACTTTTGATAATTCATCTCTGCGAGCTACAATGACAGAAGCTTACTAGACGCAGAGCTACGGCAAGGCCACATATAAGGAGGGAAAAACTGGGGGCGTGGCCACGCTACAATCACCAGATCTGCTAGTGATGGCATCCTTCTCGGTCTCTGAGCGACGTAACTAAGTTCGAATGCCTTACCGGTGTCTGCGTTAGGGAATATTGAAACTATTCCCTTTTGACATCCGAGAGAAAAGAAAATTTTCCCTCTCAATGATAGAAGGCATAGACCAGTAGCTCTTACAAGCAATTTTCAACCGGAAACATCGGCGGATTAAGGCATGCCTATTATTATCAATTTACCATTTAACGTGCGAGCACTAAGTAATGCACCTCTCAGAAAGTTCATCCTACTATATTAAAAGATTTGGTCGCTAATTCCCGAGAACGCGTCTGTTACTGCGCGTCGACTCTCAGCGCATTGTCGATACGCAGTGTTGTGATGAGTACTTTAAAAAAGGGGCCCCTGGCCTAAATTTCCACATTGTCCGCTTTTTTCTTCCTAGATCTTTATCTTCCTTGTTATAGGGTGACACCTCCCTAAGGGCCGGCGTAGATTTTAGGCTACTTTGCACCTGGGATTATTGATTAGTTTATCGATTATATCGATTTTATTGATTTTTCGCTATTTTTGCCCCAGGCGTGGCGAGGACATGTCTACTGGGGTATGTCAGTACGCTGAACACGAATATGACAACCGTTTCGTACGGCACTATCGATTTATCGATTTTATTGATTTTTCGCTTGTTTTGCCCCAGTGACGGTGAAGACATGGCTATTGGGGTATGTCAATACGCTGAAGACGAATATGACAACCGTTTCGTACGGCACTATCGATTTATCGATTTTATTGATTTTTCGCTTGTTTTGCCCCAATGACGGTGAAGACATGGCTATTGGAGTATGTCAATACGCTGAAGACGAATATGACAACCGTTTCGTACGGCACTATCGATTTATCGATTTTGTTGATTTTTCGCTTGTTTTGCCCCAGTGACGGTGAAGACATGGCTATTGGGGTATGTCAATACGCTGAAGACGAATATGACAACCGTTTCGTACGGCACTATCGATTTATCGATTTTATTGATTTTTCGCTATTTTTGCCAGGACCCGAGCAAAGCCGGGTACACAGTCTAGTAATAAAAATTCAAAAAATAATGGTGAAACTAAACAACTGGATTCAAAGAATCAAACAGATATAAGACTTTTTTAATCCAGCAAGCCATTCTCAGGGGTGAAGGGGCTCCCTGCAAATCCGAATTGGAGCCCAATAATCCTAATAATGTCGGTTAACGTTACAACAAAATCCTAGCACATGGTTTTGTTTCCTGACATGGTTTTGAAACGAAGTGGTAGCGCTGTTCCCATCCGTTGGGGTTTTTCCTTGATTTTGACTGGGCCAGTGGTAAACATGCGCCGGTCTCAGGTAAAGAGGCACACGGGTCCATTGGTCGGGATTTTCCCGCCAGTGGTAAACAGTTGCTGGTCTCTGGTAAAGGGGCACATGGGTCGTTGGCCAGAATTTTCCCGCCAGTGGTAAACAGGTGCTGGTCTCTTTCCCTTGGGTTCCACTGGGCCAGTGGTAAACAGTTGCTGGCCTCTGGTAAAGGGACACATGGGTCTGTTGGTCAGAATTTTCCCGCCAGTGGTAAACAGGTGCTGGAATCTGGTAAAGGGTCACACGGGTCCGTTGGTCAGCACTTTCCCTTGGGTTCGACTGGGCCAATGGTAAACAGGCGCCGGTCTCAGGTAAAGGGGCACACAGGTCCTTTGCTCAGGACTTTGCCTTGGGTTCCATTGGGCCAGTGGTAAACAGTTGCTGGTCTCAGGTAAAGGAGCACATGGGTCTGTTGATCAGAACTTTCCCGCCAGTGGTAAACAGGTGCTGGAATCTGGTAAAGGGTCACACGGGTCCGTTGGTCAGCACTTTCCCTTGGCTTCGACTGGGCCAATGGTAAACAGGGGCACATGGGTCGTTGGTCAGAATTTTCCCGTCAGTGGTAAATAGGTGCTGGTCTCTGGTAAAGGGACACATGGGTCTGTTGGTCAGAATTTTCCCGCCAGTGGTAAACAGGTGCTGGACTCTGGTAAAGGGGCAAACGGGTCTTTGGTCAGCACTTCCCTTGGGTTCGACTGGGCCAATGGTAAACAGGCGCCCGTCTCAGGTAAAGGGGCACACGGGTCCGTTGGTCAGGACTTTCGCTTGGGTTCCATTGGGCCAGTGGTAAACAGTTGCTGGTCTCAGGTAAAGGAGCACATGGGTCTGTTGATCAGAACTTTCCCGCCAGTGGTAAACAGCTGCTGGAATCTGGTAAAGGGTCACACGGATCCGTTGGTCAGCACTTTCCCTTGGCTTCGACTGGGCCAATGGTAAACAGGGGCACATGGGTCATTGGTCAGAATTTTCCCGTCAGTGGTAAATAGGTGCTGGTCTCTGGTAAACGGACACATGGGTCTGTTGGTCAGAATTTTCCCGCCAGTGGTAAACAGGTGCTGGACTCTGGTAAAGGGGCAAATGGGTCTTTGGTCAGCACTTCCCTTGGGTTCGACTGGGTCAATGGTAAACAGGCGCCCGTCTCAGGTAAAGGGGCACACGGGTCCGTTGGTCAGGACTTTCCCTTGGGTTCCACTGGGCCAGTGGTAAACAGTTGCTGGTCTCTGGTAAAGGGACACATGGGTCTGTTGGTCAGAATTTTCTCGCCAGTGGTAAACAGGTGCTGGAATCTGGTAAAGGGTCACACGGGTCCGTTGGTCAGCACTTTCCCTTGGCTTCGACTGGGCCAATGGTAAACAGGGGCACATGGGTCGTTGGTCAGAATTTTCCCGTCAGTGGTAAATAGGTGCTGGACTCTGGTAAAGGGGCACACGGGTCTTTGGTGAGCACTTCCCTTGGGTTCGACTGGGCCAATGGTAAACAGGCGCCGGTCTCAGGTAAAGGGGCACACGGGTCCTTTGCTCAGGACTTTGCCTTGGGTTCCATTGGGCCAGTGGTAAACAGTTGCTGGTCTCAGGTAAAGGAGCACATGGGTCTGTTGGATCAGAACTTTCCCGCCAGTGGTAAACAGGTGCTGGACTCTGGTAAAGGGGCACACGGGTCTTTGGTCAGCACTTCCCTTGGGTTCGACTGGGCCAATGGTAAACAGGCGCCGGTCTCAGGTAAAGGGGCACACGGGTCCGTTGGTCAGGACTTTCCCTTGGGTTCCACTGGGCCAGTGGTAAACAGTTGCTGGTCTCAGGTAAAGGGGCACACGGGTCCGTTGGTCAGGACTTTCCCTTGGGTTCCACTGGGCCAGTGGTAAACAGGTGCTGGTCTCAGGTAAAGGGGCACACGGGTCCGTTGGTCAGGACTTTCCCTTGGGTTCCACTGGGCCAGTGGTAAACAGTTGCTGGTCTCAGGTAAAGGAGCACATGGGTCTGTTGGTCAGAATTTTCCGCCAGTGGTAAACAGGTGCTGGAATCTGTAAAGGGTCACACGGGTCCGTTGGTCAGCACTTTCCCTTGGCTTCGACTGGGCCAATGGTAAACAGGGGCACATGGGTCGTTGGTCAGAATTTTCCCGTCAGTGGTAAATAGGTGCTGGTCTCTGGCAAAGGGACACATGGGTCTGTTGGTCAGAATTTTCCCGCCAGTGGTAAACAGGTGCTGGTCTCTTTCCCTTGGGTTCCACTGGGCCAGTGACAAACAGGTGCTGGTCTCAGGTAAAGGGGCACACGGGTCTTTGGTCAGCACTTCCCTTGGGTTCGACTGGGCCAGTGGTAAACAGGCGTCGGTCTCAGGTAAAGGGGCACACGGGTCCGTTGGTCAGGACTTTCCCTTGGGTTCCACTGGGCCAGTGGTAAACAGTTGCTGGTCTCAGGTAAAGGGGCACACGGGTCTGTTGGTCAGAATTTTCCCGCCAGTGGTAAACAGGTGCTGGAATCTGGTAAAGGGTCACACGGGTCCGTTGGTCAGCACTTTCCCTTGGGTTCGACTGGGCCAATGGTAAACAGGCGCCGGTCTCAGGTAAAGGGGCACACAGGTCCTTTGCTCAGGACTTTGCCTTGGGTTCCATTCGGCCAGTGGTAAACAGTTGCTGGTCTCAGGTAAAGGAGCACATGGGTCTGTTGATCAGAACTTTCCCGCCAGTGGTAAACAGGTGCTGGAATCTGGTAAAGAGTCACACGGGTCCGTTGGTCAGCACTTTCCCTTGGCTTCGACTGGGCCAATGGTAAACAGGGGCACATGGGTCGTTGGTCAGAATTTTCCCGTCAGTGGTAAATAGGTGCTGGTCTCTGGTAAAGGGACACATGGGTCTGTTGGTCAGAATTTTCCCGCCAGTGGTAAACAGGTGCTGGACTCTGGTAAAGGGGCAAACGGGTCTTTGGTCAGCACTTCCCTTGGGTTCGACTGGGCCAATGGTAAACAGGCGCCCGTCTCAGGTAAAGGGGCACACGGGTCCGTTGGTCAGGACTTTCGCTTGGGTTCCATTGGGCCAGTGGTAAACAGTTGCTGGTCTCAGGTAAAGGAGCACATGGGTCTGTTGATCAGAACTTTCCCGCCAGTGGTAAACAGCTGCTGGAATCTGGTAAAGGGTCACACGGATCCGTTGGTCAGCACTTTCCCTTGGCTTCGACTGGGCCAATGGTAAACAGGGGCACATGGGTCATTGGTCAGAATTTTCCCGTCAGTGGTAAATAGGTGCTGGTCTCTGGTAAACGGACACATGGGTCTGTTGGTCAGAATTTTCCCGCCAGTGGTAAACAGGTGCTGGACTCTGGTAAAGGGGCAAATGGGTCTTTGGTCAGCACTTCCCTTGGGTTCGACTGGGTCAATGGTAAACAGGCGCCCGTCTCAGGTAAAGGGGCACACGGGTCCGTTGGTCAGGACTTTCCCTTGGGTTCCACTGGGCCAGTGGTAAACAGTTGCTGGTCTCTGGTAAAGGGACACATGGGTCTGTTGGTCAGAATTTTCTCGCCAGTGGTAAACAGGTGCTGGAATCTGGTAAAGGGTCACACGGGTCCGTTGGTCAGCACTTTCCCTTGGCTTCGACTGGGCCAATGGTAAACAGGGGCACATGGGTCGTTGGTCAGAATTTTCCCGTCAGTGGTAAATAGGTGCTGGACTCTGGTAAAGGGGCACACGGGTCTTTGGTGAGCACTTCCCTTGGGTTCGACTGGGCCAATGGTAAACAGGCGCCGGTCTCAGGTAAAGGGGCACACGGGTCCTTTGCTCAGGACTTTGCCTTGGGTTCCATTGGGCCAGTGGTAAACAGTTGCTGGTCTCAGGTAAAGGAGCACATGGGTCTGTTGATCAGAACTTTCCCGCCAGTGGTAAACAGGTGCTGGACTCTAGTAAAGGGGCACACGGGTCTTTGGTCAGCACTTCCCTTGGGTTCGACTGGGCCAATGGTAAACAGGCGCCCGTCTCAGGTAAAGGGGCACACGGGTCCGTTGGTCAGGACTTTCCCTTGGGTTCCACTGGGCCAGTGGTAAACAGTTGCTGGTCTCAGGTAAAGGGGCACACGGGTCCGTTGGTCAGGACTTTCCCTTGGATTCCACTGGGCCAGTGATAAACAGGTGCTGGTCTCAGGTAAAGGGGCACACGGGTCCGTTGGTCAGGACTTTCCCTTGGGTTCCACTGGGCCAGTGGTAAACAGTTGCTGGTCTCAGGTAAAGGAGCACATGGGTCTGTTGGTCAGAATTTTCCCGCCAGTGGTAAACAGGTGCTGGAATCTGGTAAAGGGTCACACGGGTCCGTTGGTCAGCACTTTCCCTTGGCTTCGACTGGGCCAATGGTAAACAGGGGCACATGGGTCGTTGGTCAGAATTTTCCCGTCAGTGGTAAATAGGTGCTGGTCTCTGGCAAAGGGACACATGGGTCTGTTGGTCAGAATTTTCCCGCCAGTGGTAAACAGGTGCTGGTCTCTTTCCCTTGGGTTCCACTGGGCCAGTGACAAACAGGTGCTGGTCTCAGGTAAAGGGGCACACGGGTCTTTGGTCAGCACTTCCCTTGGGTTCGACTGGGCCAGTGGTAAACAGGCGTCGGTCTCAGGTAAAGGGGCACACGGGTCCGTTGGTCAGGACTTTCCCTTGGGTTCCACTGGGCCAGTGGTAAACAGTTGCTGGTCTCAGGTAAAGGGGCACACGGGTCGTTGCTCAGCTCTTTCCCTTGGGTTCGACTGGGCCAATGGTAAACAGGTGCTGGTCTCTGGTAAAGGGACACATGGGTCTGTTGGTCAGAATTTTCCTGCCAGTGGTAAACAGGTGCTGGTCTCTTTCCCTTGGGTTCCACTGGGCCAGTGATAAACAGGTGCTGGTCTCAGGTAAAGGGGCACACGGGTCGTTGCTCAGCTCTTTCCCTTGGCTTCGACTGGGCCAATGGTAAACAGGGGCACATGGGTCGTTGGTCAGAATTTTCCCGTCAGTGGTAAATAGGTGCTGGTCTCTGGCAAAGGGACACATGGGTCTGTTGGTCAGAATTTTCCCTCCAGTGGTAAACAGGTGCTGGTCTCTTTCCCTTGGGTTCCACTGGGCCAGTGACAAACAGGTGCTGGTCTCAGGTAAAGGGGCACACGGGTCTTTGGTCAGCACTTCGCTTGGGTTCGACTGGGCCAGTGGTAAACAGGCGTCGGTCTCAGGTAAAGGGGCACACGGGTCCGTTGGTCAGGACTTTCCCTTGGGTCCACTGGGCCAGTGGTAAACAGGCGGTCTCAGGTAAAGGGGCACACGGGTCCGTTGGTCAGGACTTTCCCTTGGGGTCCACTGGGCCAGTGGTAAACAGGCGCCGGTCTCAAGCTAAGGGGCACACGGGTCCGTTGGTCAGGATTTTCCTTTGACTGCGACGCTGTCAGCAGCAAAGTTGCGCCCGTCTCAGGTAAAGGGACACACGTGTCGCGCCGGTGTCAGATGAAGGGGCACACGTGCCGCGCCGGTCTCAGGTAAAGGGGCACACTTGTCCACTGCGCGGTATTTTCCCTTGGGTTTGACTGGGCTAGTGGTAAAGTAGCGCTGGTTTTAGGTAAAGGGGCGCACTGGTCCATTGGTCGGAACTTTTCCTTGAGTCCAACTGGGCCAGTAGAGAATTGGCGAGATCTGTTGGCCAGGATTTTCCCGTCAGTCCGGCTGGCTGGCTCAGTGGTAAAGCTGCGTTGGCTTCAGGCAAAAGGCAACACGTGTTCATTGGTCGTCAACAAAAAGAAGGTCGTGGTCTTCAAAAATTTCAATCAGTCAATTTTGGCATTTTGTGACTCCTCGACAAGCTGTTTGCCACTGTTCAGTTTGAGTTTTTCAAAATCTAAGGATTAGTTCTATTCAGACAGGTGTTGAGACTGAATGAAGTGCTTAATTAGGTTTGTTTGCAGACACTCTACTCGAACTCTAATACCAACACTGATAGAATGCGGTGAAACTTTGAGCCAAGGAACTCACGGGGTTACTATCTCGCGCAAAAGCCTAGACAATAACTTGCGCACCCACCTAATGTGTCTCATCAACCCCGTGGACCACCTCCCTTACTAGAAACTCAAACAAAAGCCTGGACAATAAATTGCGCACCCACCTCATGTATACCGCCAACCCCGTGGACCACCTCCCTTTCCAGAAACTCGGGCAAAAGCCTAGACAATAATCTACGCACCCACCCCATGTATCTCGCCAACCCCGTGGATTACCCCCCTTTCCAGAAGCTTAGGCATCAACCTGGACAGTAACTTGCGCACCCACCCAATGTTTATCGCCAACCCCGTGGACCACCTCCCTTACTAGAAACCTCCCTTACTAGAAACTCAAACAAAAGCCTGGACAATAAATTGCGCACCCACCTCATGTATCCCGCCAACCCCGTGGACCACCTCCCTTCCAAGAAACTCAGGCAAAAGTCTAGAAAATAATCTGCGCTCCCACCCAATGTTTCTCGCCAACCCCGTGGACCACCTCCACTATTAGAAACTCAGGCAAAAGTCTACAAAATAACTTACGCACCCACCCCATGTATCCCGCCAAGCCCGTGGATTACCTCCCTTTCCAGAAACTCAAACAAAAGCCTGGACAATAAATTGCGCACCCACCCAATGTTTTTCGCCAACCCCGTGGACCACCTCCACTACTAGATACTCAGGCAAAAGTCCGTATCTCGTCAACTCTGTGGACAACCTCCCTTACTAGAAACTCAGACAAAAGTCTAGAAAATAACTTGCGCACCCACCTCATGTATCCCCCCAACCAGTGGATTACATTTCGTTCCAGAAGCTCAGGCAAAAGCCTAAGCAATAATTTACGCACTCATCCCATGTATTCCGCCAACACCGTGGATCGCCTTCCCAAGTATCCCACCAATCTCATGAAGCATCTTCGTTTCCTGAGCTTAAGCGAAAAATAGCCAATAACTTATGCTCCTACTCATTTATACCATCAACTCTGTTGATCATCTCCCTTCCCTAGGCCACGTGGATTTGAGTATTGATCACCTTCTTAATCATCACTTAGAACTTTTTTGGTTTAGTATAAATGAGCCACGTCGTGTCGGTGAATATCGGTGAGTAATGACGAAGAAGATTGGTGGAAATAAGCGATCGGGATGCTTATTCTTTTTTCACAATAATTTGTTTTCAGTTTTTGTTCAAAACTTTGGGAAAGTATAAAGTTTTTAGAATGAGTTTGGTTTGAACTAGAAGGATGGGATAGTCACATACAGTGGTGATGCTGAGGGTGTGTTTGTATGATTGGCTTACTGAGTTATTGACCGAGTGGTTTGTACAACACAAAAGCAGTTGTGTTCTGTATTTCACGCTGTCCTTGGTATGCTCGCTGCTCGCGAAAGACAGAGATAGAAACAACAAAACAAATTGATTCACGGATTCTGTGAGTTCTCTTCTCTCATTCGCTACGCTATGTGCTCTTTTTTTGACTGAATAATGTTATATGTAGATATACATATACAGTTGTGAGATAGTGTAGCTCGAGTTGAGGGTGTGAATCTCACACAACCTGTTGGCGCGCACGAAAAACCACAACGGGTCAATACTGTCACACTACGGAAAGTAGCACAATAACGTGGCTTACGGGGCCACTAGTACGATCAAAACAGATTCTCTGCGCTTCTGATAACTATTGCAGACAGTCACACATAACGAATAGCTGACTAGACGCCTAATTTCCGTAATGGCCCCAACAAATTCAATTAAGCGCGAAATCTCGTTATCTTGTCGGTAGTTGAGATAATAGTGTCATGAAAGCCAAAATAACTACAACAAAATAGGACGATCTGTTTTCTACGGAAAGGTGCAGGATTAGAACTGAAAGAAATACAGTGGACATCAATGGCCATCCGAGGCCTAGAGAAGGACGCAGTGCCACGGGCCGCTCGAGCTGGAATCGGTGTCGTCTGCCGTTGGAATGCTATTTCTAATCAATTTTCGTCCCAATTTGGTCCAAAATCCCCAAAATCTAGTATCTAGGTAGTAAAACTGCTAGAAACAGCATTACAGCAGGAGAAAACAACGGTTATGCTGCCTGCTGCGCGGTTGCATGGCGTTCTGCTCGAAGCTGCGGATGGGCCACCGTGTTATACTGCACCAATCAAGCAGCAGCAGCGCCGCCCCCTACACCATTCGTTGGAACTTAAAGGCAGTGTCCAGGCAAAAATTTCGATACTTCAAATCTGGCATCTTCTTACTCTTCTCGACGAGCTGATTGCAACTGTATAGGTTTTAGCCATAGAGACCTTGAAATTCACGGTTTTTAGAAGGTTGGAAGTTACGATGTGGACGAGTTGTCTGATGAAAACCGAAAAGGAGGTTATGAGGCTTCCATTTTCATGAAAAACCAGCCAATTCTTGCTAGCCAACTAATACAACACATAACATGTCTCAAAAATACTCTGTTCTTTCTTTTTTCGTTAGTATCTTTTCCACCAACCACTTTTTTGAAAAATCGGGTAGAAATTCCTGACCATTATCGATTGAGATACGTGTATAATTCAAGAATACGTGTTCAACAAGGTGACCCATGTTGGGAAGAGTGCCATCCCCAGCATAACGGAATGGAGAGGGACGAGACTGTCAGAGAGTGGAACATGTCTTGACCAACTAAGACAAGATTTGATCTGTTTTCACGAAATCATTGAAGGAGCGGGCTGGGCACTGGATCCGCTTTGGGTACTAATACTGAAGATTCTGCCTGGACACTGCCTTTAAGCATTTCAAAGCAAAAAAAATGTAAAATTACTATTTGAATTTTCCCTATCATCATTATTATACTATTAATTATTAATGGAAACTTCAAGAACATCAGAAAATGCGGCGTCTTGCCAATCCTGAAGACCGAATCCATAAAAACTACAAAGCTTGGAAGCCTTATTGCACACAACGCACTCACCACAGCTGATTCCAAATGCGCACCTACAGGCGAGTAAGATTTTTTTACTCACTCTTGTACATGACGTCGCTCTGGTTAGAGCTCATTTACAAGCCTGCCGCGCTGTTTTTTGTTTATTCAGAGTTGCCATGCCTCCCACGGTTCTTGTGATTTCAATGCAACCCCAAGAAGCGCGTGGACACTGAATGGCAGATAATCACGTGTTTTCGTAGGTAAAATGGTGTAATAGGAGAGTGGACTGCCGAATAATTGTGAAGTAGCCGATCATAGGGATATCCGTCTTGAATGGAAACTCTAATAAGGTTGCTTGTTTTTTCTTACAATTTTCTTAGATTTTTTCTCAATTCTAGATTTGTTGCCCATCCAAGTTTGGGAGAAAAATCCTCGTGATCGAGTCGAAAGCAGCCCTGACTATCGTATATCCAAGGTATAAAATCCATCGTGTTTGCGCCATGTTCCCGTTGAATGTCAGAGATCCAGCGCCCCTTCTGAAATGTACATTACTTCCTGGGTGGAACCCATAACCTATTCTATCTAGTTATTCCTGGCAAGTCCACTTTCCGTCCGAACTAAAAACGCGGATCGGGTGCACCTCATCCGAAATTTCCGCCTCAGTGCCTCACGCAACGATAGTGCGCGGAGAGTCAACGCGCCAAATGACCACCATGTTTGGGACATAATGGTAAATCTTTGAAATATACCAAGATATTCATGTTTATGTATGTCCACAAGCTATAAAAGACCTTCTGAGTAGGGTCACATAGTATATTCGCATCTATTCTACATCTCACTCTCCAATATCCTGCTGTCGGCCACACAAGAATTAACTCAAGAATTCAAGAAGAGAAAAATAGAACTTCAATCTGACTTATTTCAAAATTACGTGTTTGGAATAGGCAGGTATACAAGAACAAAGTGAATAGCTGATTAAGTAATACATCAAAAATTACAATTAAGTTCAGAATATAACTATAACTTGAAAAAAAAAAGAAATGAACTCAATCAAAAATAGATTATCATAACTGGATTGGTAAACCAAAGAGAAACCAAAAACAGAGACCCCTACAAAAGAAGGAGAGAGCAGAGGAGGGACTACCCATTCAAATTCGTTGGACGTTAATGGAATTAGAGAGCAAAGTCATTACGAGTATAATGCTAATTGCACTTCGTGAGATGCATAATGAGATGCAAGATGAGAAAAAGAGGAGGAAAAGAGAAAGGGGTGCGCAAAACAGTGAAAAAAATTGAAAGCTGAATGCAATAAAACCCGGGCTAGCTAATGATCTATAAGTTGATTCGTAATTTCTTGAACACCTTATGAAAAATCAATTTGCCATGAAGAGAAAAAAAGACGGTCCTCGGCGGTCAGGTGGATTGCTAGAAAAAAATTCTAATGAGCTAATATTTAAAAAAGCAGGAGCAAACAGAGAAGGAAAACGAGAGGAAGCTGCAAGAATTGAAAGCTTAAGAAGAGAGAATTTCCAGCCTATATGGTTTGTTTTGCTAGGGAAGATAAATGGAAAGAGAGAAGAAAGAGAAAGAGAAGGAGGGAAAGTGTTCATCAAGTAGAGAGATTGACGAGAAGAGAAGGAAGTGCGAGCTAATACTCGACCATCGTTGCGTTCGAGAAAAAAAAACTACACCTCTAAAAGGCATGGAAGGCGATCTATTCAAATGAGATTGATGAGGAGTCATCTTGTTCACACAATTTCTTTCATAAATTTTATTCCTTCATCCGTATTTTTACTTGTTAGTTTATTTTATTTCTATTTATTGCTTTCGCTTTTAACGTATACATTCATACATTCTCTTCATGCTCACAGCTTTTCCATCTTTATTAGCGAGTTCTGTGGGTCGCACTATGTTTCTAGCCGAGATTTCAGTAGAAAGGGTACAGAGACAGAAGCTAAGCCTTTATGATACAACGCAGTAATATACTGCAAAACAGCATCTAAGCCTTTATTTCTCTTTTTCATGATGAACATTTCATATGTATCTTGTATTCAGCGTAGTGCGAGAACTTCTTCAACTTTTTTATTTGATTAGCTTCCGGAGCATAGCGCCTTCCTCAGATCTTAACAAAATATTTACAACACATGCAACAATGTCTAACTAAGTGAGTGGTGGTTGTTTCATCCACCGAACTCGCTGACAAATGGGAAGCAATGAGTTCGTTTCAGGAGCATGGTGGGTATCCAAAGGTTCGTGATACCGTAATCCTATCACTGTTTCTTCTTCTCTGATCGGTCAAGCAATGAACTTTAGAGCTTCCACTAATTCCTCCCGACTATTAATCTCCGGCTTGCACCTCCTGATTTCTTTCGCTTCCATGATCTTTCTCTCTAGCGGTCTTTCAAGGTGACGATGCAGCGCTTTTACTTCAAAATCCGGTACGGACTCTCGTGTGTGCATTGTCGTGCGGTGCCTGGAGAAACTATTGTTGGGGTATAATTGCGGATGAGTGAAAGCTCGTCGGTGCTCATCCAATCCTTTTCTGAGCGGTCTCTCTGTCTCTCCCACATACCGTGGGCCGCATCTGGTGCACGTGATCATGTAAACGGTCCCCCGCAGGTGACAGATCTTCTGTTCACGGCAGTACCGACACAATATAACATAGAACATTTCATATTTAGTTTTTTTTTCATTGATACACTCATGATGTACAAGCGATAGGCGTAGAAACTGTTAAAAAACCAAAACAAATTCATGATTTGCATGGAGTGGTCACAAGAACTATTTGAGTGAAGGCAGATGAGCGAACGAAAAAGTTCTGTTCTAGATGAATAGTTCTGTGAGTCAAAGAAAAATTTTGGCAAAGTGCGCCGTATTCGTAAAAACGCAAGGGAAAGAATCGAAGACAAGCCCTTCCACGAGAAACGACGGCAGGCCCACACCGAAATTCGAATACTCGACTACTCAGCCGAGTCCGCATTCCCACAATAAGGCCATCCAACGATGATATTGGTGAGGATGTCGTCGGCGTGGTGAAATCCTACACTCGCCGGCAAATTTGCATCTCTTGCGTACGCCTGAGAAACTACGTTGGCAAACGGAGATGCGCGTGAATGGCATGCATCATTCATGAATCTCATGATGATGTATGTCCAGGAAGCGTATCTGTTTTCTGCGATAATCGGTATCTTTGAACCCGTGAAAAAACCACGGGACAATTGGTTTGATAACCAGGAATTGCCTTTTACACGCTCATGAATCCTATCCTTGATTTTCTGGGAAAAGGTAGGATTTACAAAAAAGATGGGGATGAAATGCTTCTCAGCAGTCTGCGCGTCGATCTTACACCTCCAAAGGCTCATTGAAATGTTTCTCACGACTAAGTGGAGGTTTAGAAAATACTTCATATATTCATAGAATGACGGCAGGCTAGGCAAGTAACCGAACTGGTGTTCGGAGTTCGAAAATAATTCTGGTAGGATTTGATATGACGCTTGTCACACTCATCGTTCATAGTCATAGATACTTCACAAGTTAATGAAATTCATATAGCACCAACATGATTAGGTGGACACCAGGAATGAGCGGATTGTGCGTATAAGATTATCCGTTCTACCGTTATCCGTAGGTTTTGGTCTATCCGTTATCCGCACGGTTATCCGAGCTTTTGGCGCCGGATAACGGTGCGGATAAGGCTGAAAATAATAGCTTCATCTTGCACGTTCTCAACGAGCCTCAGTTCCAAGAAGTATCGTTCGATCTAACTCGTTTTAGTTTACAGTTTTGTACCAAGGTAAGAGAAGGTACATAAAACATAAAACAGACTTGTACCTGCCCAAAAAGATGCTCTGATTATATAGCGTTTAGTCAACACGCTCATATAAGTCAGTCAGTACTAGAAGGTTTATCAGAACTCCACAAAAGTTAAATGAAGCAAGGCTTTAGCTCCCTTCAGCCCTCCCTTCCCCAATATTCATTTCGTATCTCACGTCTATCATTTATAATATTGTATTAGGTTGTTGCAATATCGATGTCAGACTTTGATAGTCGGCTCTGAATTGTCATACCGCGGCAGATGCCGAACTTGTTTCATCGGTTAAGTAGTAATTTGAATCGTCACGTCTTCGTCAGGTTCCAGCTGAGGCTTGGTTTAGTTAGGTAAAAAAATCACACTTTTCTGAGCCAGCAAAGTCGATAGAAGTGTTTTGAGCGACGTATTTTCATGGCCTATTCTTCCTCTCAGAGATACATCCAACTGGGTGGTTTTGTGATTGTCTGAATTCTATGGTCATGTTTGAGATCCTAAACAGATTCTCTCGTGATTGCTTCCGCCAGTGCCACAAGAGGAGTGTTGACGTTATCCAATTTGAGTCTACAACTCTGAGACACATATGTCCAGAATTGACTGACTCGGACCAATATTGGACTAAGACTTTGTTCGACGTTCCCTTAAGCATACGCTTGTAACATTCCCTTTCCTAACTGCAACGCTGTTACGGCGTTGCAACCAATGTTTCAGTTCGAGACGATTTTTGCAAACGATTACATTTCGATTCACCTTTGAAAAAGCGAAGGAAAGTAGATCGTGGAAATGAGAAGGAAAGGACTGAAAGAGAAGAAGACGAGCCTTTGAATATGTACTAGAACTGCGATGGAAACATCATTCTGTACTTCAAAATATTATTCCAAAACTCGTGGTTCAAAAATCCGACATCGATTTAGCAACAACATAAAATGTGATGTTTCTTAGCATCTGAATCACTTATCCGTTATCCGTTATCCGGTCATTTCTGGCCTATCCATTATCCGCACCGTTATCCAGGTCGCAGAAAATCTCGTATCCGCTCATCCCTGGTGGACATCGTAGAGTTAAGCCAAAGTCAGTTACATACAATCTGATAAATAGTTCATTAAAGGCACTGTTCCATCCCGGTATAGTTTTTGAGATGTTCACCTAGGAAAAATCTTCGGAAAAAATTTCGGAGAGCTCCTGATCATGATGGTATACGTGATTCCACACAAAAACTGTCAAAGAACCGGTTTTCGTGCCACAAAGTTTGGGTAGTTTGTGGGCGGGACCGAGGCGGAACTACATATAGTTTCCGCACCATGTATCCCCTGGTTGATCACACATGGAGTGCACGTTCTAACCGTTCAAGGGGTATATGATGAGGATATTACACATGGAGTACGAAAATCCTCAAAAAGTAAGCTCCCGGGAGTGCATTATTCAGAAACCTCGTCCCCCCGCATTGGCCCCGCCGACAGGCTCTCCAACAATCGGGGCTTAGGAACGGGTTTCTGGCAATTTTCCAAGGAGCACGTGCACCATTGTGATCAACAACTCTTGGAGACTCTTGTCCTTTCAGAATCTCAAACGCTATTCTGAGGTGAGATGGTGTGTTTTGCTACTTTTTTTATCATGATGGTATTTATGAATGGTCTGGTAATTCGGAGAAGGCACCTGAGGTGTCTTTGTCTGCAGTTACAACCGCAGTGGTTCCATGGATGGAAGTACGCCGCAGGTTGCGTCTGAAGGACATTTTAGCAAATAGCAGAAGGAAACTTCAAAGTGGAAGGAAGCACACCAAAAACGCATCAAAAAAGTGCAAAAACTCGATCAATTGGCCGACACAGTGTCGTAATTGCAGACACGGTCGTCCCAAGTGCCATCTCTGAGCTACCAGACTCTATTTACGACCGTCGTTTTGTAATACCTTTGCATAGTAACTATAAAATTCAAAGGAGACTGAGCCACAAAACTGATTGTGAGTAACTATAGTATACATGCCACGCTTTTACACGAAGTTGCTAGCAGCTGCAGATGCACCTGCTAATGCAAAGACTATTTTCTATCGGCTACAACAACCCGTGCTGATATCCACAGGGTGGCTGGATCGTTCTTGTCGAATGCTAAAAAAACCACGAAGAAAGGAGCTGTCAGCTACCGTTCGTGTAATAAGATGGATTGTGAGCCCTATAGGTAGCTTGATAATTTTGTTTTTCATTTCCGGTCTGCTTCGGAGTTATAGGTCGATTTCCTCGTTATGTTCCAACCAATGGCATCACTGAATGCAGACCCTATGCCAGAAAAATTGTTAGGCGCCAAGAAATTGTATTCCTGCAAAAGTCGACTCTGTTTCAGCACAGGTTGGGAACTTCGTCCAAGATTTTATTGATGAGCTTTCGGCGCTTAGCGCTTCTTCAGATCTTAACAAAATCATACAATATATGCATTACAACATGGAATGGGGTGGCTGTTTTCCACCCACCGAACTCGCCGGCAAAGAGGGAGTAATGAATTCGCCCCGGGACCACAGTGGGTATTTAAGGGTCGTGATACTGTAATCGGTCCTTCGTCGAATTATCACCGTTCCTCTTGCTTTCCCACAATCGATCAAGCAATAAGTCTTAAAGCCTCCACAAGCTCCTCCTTGTTCTTGATCTCCGGTTTCCACCGCCTTATTTCTTTTGCCTCTAAGATCTTCCTTTCTAGAGGTTTTTCGAGGTGGCGATGCAACACTTTAACCTCAAAATCTGGAGCAGACTCTCTTGCGTGCATCGCCGTGCGATGTTTTGAGAAACCGTTGTGGGGGTATGATTGTGGGTGCACGAGTGCTCGTCGATGCTCATCTAATCTTTTCTTCAGTGGCCTCTCCGATTCTCCTACATATCGCTGGCCACACCCAGTGCATGTGATGAGGTAAACGGTACCGCGTAAGTGGCAGATTTTCTGATTACGGCAGTACCGACACGATCGCTGGTCACATTCCGTTTCATATAGGCGAGACGACGTTAGCATCTGTTTGAGTGTTGGCGGTGGTCGTAGTACAAGGCGCACTGGTAGGCCACATTTCCGAACGATGAGATTGATCCGTTTGGAGAAATCATCGTTCACGTATGGCAGAACCAATGCGATGCCGTCAGGGGTCGAGAATGGTCTCCACGAACTCGCATTCCCTGTGGTGTAGCCGTTCTCAAATAGGATGCTTTGTATTTGTTCATCACTTTCTGAGTCTTCTGTGCAAATTCGTTTGCTGGTCATCTCCAAGTTCCGCACTACATTCACCTTCATGTGAAGTGGATGAGCACTCCGGGAATGTAAAATTATGTTCTTAGATGAACTTTTCTTGTACCAGCGTATTTCCTTCTTTCCCTCATGAATCCGAACTCTAGTGTTCAGAAATGGTAAGAAGCCATTCCTGTCGGGTTCTTCGATGGTGAACTTTATGTGAACGTCTTTAGAATTCAAATTCGAGAGTGTGGCAGTTAACTCTGAAGGTGTTGTTCCAACTACAAAAACGTCGTCGATGTAACGTTTATAAAAGAGTATTCCAGCTGTCAGCGATGCCCTTTCGACATGATCGAGGTACACAATGGCCAATAGTGGGGCGATGCGTATCCCCATAGCCAGCCCTCGTTTCTGCGCATAGAACTTGTTGTTAAAAGCTTTAACAACAAGACAGGACAAAACAACAGGACCGATTACAGTATCACGACCCTTAAATACAGACTGTGGTCCCAGGGCGAATTCATTACTCCCTCTTTGCCGACGAGTTCGGTGGGTGGAAAGCAGCCACCCCATTCCATGTTGTAATGCATATATTGTATGATTTTGTTAAGATCTGAAGAATGCGCTAAGCGCCGAAAGCTCATCAATAAAATCTTGGACGAAGTTCTCAACCTGTGCTGAAACAGAGTCGATATCGAATGAGACTTCGGGACAACAGCATACTAGTATATCCTGCAAAAGTGGTTATTTGCTTGAAAAATTTATTTACTTATTCATTTTTTAAATTTATTCATCTGATACATCCATAGCCGTGTTATAAAACTGACAGCTAACAAGTGCAAAATCAAGAAGTAACCAAATATGAAGGACTCACTTAGTAACCGAAAGTGAGTTGGACCCGAATATTTGAATGACGTTGGGACTTCCATGGAAAAAAAGCGAAAAAACCCAAATCTCTCTAAATGCTCAAGTCCACGCAAATGTATGACAGAATTGGGCCGAATGTCCCACATGCATAAGCAAAACAGACGAAAAATAGGCGTAGAATCGGATTAGGGGAACAAAGAGGAGGCAGACGCCTGGGAACCACCATGGGACTCTTCTTGGTAACGGTCTTGCAAAAAGCAGGCTGCATTTCGGAGATTTTAATTATTCATTGGTTTTCTGCCTCTTTACCGTGACCGTCAGCGCTGTATGGAAGTTACAGTACCGGCCAAAATTATATAGCCTTTTGAATTTCGCTGCATAGCTTTTGGTGGATTAAAGCTATGCATGGAAAGAAACGAAAGCACCCTTTGTGATGTGGATATCTGGGTACATCGTGACCGACTCAACATTGTAACCAAGGGAGAACGAGCTAATTTGGCAGAAATTCTCACGCTGGTTTACTGCTGAAATGGACTCAAATTTGCTTCGTATGCCTTGATAAATGATCTGAGAGCACACGTTTTCATTTGAATATGAGTCGAATCTAACAGAAGGAGTCCAATTCTTGTGAAAATACAGTCCGCAGAATTCATTATGTGATCTATTGTGGACGCCGCAAAATTCCATATTTTGGAGTTGTGGTAATTATTTTGCCTAGAGGAAACTAGCTGACAAAATGGTACGATGTCATTCCGTTTCTATTACATGTGAGCGTCTACAACACCCATAAAAATATGAGCTTCGAAGCTTCACTCTAAATGAAGTTATGAGGGAAACGGAGGACACTCCAAAAGGCTATATAATTTTGGCCGGTACTGTATATTCACAGAGACTGGATAGCAAAGATGCACTCGACTAAGAATTAGGGCAGAATTCAAGAGAAAATGGCGACTTTGCCCTACAACGCAAGTTTTGCGGGATTTCATTAGTCACTCGTCTCGTACTCGCATAGTAAGGTTTCTTAGTTACAAAATTGTACTTAAAGTTGTATAATATTCACCAGAACAAGTATGTGAGACGAGAAAAGAAATATCAGATAGAAGGAATATCAGATAGATATTATAATTCCATGGGCCATCGTATTCGTCATTGTAAACGGTGGTTACTTTACCACGGTGTAACGTAACGGAACACATTATTGGCGAGGGCAAACTCTTAGGTTCGAGGGCATCATTGGAATGATGAGTATTCTCATACTCATGGGTATGATTAACCATGGGTAACAGCTGAGTTTAGACGTCATTCATGGATAAGTATGTTGAAGGACGCCAAATGGGGGTAAATGTGGAGACGTGCGGGAGAATACCCATGGTAAACGTTTCAACACCCCATAAAGTTACACACAAGTAGCGGGGGCATCAACACGCTTACCCTAGTTTACTTATATATTCAGGCCAGGGTGAGTAACACGTTTAGCACGAGTAATCTCAATTGCACAAAGGGGGCTCTGGAGTGCTCTTCACCTCTAACAGATAGGCGTAGGGTCTCCCACATTGTACCTCATAGTGTAGAGGCAAACCTTCTGGACGTAGATGCATAACTTAGATTACCCATGATGAACGCGCTGAGATACCCAAATTTTCTTTTACCTGGCACCCATCAACATGTCTAGTAGTAATGATGTTGTCAGTGCCCACCTGCTACCCTTGAATAAACAGCCCCATGGGTATAAGATTAATTCAATGATGCATTTGGACCCTGGGGGCTCGGCAAACTATGGGTTTAATTCGGAGGTAAACATGATTACCAAAGGCAAACTGGATGATGAATATTACCCCATTTTCACTGCCTCGTGGAGATGAAGCGCACGGACTAAATGGTTGACGCTTTGTGTGAGAATGAGCTTTTACTTGCTGTGTCCTTACTATTACACAGTGCCTCCGTTCAAAGAAGAAAGAACATGACAATAAATGACTGACACACTGTTTAACCTAGGTTAGCCTAATGAACGTATTCAATGGTATCTTCAGGACATCAAATTCGTTGAACCAAGGACTCCTCATACCGACCAGCTACTAAAAAAGAAGTGAAGCACATCATGCTCGGCGAAGTTAAAAAGTTTCGAAAAAAGCAGACACGTGGGCTCGAGTAGAGAATGTTCCATGAATTCCTAAGCAGGAAGTCCTGTCCATGAATAAGAATTCTTATCCTTCAAGGTCACGGAAGATTCTGTCGCTTCCAAACGACTCCAATACATACAAATAAATAAATAAATAAATAAATAAATTCTTTGAGAAATGAACGAGCAGCTGAAGAAATGCGGCTTCAGCTGCTCGTTCATTTCTGTGTCCGACGAAAATTTTCTGAGATCTCCACCCCCAGCAGAATATCACGTATCCAATGAATATACCTGAAAATCTGCTGAATTGCTAGACTGGCGTGTTTCAGGTAAAAACCTCTTTCTAGAAGAAAAGAGCCATTAGCCAAAGCGAAATCAAATATTGTAGTGCGCAAAAAGTCATGCCGTATCGGGTTACCCACATGTCGTCACCTAAGAAGGCAATCGAGAATACGTCAAACGAAAAATTTCCTGCTAACGTAAAGCTGCAAGCCCGCCACTACGCTCGCCTTGGACCTAACATAGCATTAATTCTTCCATGAATTTTCAATTCCATGCGGATCGCTGGTCTAGACGTCGTCTGGGCGGAGGAAGTCGACGAGAAAACGCTACGAAATCGATGTTGGAACGAAAAAAGGAGACACTAATTGAATAATTGGTCCGCTAATTAGTCGAGTTATTGACGAGGTCAGCGAGGTGAGGGCTTTACTGATGGCGTATTCTCTGGATCGTCAGGAACACGAGAAAATATTGAGATGAAATTTAAGCCAGAACAAAAAAAAAAGAATTTAGGTCTTTTTCTCCAATGGTACCTTCTTAATCGTAGGAATTAGATTAGATTAATCCAATTTCTCTAAGAAAATCAACTAATTAGAGAGCTGTAGCATTCGAAATGGTTTCTACACATTTTCCTTGAAGAATTTTCAGGTTTTTCTCGCTTCAAGACCCAGAGTGTCCGAAGAAAATTCCACAGTGCCCCTGCTGACTCACCTTCAGGAAAAATTCCAGTCGTGGAATTGCTGAAACTCAGAGAACATCGCCAAAATAAAAGAATAAAAGTAAGAAAATGAGGTATTGGGATCCAGTGAAAACCTTTATGATATACATACACAGCGAGTGTCGATGGGAGTGCGTTTTTCGCGGAGTCAGTGAGCACGCAGCGCAAACGCGCCGCTCGCACTGGAAAAAGAGCCAATCAGGGTCTCCTCGATGGTTTTCAACCTACCAGGAGAGCTAAATGATAATCAGGAAAACCGCATGGTTCGCTATTACAGTGACGATCCCAGCCCAAGCGCTGCGGTCGCGCTGCGAGCTCATCGAGTCCGCGAAAAACACACTTTCATTAGCGCTCACGGTACATCTTATATTATTCTACATTTGTTACATGTTTATGTGTTATTTTTCTTATCATCCATATTCTATTCATTTACCCATAGACGTGTCTTTACATTTGTTTTTCTTAACTTCGAAAAAAATTAAGAAAAAAACAACAAAATATTAACGAAACTTTCGGAGGAAAACGTCCTTGAAGGAATGGAACCAATGAAAAGGCATATACAGAAGATAGCACTTGGATGTGATTGTAAAATATTGTAGAATGTTGTAAAATTAAAGTAAAATTAGAACATCGTCACAGCCAAACAGTCGGAATGATGTTGCAAAAGCAGGCTTCCTAAAATGATTGACGAATCAGTGCCGACGCACGATAAAGTCCCAGGAAGCTCGCCACAAAATTAACTCTGCCTGGATACTGCCGGTGGTGTAATGACCGAATTTCTAACGAAACGTGTTGCCAGGAAACGAAGGGTGAACTATTTTTACTTCAAGATGTCCTGAAGATGTTAAGGAGTTTGAGGAAGGAAGGCTTTCGGAACTCTGGAAGTATGCCAGAGGTCTCATTGGGAAAGTCGGAATTTTTAGACATCCAAATTTTATCTCAGCCCTTGCCAGAATCCAGGTACATGGCCCACTTTCTGCAGAATATTCCGAAACTCCTTCTAAGGATTTCTCCAAAGCTGTTTTACATAAGGGAGAAGCAGTCTTTGCTAACTTCTGTAGGGGCGAGGGGGGGGGGGGGGGGGGGGGGGGGTGAAAGAGAACCTACAGCAGATGGATGGCAAGAGTTTCTCCGAGTTCACTGCCAGAAGCGTAATTCGTGAAAAGCTTCCATTCGTGGAAACTACGAATACCCCTCCCCCTTCCCCCTGGGAAATGCTCATGAGCACTTGCACAGAAGTAAGCCAATCCGTTGTTTTTGAGTTAATGAAATATGAGTAAAGTCAGGTAAACAACACATATGGAGAGGTTGTAATGTCATGTAAAAAAAAACTCGAAAAAAAATTGGGATGATTTTTTGTGATGAACTGACAACTTTTCAAATCGATTTCACACCCAAGCACACCCAATCCCCCCCCCCTTCTTTCTCCCCACTATTTCGCAAGCGTCGCCCTCGATAGTCACTGAGGAAGAACTCTGGAAAGCGGGAAGGACTAGTCATGAGAGGAACTATCCCGGCAGAACTGACCCTAGTTGGGCGGAGTCAGTCATGAGCTTGCTTTTTCTCAGGAGGTGATGTGATGATTCACTGGGAAGCGTCAAAGGTGTGATTAGTTTTGCATTGCTTTGCATTTTGCAGCTTCCCGCAAAAGAAAACAAAATTTCATTAAAGTATTGTCGCTTACCACGTCAGGAAAAATGCCAGTATTCAACAAGGAAACCGAAGAAAATCCGGAGAAAATGTCAGGAAGTTGACGATATCTTTTCCACTCCAAGCAGGGATTTCCAAACTTCCAAAGTGAATTGCATCTGATAACTAATGTGCGCATAAAATAACCCATGGTGCGTGAGGGAACTGTGGTGGACATGGAAAATACAGAAGAGCACTTTCCGCAGACTTAAGAAGCACGCGCCGCAACCGCACCGCACGTGCCGGAATTGTCACAGTGGTACCGAACCATTGAGATTTGCTGATAGTTATTTTTTCTGATAGCTGACATCAAATAAGACGAAAAGCTATCAGTAAGACTGTGACTTTCTATCACAACGGCAATTCCAAGGCGAGCGACGCGGTCGCGCCGCGTGATTCAGAAGAAAGCCAAAAACGTACTTCCATCGACGTTAACTTTACATAAAACACAAGCTGGTTCTAAGCCCTTGGACGACTTATTAAAAATACAATACTTGATCAGACAGGATTCAAGGGATGCAGAAGCCATCCAAATCACGTGCATACTCCATGCACATTCCATGCTCAATCCATACACATTCCGTGAATATTCCATAACAACTTCAGCTCAGTTCGCACAGAGTTAGCACTAGACCTGCACCACCCACGCACTGCACAGATTTATTGCGAGCCTCCTCTCAACCACGGCTTTCTTATGAGATGGAAACAGGAAAAATTTTGCAGAACAAAAAAAAATCCAAAAATGTTAAAAGAATACCCAAAGCTGAGAATTGCATGAGATCCGAAAACAGTCAACATCTGTGCAATGGTGCCAAAATCTGCACTTTTATAGATATAGAGTTCAGTAGGCTCGAAGAGAACAATCAATATTGAATAGACTTCCAAAAAATTCGAACTTCGAGCAGATATGTGCCTCAATATTTCAAAAAAAAAATCTAAAATTTTTGTTTCCTTTTCTTCGGAAAAACTAAATAATAAGTTCGATCCAAAAACACAAAAAAAACTACAGAAATGTGTATTTTTACTTTGCCTAAAATAATCGAGGGATTCATGTCATTATTTCATTGTGTTTTTTTCTTTTCAAGATTTAAGAATAATCAAGTAATACATCCATTTCCCTAGACCCATTTTTCGCCTGAAAAAGGCAAAAAATGTTCATTCCGGTCAAAATGACATTCCTCCAGGAAACAATGACAGACAATTAGCTCCGCAAGTGGTTTGCCCTCTGCCACGAGAGCGATTAGATGTCTGGTGGGAAATCACCCACGTCAATAACGGCAGAAATAAAGTCGACAATTGGTGTGGTGTGACGCACTCATCAGGACGTTCTCAGGACAACAGTAGGTCGATGCTACGATATGAAGAAAATGTGCGAGAGAGAATAAACTAATTTTGGGGAAGGGACGATTTGCAGAGTAAAAATGGTTATTCCTCATGAAAAGCTCCAGTTTGATGTAGACAATCTTATTTCAAGATTTAAAAAAGTAATTCTATTTTTAATCCCAATTCTGATATCATTTTATGTCTTTGTTTTTTTTTTGAATTTCGTTTTTGATTTCGATTAGTAACTTCTAGTAGCAACATTAGTTAAACCAGCAATCGTTAAAGCAAAGGGATCCATCGGTTTATTTACAGTGATCCTGCAGCTTGATCCGCCTTCCTCGTCTGTATCACTTCGTTTGAGGAAAGTGAGCGGCGTCTTTGCTGTATGAATGGTGAATTCAGACCCTAGTCCCATCCCTCACTGTCAACTCGTCCTCTGTTTGCGCACAATTTGACTATATAAATGTCGACAATTTTAATGGTGAACGAGCATGATTTGGCAGTGAATGGCAGGGTGAAGCAATTGAAGCAAAGGAGCACCAATCGCACAGCAGCGGCTCCGCCTTCTTTTCTATCATGATGTTTACATCCACTCTCTACCAGCACCACCTCAACTACCCTCACCTAGTTTTGTGAGGTTGGAGATGATATAGAGGAACATCTCTAGGACATCTCTAAATAATATTAAAGGGTTGGAGGAGTAAATTATTGTACAACAATTATTCGAATATTTCTCCGCGAAAAAGCCGTGCCCCGTTGTACTCTTTTCCCGGCAAATAGAGAGAGAGAGAGAGAGAGAGAGAGAGAGAGAGAAAGGAGAAAGAGAGATATGGAATATGTACATTCAGCTTCAGACAGGTTTTCGCAGGAACGTTTCACTTTCAACCGCTTTTTCTCGAAAAACATCCAGAAAAATGCGGGTCGTCACAATTCCTCACTGTGAAACACACGGAATCGCCAACAAGGTACTTACACCCAGATGGATTGAGGTTGTGAACGAACACCGAGTAGCCCCTTATGCCTCTGATATAGTGGAGGGGAAACAGGGAATTTTCTAAATTCCACTGAAATTCTAGAAATAAAAAAAAATTAAATTTCAATCCCTTTGTGAATAACTGGTGAAACCAAGCACCTGAAATGAATGACTGAACAAATGGTCGAAAAGTAATCAAATGAAGTGCTGGTAGGAAAGAAAGAAGGGAAGAATGAACGAATGAACGAATGAATGAATGGATGAATGAATGAATGGATAAATGAATGAATGAATGAACGAATGAATGAATGAATGAATGAATGAATGAATGAATGAATGAATGAATGAATGAATGAACGAATGAATGAATGAACGAATGAATGAATGAATGAATGAATGAATTAGTGATTCACAGCTAACATTTTCATCAGAATTTTAGAAGAGAACTCGACAGGGTTTTAAAAACGTTTCTATCACTGCCAGACTTAATATTTCTGATTTAATCCACCAATGGGCCGAACGAGATGAAAAGCCACTAGGAAGAGTCTCTACTCTTGATTACGAATAATGAAACCTCATATCGCCACACTAATCCCTTTTTTCAAATTAATATTAAGTTCGACGTTCGGTGCTGGCTTCGGTTCCAGATTCTTAATCTACTCTCAGTTACTTGATAATGCCGCATGACTCATATTGGTAGGTCTTCTCTGCTCTTGGCTGCACTTCTTTTTCCTTTCTTTTAAAATTCTTCCCTATCGTTCCTTCATAAACAAGAAATGCAGAGAGGGATCTAAAAAGGAAAAAAGTGCATGTATCACCGTACTGCATTTGCTGACTCATTTCTCCGCTACTGTCGCGGATTCTTTAATAGTTCGTCCGCCTTAGAAAATCTACTGTTTACAGAGGTGAAACGCAGTTCCCCGAACTTTCGCAGAATTTTTTGCAGTTGCAGAAGCCAGCCCACCACGTTACCAGTAACGCCAGGGACTTGAAAAAGAAACTCTGATAGGAGCCTCCTATGGCTTCGAGTCAACTTGTCTTCTGATGTGTGCTCTTCTTCAACAAGCTGTAGGCACTTCATGCATATTCAATGAACATACGACACCAGTTTTCATGTTGCGGAATGGAGCGGAACAGATGGCAACATGCTGAAAGCAAGCTGAATGTGTGTGAGGTACGTAAATGTACATCACATCCGCGAAGTATGAGCCCCAGCGCGACTCATGTCTTCTTTGCTGCATATCACTGCAGGAATAAGTGCGCTTTGCTCCTTTCAATGGTGAACCCGTCATAGTATTATACATACAACAAAGCAACTTTTAACGAAGCATTCTACTGTGTGGATTTCTGCTTCTACATAGTGCAGCCGAGACCATCAAGAACAAGGAGCGGGTCATTGCCGTAGTCACTCCTGTGATCGCTAGACAACACTTCGCCGACTTTGAAATAGGAGAGTACGAGACGGCGGATGCATCCCGGGATGCTCGACCCTCGTTAGGCCTGGTCCGAGGAAACTCTGAGCTGAAGTTGCTGGACATTTAGAGTGTGACGGTGGCACCGTACTGTACCAACTCCACAGCTCTCCAGAATATATAGTAGTTCAGTATGGGTCAAAACTACGGTAACAGCGTGTGATAGTTTGTTCATTTAATTTCTTCTATTGAAGCAGATCGTCACTGGCGCTAAGGAGACAGATGGTCTATGTGAACCGTTCCCATAATGGCTCAGTCCAGAAGAATCTGGAGTCCCAGTCGTATCTGAAGAATTGCACCAACAATGCACAGCATGCAGTGTTACTTAGCGCGAATGCACCATAGAAGGATGGGTAGTCCATACTAGTGAGTATGAGATTATCCATGAATTGATTACCCAAGCACGTAGATGCGTTCGCGAGCACGCTTATTCGTTTACCATGGGTAATCTTTACGATCACTGGGACCCTGGGAAAGGTTGCTTCATTGAGAATCGGTTTCTATCGGTACAGCGATTGCAGTACAGTATTACAGCCAACAGCTAGACCGTTTCGCTAGCTCCTGAAGTGCCAGCTCGCAATGCAAGGATGGGCCTTCACAAGTCTAGCTCGTCCTGACCTGACTTCATCAAAGCTACCAAGCATTATTTTGCTTCTTGGCTGCCGACATCGACGGAAGAGTGTTTCACAATTGGGAACGAATTAATTGCTCACTTGTGGAGATTTCCCGAGCTTACGTCCTGCTGGTTTTTCGAGCGAAACGACCTTTGTTTGTGCAAACGTTGGTAGGAAATCCGTGATAACATTGCGGGATCATAATTATATCGTTGACTGAATAGCTGTTTACATGTGGACACCATTTCTCAAGATAAAATAAACCCTCAAAACATTCTCCGTGACGTGATAGGACCTCAATCCTTTCCTGAAATTCCCTTTATTTTCGGAATTCCTTTGCAACTGGTCCATAGCCGTGAAAAAAGCCTGCAATGTTGTAGGGCCTGATGTGCGACTATGACATATCCATGCATAATGCTACTGGATACTTCTACTTATTGTCGTCGTCTGGCGTTTATACATATGTAATAAATGTGACACTAAAATTCCGATGCATTTCCGTTCTCATATCGTTATTAATAAGCGAAAGCGGTTGTGCGAAAAAGCAGACATACAAAAAAAGAGGAAGTATGCATACACTAGTAACCCATGCATATTAAATGTTTTACCAAGAAGCGTTTCGTGTTCAAAAGAGCATCTCGCTACAAAGAAGATTCAGTGCCACGTCCCCGTGCTTTGATTGGTCGGATTCTAGGGCAGTGGACGACTGTGATTGGCTCACTTGTGGACTGATTATTAGCTAAGAAAATGACAGCTCGCATCACATCCAGAATAAGCTTCCTTGTGATCTACTTAAAAACTTCGGATGGAATCCGTAACAGATAATTCAAGCGGCTATAGTCCACTTCAAAAACGACGACAGTTAATTAATTATACCTACAATCTGCATTTTCTGCCTGTCTCTCCGAATACGACGCTATTTCTCCCATTCTCTCTTACTCTAATATCTTCACAGCTATATTCTTCAGCGACCAATAACCGATACCCAATAAAAATGTGGATTCGTAAGTGTGACAGAGCTTTGTTGCTACTGATCAAATAAGTTATGGCCTTACCGTTTGTCGAAAGTAGTACAAAACCCAGTATACACTATATGACTCTAAAAAATGACTGTAACAGAATATTTCTCACTAAAAATTTGGCGAGCTCCCTGAGAAATCAATATCCTGCTCTTCGTGACCTGACTGGATTTGTCCGCTCTTCATTGCCATTCTACGCATGTTTCTAGGTCTTATCAACACATTTTATCTGCTCAAGCCCATTTCAGATCTACTTTAGAACCTGACCCTCTCAGCAACCGTTGCACTTTGGATATGATTTGACCAGTGTACGACCCTGCCGTGCTATATATATTCCATAGGTTAAACGGGAAATTTTGCGAAAGCTTCCCCAAGACAACCAAATAAAAAATAGCAAAAACATTGACAGTAGCAATAAAGTTAATGCCTGTTACAGATAAGGTTGCATGGGAAAATACTGCTATTCGACTAAAAAACAGGTAAAAATACAAATACAACTGCAGCCAATTGTTCAAAAACTGTGAAGTAATAGTTCGTAAAGATAAACCGATGGGAAGTTTCTTTGACTTATAAACTGACTTTGTCACAGTTTTTAATCTCATTTTCAAGACTGATTGATTGAATGAATGAATGGATGAATGAATAAGCGATTGAATGGATGGCTCAAGGGAAAAATTTTCTTTTTCGAGAATCACGCCTTTTTCAATTCAAAATTACTGGCCCAGAAATCCTGAGCAGATTTGCTGGTAAGCCTAAGTTTTCGCAGAAGAAGATATTTGGAGTCGAGGAGAAACTGTGTGTCCTTATAATTCCGGGAGCTCCCAGAAATGTTGCAAGTAGGGGTTTTACTTGTGTGAGAACTGGTCCTTAAGTGACTCCATCGACCAAGATAACAAATGATATTACCCATTTTTAAAAGCATCAGTATTATCAATTTCTCCACATTCCCCTCCAGTATTATGCATCACCAAGGTCGGAACGAGAATTAGTCCCAAGGCATTCAAAATTAGTTTTTTTTTTTCACGAATATACATACATACAGCTTAGATGAAAGCGCCAATTTCTCGGGAATCGTTCATCCTCACCAAAAACTGGCCTACTTCTGTGGAGATAGTGCTTCCCGACATTTCTTATCGCCCAGACAACGAAGTGGGGGGGAGGTGGTGGTAGTCTACGTGGAGACGACAGTCTTACCAATTTTGCTAATGTACCTTTAGTCTGCAACGGTGTTATGACTGGGTTAGCGCGATGATCTTCACGAAACATGTGATGTTATCACCTAGACAACTTATATGTGAAATCTCCGTAATCCTCCCAAAAATTTAATAACATCAAAGATAGCCGTTCCCTCTGCTGATACCGGATCAGAGGGATAAGCACTCCTCCTCATTGAGTTTATCGTTGCCTATGGGAGCTGCAAGTTATAAGGAAAATGAAGAAGTCTTGGTGAAGATCGCGTCATAATCGACTATATGTGAGCTTAATAAGATTCAACAACATTTCGTAAATTTCTATTAATTTACAGGAAAAAAATTGAGGTAAAACAACAGGAGCATATCAACAAAGAGAACTCCACGAAGTAAACTATCCATTTATTTTCATTTAATTTTTTCAATTATTATTCAATTACTTGCATCTGGAAAGGTACCGGTTCCAGCTGATTTCCAAAGATCTGCAACAAGGCCTGGAGCAGGATCAAATAGGATAAGGAGACTTTTCTGGTTTCAAAATTCCCACCTCAATTTCCCTCGAATTTGCCCTTGAATGAGCCCATCTTTCTCAAGTTCCGGTAGTATCTTGATGACGGCATACTCCAATTAAGGTTGTGTTGGCAATTCCTGGGACAAATTTGTGGAAGAAAAACTTGCAGGATACGCTATGCGTAATTTATCAGCATACTCAAAATTAAGTTCTTGACCATTTGTCATGCTAGATCTGGGCACAGAGCCATATTCAGGGATAACCTCGAGGATATTTCTGTAGCTTACCTTTTTACACTTTAAGAACAGCTAGAGATCGGTTAATCATGAAAGGAATCGAATTTCAGAATTTTAGAACAGAAGAATCGGTCATTCCAGGAAAATAAAGTCAAAATTTCTAAAAAAATAGACTCTGGGATCACAAATAAACTTTAAACACAATTAAGCTTCCAGAACAACCCAACTTACCGATTCCAGATTAAACAACACCGGTAGAAAAAAGAAGAATACAGTGGCCAGAAGCAACGCCGACACCAGGGCATGTTCACACAGATCGAACAGCCAGTAGTAGACCTTGTAGAAGGCGTTCATCAGCAGTATCAACGCGACACACATCGCGACGGGGGTGGTGACGGCCGCCGCGAGCGTCGCGGGCCTGACGTCGCCACCTCCGCGGATATGAGCCGCAGCTATCGTCGGCTCAAACGCGGTGATGAGCGCCGGGCAGAGCCGCGCATGTTTCAATCGCATTATTATTTGCAGCAGAGTTTGTCTTCGCTGGACCTAATCAGCTGCTGTAGGGTGGGCGAGCTGAGCAGGGGTAGATTTCACTGGTGGGGAAGGGCAATCTGCCACTTTCCGAAGGTTTTTACGGGTTAGGTTCAAGCATTAGTGATAGTTGTCCTGCAGCTTTTGACTTTATCAGCTTTCTACATATTCTCTAAAACAGGGATCAGAATGAATAAAAGGCTGCAGAACCAATAGGAGTAGGAAAAGTGGGACAACTGCCACATGGGGAGAATATGACACATGAGAGTCATTTTACCATATTTCCGTCTATGACACACCAAGCTAGCTGAGCCAAATGAAATCAGCCCCATCCTTCCGGGGTTTTCCCGTGGGAACTGTCTATATTTCCCAGGAACAGTTATTTACAGGTTTCAATCAACAGAACTAGCTATGACTCCTGTTACGCTTAGTACAACTTCGTAGTCCCAGCGATAAACACAGCAGATCCTCAGAATCTGCTAGTGAATCTGCTCAGAATCTTCTAGTGATATAAACTATGAAGCCATCAGCTGATAGTGTGATGCGATCCAAGGAATTACTCCGGAAATCCTCGAGCAAAGAAAACGTCATACAATTCGTCAAACGAGTGGAGTGCACCATCTGCATTGGAATCGAAGCATTTCTTCACCAGCTTCCTGGACTAATCTGTCGGTGTTCCTGGGACTAATATCCATATTCGTCTCTCGCTAGATCTGCAAATCTGGTGTGAGAGTGTAATATCGAAGGTTTCTGGGAATATTTGTGCTGTGGGGTGCAATTAATGTTGGCTCAAAGGTGTACAGTGTTTCTTATAAAGGAAAGACTAGAGTTCTACCCTTTGTCTGGTGAACGCAACCAGATCCTAAACAGTAAAACGGCCTTTGCAAAACTTTCCCCTATTTAGATGGCATTTTTTCCATGCGAGTTGGGTTCACAGAAGGGGAGCACAACTTCTCAGGTGGTTCATAAGTGATCATGTGTGCTGGTTCACAAAAAATTCCGATGCGATCCACTCATCGGGTAACGGAAACGCTGTTGTTTCAATCTTCATGAGTTGAAGCAACGGGTCTGAGGAGATCTTTAGTGATTTAGCACGTAGATACAAAACTAGAACCACTTCCGGGGCTCTGAAGACGACGTCCAGTTGAAGCGTAAGCCCAGAATGAATCATGTCCTCATAATAACAGTGGCACAGAAGAAAAATCATATACGAACAAAGCATACTGGTTCTTATGTACCATTGTTTTGTTTCTGCTGTTTATTAGACATTGTGTTTATAAATAGGAGTCTATAGTGATTAGGTTTGGGTCCAATTTTCCATTATTATTGGTCGTTACGAGGCTTCAGAATACCCTAATTAAAGAAATAAAAGAATTTTTTCGTATTTCACGTGATAGCTGAGTCCATCTAGTAGTAATGGATCAGCCTTATTTACCCAAAATTCTGATAGAATCATACAACAGGCATGACGTGGATGTTCGTCATACTCTATCCATGAACACCTCGGATGTTTTCACCTTCTCTTATATTTTGGTTCCTGAAACTTTGGTGTAGCTTTCATCAGGGTGGTAAGAAGGTCTTGAGCTTTTTGAGACTTTTTTCTGTTTCATTTTCTTACTCAGCGTGGAATTTGCTCAACAATATAAGAATCATAGTTAGTTACTGCATTGTTCCACCTAATGGGCAAGTCCGTGGTCTTCTTCTCCCACAACGGGAGAAGGTGGGAGTCAAAGAAATCGCTGACCGCCCTTCCAACATCGTCAACTTTGGTGAATTCTTCCATAGATAGGCCTTACAGAAGCGAAGTAAAAGGTAGTCGGAAGGGGCAATGTCCGAAGAATAAGGTGAGGGAGAAATCTTGTCCCAGTCCAGCTCCTCCAATTTTTCACGGGTCTCCTTAGGTAAATGGGGGCCTAGCGTCATCATGGCGTAGGTGTACAAGAAACTCTTTTACCGGTGACTGTATGTGTTTGCGGGAGCAGCTCGTAATACAACATTCCTCACGAATTCCAGAAGTAGCGGTGCGATTTGACGGATCTTCTCGTCGACGGATCCCCATGGCACGATGCGTGTTAGAATCGTAGATGACCCAACTCTCATCTCCACTCATCAGGGATTCCGGAAACTCCTTTCGTTACGGGCAGAGCAGGAAAAACTGATTATGGCTCGGAGGACCTCTTGTGGTCTTGACGTCGTAATTGGAATTAGGGAAGGCAATTCGGCTACATATGCCTATTATGGGGAAGTCCCATGTTTGATATACAAATACCACACGGGAGATTATGGGTACCGATCAATAATCAAAAGTTCTGGAACTTTCAAAAAATCGGCTCAAGGCTTTCTTACCACCCTAATACCTAATGTAGGACCGGAAGCAGCCGTTTAACGTGCAATTGTAGCCTTAGTGACTCCATCTATAGTTGGCCTGAGTTGCTTCGCCAAATCTGGGTGACGACATACTCCTTCCCAGTCTGTCGTGCACCGAAGGATATTGCATAAACTGGTGAAAGTGCAAGTAAAACATGCGCAAAGATGACCTTTCCGAGGAGTTTCTTCCGTTATTACTTCCTCCCCAGTGGATTAATAACATATTTACCCGCTTTGAAATTTCACTTAAGCTCAAACTTACAAGCTTTCAGGGCAAACATTTCATCTATCCATAGTAGCAACAACTCGCAGAGCGATTACCTCTATACTCAATTTCATGAAAGATAGGTCAAAATGTTGTTGCACGTTCTCTTGATTACCGCCTCCGTGTGTGTTTATCAGGGTGCTTTATGACATTACCTCATATTCTACCTTGTGTTTATAGTCTACTCGTTGTACTGGCATCCGATCTTTCGTGGAACATGAAATCGGTATTTATCATGATTTAGATTTCGAAATTACAGAAGTTATGTGGACAAAATGGATACCTTATTCTTCCCGATTCTGTTCAAACTAGTTGGACGGCGGAATACAAAATAGGAATACTAATAACAATAATAATAAACAAATAACATAACAACAATGATATTAATATTAACATAATAACAATAATACTAATAACAATAATAAGAAACAAAATAGGAATAATAATAAAAATACAAAAAGCAGTGGGATTGATTAGACTCAGGAGTAATCCGTTCTATGCTCATCACACTGTGTACTGCCTGGGCTTGAAGCTCGCCTCAGATGAGAGGCCTCTAACACCTTGTCAGCTGTTCATGCATTCACTGTCTTTCGTCTGCGATGCGATTCTATCTCGAATCTCATCAAGGGCTGGAGTCAAACCGTCTTTCTGTCTACCAAAGGAGCTAGCACAGATCCTTGGAATACGCAGAACTGCTTGAAATGTGGAAACACTTGTCCAAAGAAGGACATCTAGGTACTCTGAAGTCCCCAGCTGTTCTTCAAACCGGAAAGAGAACAAAGTTGGAGAGGAACTTCCACGTCAAATATCATAAATATCATCACAAATATTACCTTAAGCATAGGGTAAGCCTTGCGGTTCTAAATGTGCATTAGATCCAAACGGTTACTAAAAACACGCATATTCGACCAGTAGTTCTCTTTCTGTGTTTCACTGATTAAATTTGTCAGAAGAAAAAGATAAGTCAGCGAAGAAGATGAGGCACTTAGGCACAAGCGGTCGTCGACTCGATCAAGTACGACAGATGAATGCGTAAATTAATTATAGACGACAAAGAGGCTTGTCATTAACACACCAACTCGCCGGCCGCTGCTGTCAGCAGAACAACGACCAGTGGACAAGCCGGAGAACACCGCGCGAAAACAGCACTCGAAGTGCAGCCGTGACGCGAAATCCGCTATGATATTTTCTTCGGAAGTGTTCTCAATTCGAATTGGCTCACATGTACTGTTGTTTTGCGCAACATGTCTATTTTTTCAATATATTCTTGAAACTTTAGAAAATTCAAGACATTAAGTTTCTGGGAATCGCATACAAACACCTCATACGACCCACTAATCACTCAGTCGCAGCATAGCTTTTACTTGAGACGCTCTGAAATATCGATAATTATTAGAACTTTTAGGTGATGCATCATGTTATTCAGTGACATCTTGCTAAAAACAACAAAAATTAGCCTGGACAGCCTGGACAGCCAGTTTTCACATAACTGAAACAGATTGCAACATCAAATGATTCTGTAGTACACGTGAGCCAAGTCGAATTGAGATCACTTCCGAAGAAATCGAATATTTGATAACGTAAAAATAAATAGTGCCAGAAATTTCGGTATGGAACCGCTTGAACTGAATGTTTGCTGAGCTTTTCGATGTAGCTAAACGTATACAGCGTCAATCAATCTTTTCTGCACCACAGAAGATCGCCCCCTTGGCCTGCCGCGCCGCACCACCTACGCGGCACGGCACACCGTGTGGGCTGTGAGCTTGTCGCCTTCCCTATATTGATGTTTTGCTTGTGTTTTCCCCCATTTTCGAAATAAAAACAAAAAGAGAAAGAAAAAGTGATGGAAGCAAAAGCGAAACACCAATAACGGCAAAGCCTGAGAACCACAGCGCCATCTGGTCAGCTAAAGGAGCAATATGTAGAATCTTTTTGAAGAGAAAGAACAGTGCGTATCGAATTGATAAGGAGCAATTGTGAGCGGCAAAGCCAAGAAATTCCTGGATAATCTACTCTGTTATGGTTCGGATAACAGCCAAGAGATATAAATCATTTTTCAATCAACGTTCGAGGTGTAAAAGTTGATAAAGCCGATTGCTTCTGAGAAACACAAGGAAATAAATAACTAGGCTCAGTTCTCTTGTTTTGGACAGAAAAAAAATCTTTAAGACTAAATAGGCAATATGAAAGCCTGGAAGCCTTAATGGATCTCGAATATCCAATATAGCCAAATTTGGTTTTCAATTCTTTCGCGAAAAGAAAAATCATCAGAACCAACCTGAATTCACAGTTTAACTAGATTAAACCACAAGCACTCGATTCGAACTTAGATTACCTTTGATCTGTGGTGGTAACCTTTGCCTAAAACCTGCTATCCGCTTGCCCACATTTAGTCAATCTCCTTCAAATTGACAAGTTGGGTTCAATTACCCAAATCTGAGAACAGGCAAATCTCAGGCAACTGATGTGACCGAAGAAGGAGCTGATGAGCAGAGGACATACCATAAAACGACCAGCTTATCAAGAGGTTAGTCACTATTACGAGTTTTGTGCTTTTTGGTAGCATTTCCTCACTGCAGTTGAGTTCCCTGCGAGGACGCATTCTCATCTAATTTCAGTACAGTGGCAGAAATGAAACGGAAACCAGTCATGATGTTCCGTTCTTCTTTTTTCTTCTTATCTGTGAACGACATGACCTTCTAACACTTCTTCCACAAATTGCTGCAAAAACACGTACAGCACAAAAAGTGTAAAAAAAATGCAGAAAAACAAGACCGATCATCCTAACTCCTGATTGTGAGCACATGCATGAAATTATTATATCTGTTTCTGACATGGTGAAACTATGAGGTCACAAAGTATTCAGGATGCGGATAAGCAAACCATGACCAGTGAAAACACTTGAAAAGGCCGACAAATTTGGAAAGAAAAAAGAACATGAAATAAGATTGATTCACTGGTAAACATAGCATCTTATGGCATAAATAAATATAGCACCTGATGTGGGGGCAGGGTGAACGCCAATTTGGGCTCGCAATGTCTCAGCCGACTAAAAATTTGCTTGGAATATGATTTTGCTCAAAGACACGATGAAATGGGGAGATTCATTCCTAACAGTAAAGTGTTAAAATTTTTTGTGTGAATCACACCAATCCCACCGCCAACAAACGTAAAATTCCTTCTCAAATAGGGTTGTGGCTTAGCAGTTTTTCTATTCTTGTTTTTCTGTACTAAGTTTTGAATGTTGGATGATTTTATTACCTCCTAATTTTCATCAGTAGATCATGCGCAGTGCAGTAAAAATAAATAAATAAATATAATAGACGGGCCTTGGATTAGGAGAAAGAATGACTTCAAGGAAAACGATAATGAAATTTGAATTAAGCTTCTATTCACTTCAGCTATCAGCAGTGGCGGACGCAGAGAGGAGGCGGGGGGGGCGTCCCCCGAGAATGGGTCGGCAAATTTTTGAAATTACTTTAAATAATTATAAAAATCTTGTGTTAGTTAATTTTTTTGTTTATTTGTATTAATATTTTTTGATATAATTTTTATTGATTATTATTATTAAGGTTTTTATTAATTTTATTTTCCGTCTGGGTCCCCAAAACGGCGGAGACCCCACTTTTTTCCCACGCCCCCCCCTCTCCCTCCTGCTCACTTTCTGTGTCCGCCACTGATAGATACGTACATACATTGAATTGACTACTCTTCTCTTCCATGAAATTCGTTGAGTGACAGAAATTGAAGAAAAAACACCGGGAAATTAGCATTTTAAAAGAGCATGTTGGATGCGGCATTCAAAGAAAAAAAAGAACTATCCATGAGCAACACTAGGAAATACTGATAACGTGAATAATGATATTTGAAGGATGAGGAAATTCGCCAGAAAGGACAATGGATATTCCCCTAGTCACAGTTTAATTTGACTACTAAAAGTGCGAAACGGAAATTAAAACGCGAGAAGTTTAGTGGCAGGATGTTACGGTAGTTTAAAGAGTTATCAGAATTCGTAATGCTTCAACGATCACTGAGAGGAAAATAATACCGAGGATCCATTGGTATGGAAAAATCCCTAGGTCCCTGTGGTTGTTTTGTTTTTCAATTTGCTCAATCAGCAGTTTTGCAAAACGTTCCTTAGCGAAAAAACAATAAGAATGTCTAGACGGCCAGCTTCTGAATGGCATAATTTGTAGTTGACTAATGGCGCCTGCCGCCTGTCACCAGGTCCGACGTCAATGTTCAAAGCTCATCGAACGAAATTTGTCATCGGTGAAATCATGGGGAGGACCAGGGGCATGGGGGGGGGGGGGCTGAGACCCATATTGGGCCCGCGAAGCGAAGCTGTGAAACCATCAAGAGAAAGGTATTAAAAGGGCTGTTTTACCACATTGTTGGCTTCCTATTTACCCATCCGGGTAAAACATTCGCTCATGGACCTATAGGAAGATGAAAGACGGATGCAGCGAACAAATGTTTTTTTGCAAGAACTTCCTTAACGGAGACTGGAGGAGATGAATAGGCAGCAGTTGTTTTAGAAGAAAAAAAGCTGGTAAGTAGGCAATTTAAAAATTCGCTGGTGGGATAAAGAAACGTGTTCTGAAGACCGAGAAACAGAAACCTCTCCGTTCATCCGCTTTGCAGGTAGGCTGTAAAGGTTCCCATTAGTTCTACAGATTCCAGTTTTCTTCTTCTTTAACAATTGCCCCGTTAGTCTGCGGGGTCTGCATATAGATTTCAAGAAAACCTCGTTTACCCATTAAGTAGTCCAAAAATTCCCGAGAACATCCATATATAGGCACTCAAAAGCTGACTGGTGAGCTCATACTTTTTAAAGGCTGTTCGGTCTATGGTATCCTCTCCGTCAAGCGTACCCTGACTTCTTGATGAGGTGGGTGAAGCAAACTCTATTTATTTATTTATTTATTTTTGGGGTGTGGAGTTCACGCATGTAATACAATCAATATCTGACACAGATATATACAAATGTCAGTAAGCACACATCTTAGAATATTGATGAGATTATAATCTAAACAGAGAGAAAGCTACTATTGTATCTTCAGTCGATGGTCAGGTGAAAAATGTGTGGAAGCTTCCACATTTGGGGAAGATAAGGAGATGAGCTGGAGAACGCAGCGTAACTCAACAGACATCCCCCGACCCAGCAGTTCCTTACAACACCTTCTCAATGAGTTGTTCGAGCAAGTACGCTAAACTTCATGAGATTCCAGGTAATATGTAGTAATGGTTATTCGAGGGCTATCCGACTACGATTCAAAGAACTCTCCAGGAAATGAGAAAACCTCGAAAATGAGTACTCGCCCGTTCCCAATCAAATTAATTATAAATGGCTCTCCAGACATTGTGATCTTCGAGCCTGTGTCTCATTAGGGCTGTTCCGGAGCTCACACCACGTGGCTGCCGTCGAAAATCGCTAGGATCACTCTAGTACATAATTTCACACGCTTGTGAATGAGTCGGATGTGTGGGAAACAGTGAAAATATCCCCCAAGAATTCTTTAAAAAACTGCAGGAGGCCAAAAATTCACGGAAGACTCGTTGTCTAACCACTTTGTTAAAAAACCAAAGAACCAGCTGTTGACGCTATCCGTGGAAGCCACTCTCTTGGCCGTTCTTTTGATACTTTGACGGAAACATAATTATATCATGATTACGCGGCTGCTGCTGGTCAACAACGTCTACAAGGAAGCAGCTGGCTATGTGGATCTCCTGCCACGGATCAGCGCATCGCCAGGAAAACCGAAGCAAGTTAATTGCGAAATTGCCATAGAACCGGGAAACCCCCTCCTACGAAAGATCTATTGTATTCATACTCTCACTAATGGTGAAAATTTTGTATTTACTTCCAATCAGCCTCTAGTCCCCTCAAATCGCCCTATTTCCGCAGTAATTGATCCTCTTCTCATGACGATATCCCCCTCCCCTCCCTCCACGTTAGTGCAAAGTCGTTTTCGTGGTGAACCAATTAAGCGGAAACATGGGTAGCGCCCGAAGGTGGCCGTGCCTGCGGCAAATATTGTGATGCCAGGCATGAAAACTCGTCCGCATACCAATGAACATAAGCAAAAAATAAGCGGGTGCACGAAAAAGCGTTCAAATCTGCGCCCACCTTCTCCGGCATTTTGATCATCCAGTCGTAGGCAGGCGTAGCCCAGCAGTGACGTCGCTGAAATCAACTGATTTAGTAGTACATAGACGTAAGTGCCTCAGGAAGAGTTCTTTTAGCATAGATAAAGGAAGAACGTGTGAAGTGTGACGACGAACTCAAACATAAAAGGAGGTGGGACTAGTGACCCAAGTTAGAGCTAGCAGAAGCCGTGGGAGGAGGTTGAGCGAAAGGACAGAAAAGGATCAGCGGCAAAGATACCAAGAAGGCAGTAGGTCAGTTTTTCACTAATTTTGATGTTTCTGTATTTGAGTGGGCATCAGGGGTGTGCGGAATTTCCCGTTTTCCGTTTTACGCGCTCCGTTTTCCGCCCATTCTTGGCCTTCCGTTTTACGTTTTACGGGTTTTTAGCCCGGAAAACGGAAAAACCCGGAAAATTATGGGGGGAGACGAGGTATTTGTTTTCGCGGTATTTCCCTATCCTGAAGAGGGTTCACGTGATTCGATGCGCAATGTATATGAGTTCACAACAATGGCGCCAAAATTGACGTCCAACAGCCATTTACCGTCGCAATTTCGCTGGTTCTCATCATTGTTCCAAATATGCTATAAAAGTGCCCAGCTCTCCTCAAAATTTTCAAAAAAAAAAGGTTCCGCAGAAATGTGAGGTGAACTTCCATAAAATTTCCATGAAACTGTGACGTGCCATGGTAAGAGCATCGAGCATTCCTGCGAAGCAACACATGATGTAGGCTTTCCTTCAAATTGACAAAAGCATAACGCTACATCACAGTTGTCACTGCTTTAGTCAGATGATGATCCCCAGCTCCACACTGGCGCCGTTGGCGCCTGATGTTTTGCGCAATGTTTAGGCTGCTTGTATCTCACATCCGCCACACACTGTTCTTCTCCTCCTTCCTCCCTCGCTAACTCGCTCCAACGGGATCCTCTGTGAATAATGCGATCCTCCCCAGATTGCAAATGTATTAACTACCGTAGCTACCTTTTTGTCTGAATTTTTGCAGAACAGGTCTGCTCTGAAGTAAAGCAAAGGCGTACCACTTTTCACACTTTACAGTTTTTCGTCTTAGTAAGTAAGTCCAGTGAGAAATATGCTAATTGATTATATTATTCTAAAAATCTCTCGTAACTAGGTGAAGGATAGATACGCCTCGATCTCCCCATATTCTAGGCGTTTGAAGTAAGTACCATCAGTAGACTTGAAGTTACTTAATTACTTGAAAGAGTCACCACTTATGCTCATCAAGAAGATACTTAGTAAATCCAATGTTGAGGAAGACTTTTGGTCGCAAACTTATGCTTGGGCAAAATTTACCGTTTTCCGTTTTCCGCCCATTTCTGGCCTTCCGTTTTCCGTTTTATGGGATTTGAAATTTTACTTCCGCACATCCCTGGTGGGCATCCAACACCGCTGATGAGTTCCGGCAAAGGCTATGTTGATAATTAATTTCCGTACAGTGATAGGAATGAAACGGAAATTAAGCACGTTTTCGTCTTTTTCGTCTTATCTTAAAAAGTGCCTCGGGAAGAGTTGGCTTGGTATGGATAGAAGAAAAACGGAGGATATCAAAATGAACGCAGACTGAAAAGGAAGCACGACTGATTGATAATCTCAGATCCTCAGAAATCCACTGAAAAAATTCGACAAAAAAGAGCTATCCAAGCAAGGGCTCATTAACTGGAGTGGGCTCATAGGCAGGGCTAGGCGGTCATCTCAGGACGTCACCAATCAGAAGCAAGAGAGCGAAATTCTTGCGAAGCCTTCGAGAAATTGTGTTGAGATGCAAAGAAGAAAAATTGGTCAAACATAAATCGGCTCTAAAAATTGAGAAAAAAATGATAGAAATGAATAAGGCCAAGAATGGGATACAGCAATCCAATCCTTAAATTTTTTGCGCCCTGAAAGGGTGGTCCTTGCTCCAACAATTCACCTTCAGTCACGTCTATGAAAATGTTGCTGATCGATGGGTAAGTGGGCCCTATCGAAAAACGTGAAACCAGCGAAATGGATAAGATACTCAATATTAGGAAGACCCGTTATGAGGCAAAGTTGGCGCACAATCAAGGATTTATTGAGTGTAATCTTGCTGCATATTACTATGAATTCCATGAAGGATCGATGAAAGAGAAGTACGTCAATCAGTATGCATCAAAGGTTGAGCAAGGTATGTTTAGCACAATGTACTATCAGAGTGAGCGGACGGCGCTCCTTTCCTTCCCCCTTATATGAAGCGTCAGAATGTAGGGTTGCGGGACATCTAATACCCAACCTAGTAAAGGGCGTGGCTGGCCAGATTAAAGCAGCAGGCAATAAGGATAAGGGATGATTACGAAGCGGTTGATCACAGAGTTCTATTCAGACAAGCTTGAAACTTCCAGCAAGACGGCCAGGGTAGATCGAATCAGAGGACCTGCACCGGGTGTTCCGGTTAAGGTCATCTCTCGACTGTTTGCTGCGGTCCTTCTGTATTGATTAGGCCAAGCAGTCCTTCAAAGTTGGTTCGAACGGGATTAAAAGGCCTCTACACTTCTAAAATATAAAACTAGAACTCTTCTAAGGTTTTGAAGGCTTGAAACCATTTGGCAGGAAGATCGATTTGTTTTTCATCTTTACCGCATGCCGAAAATGCTAAGGAGGATCATGCCGTGCGCCCGGCGCGATTGGTCAAAAATGTGGTTGTGTATTAGATGTCCGTTAATGAGAATTTAGTAGTTCTGTAGTCATCTATGTATCAGATTTATGAGAGTGTGGAATAAATAGACAAACAATTCCCGGGAACGAAACTGTGATAGGCGGCAAGGCATGGACGTTGTCAATTAAGACCACATCTGCTTTTGGGGCGATCACGGGTAGGATGCCCCGTCATCTCTGTGGATTAGAATAATCGCTTTGTGACAGAACGCGTCAAGCTTTCCAAGGTATGGGAAGTCATTCCTATACCTTGGAAAGCTTGATGCTCGGGTAACTGATTCAGCTTAGAGTATATTCTGGGGCCGTAGTAATTGCGCTATAGCTGCCGGTTAACCAGCAGGTTGAACTGGCAGTTATACACTTTGTAACCAGAAACCATTATGACCTTAAAATTTGCGGGAGTGATTCTCAATCACACTTGCTGTGCAACCACCAAACACCGGAGCCGCCCTTCGACTGCAAAATTGAGAATGTTTCTGTAAAATTTTGAGAATTTCAAGGATGGTAAGGAGGATGGTAGAAGAAGGAGAACGAGTGGCTGCATGTAAAGAGAGGACTGTAACACGTGAGGAGCTTGAAACTAGGCTTGTGTAGCCACTGTCTTGGGAATGACCCTCAACTGTGCTGGTGGCATCCCCATAAATGTCTTTGGTACCAAAAATTTTTGTTACAACACTACACGCATTCGCCAGTAGGATTAGCTTGAACAGTCGACAAAGATTGTTACTTAACTTTATTTCGGCATGAGATCTGATAAGAAACGTGCCAGCAAACTACACGCAATAATGGCTTTCTTACAGTTTCGTTGCCCGCCTTATAGAATTTGAAACTTCCTCGCGACACTTCTTGACCGATAATCTTCCATCATGCTCTTCTTTCCAACTCTGCCGCTCAGAGACATTGGTCTGTAATCACCTGGCCGTCAGGAATTTCCTGTACATTTGCACAGTAACTTCAAAGCATAACGGTCGAACTCAAGAACAAAAGTGAAGGGTAGTAGAAGTTCCTAACCTATGTATCTGCAAGGGTATCACAAGTAAGTTACCATTACGAGCCATCTCTGTCTATAGTCCCAAGCGCTTCAAATTTCAAGGGTCCTGACCGCTAAATATGTATGTGCAATAATATGGTTGTATTACCAAAGACGTGTTGTGCACGCTGGTTTTATCTTGCCCGAATACACAATGAATCAGGGATGTGCGGAAGTAAACTTTTAAATCCCGTAAAACGTAAAACGGAAAACGGAAGGCCAAAAATGGGCGAAAAAAGGAAAGCGTAAAACGGAAAACGGTAAATTTTGCCCAAGCATAGGTTTGCGACCAAAAGTCTTCCTCAACATTGGATTTACTAAGTATCTTCTTAATGAGCATAAGTGGTGACTCTTTCAAGTAATTAAGTAACTTCAAGTCTACTGATGGTACTTACTTCAAACGCCTAGAATATGGGGAGATCGAGGAGTATCTATCCTTCACCTAGTTACAAGAGATTTTTAGAATTATATAATCAATTAGCATATTTCTCACTGGACTTACTTACTAAGACTAAAAACTGTAAAGTGTGAAAAGTGGAACGCCTTTGCTTTACTTCAGAGCAGACCTGTTCTGCAAAAATTCAGATGAAAAGGTAGCTACGGTAGTTAATACATTTGCAATCTGGGAAGGATCGCATTATTCACAGAGGATCCCGTTGGAGCGAGTTAGCGAGGGAGGAAGGAGGAGGAGAACAGTGTGTGGCGAATGTGAGATACAAGCAGCCTAAACATTGCGCAAAACATCAGGCGCCAACGGCGCCAGTATGGAGCTGGGGATCATCATCTGACTAAGGCAGTGACAACTGTGATGTAGCGTTATGCTTTTGTCAATTTGAAGTAAAGCCTACATCATGTGTTGCTTCGCAGGAATGCTCAATGCTCCTTTATATAAGTTCACCTCACATTTCTGTGGAACCTTTTTTTTTTGAGAATTTTGAGGAGAGCTGGGCACTTTTATAGCATATGTGGAACAATGATGAGAACCAGCGAAATTGCGACGGTAAATGGCTGTTGGACGTCAATTTTGGCGCCATTGTTGTGAACTCATATACATTGCGCATCGAATCACGTGAACCCTCTTCAGGATAGGGAAATACCCCGAAAACAAATACCTCGTCTCCCTCCATAATTTGCCGGGTTTTTCCGTTTTCCGGGCTAAAAACCCGTAAAGCGTAAAACGTAAAACGGAAGGCCAAAAATGGGCGGGAAACGGAAAGCGTAAAACGGAAAACGGAAAATTCCGCACACCCCTGCAATGAATGCGGTGGTCCAGTGGGAATATTTATTATATGTATATGGATAAATACAGCACAACAGATGAGTGAGATGAGTAATATGAATATTAAATAGTACAGAAATCATCATCAGAAATACAACATCACTCTGACCGGTAAATTTTACATTGTCACGAACGTAGGGCGAATCAGTCCCGCCCTTTCCATATGAACAGTAGGCATCAATACTATAAGGATCACCGATTCATCTATTAAACAAAGCGCCCTAAGGGGGCTAGAGCGGCTAGAGATACGCAGCGGCACTCATAGACACCACAATCTTGAGGCGCAGACTGTGGGGCGAATAGGCCGATTTTTAGGGACTCAGACACATTCGTTTCGGGACTCGCAATTACGTCACTGCTGGCTCTCTCACATGCACGAGGTAATGATTCCATCACCTTCGCTGGCGGTCTAGCAGCATAGGGGTGAGAGAATGTTTACAAGCTTTCAGGCTGCACAATGTACGCAGCAGAAAACCACCCGAGGAAATGGGCGGAAATGTGAGAACTGCAGCGTCTAGGAAGCCAAGAAGAGGTTGGTTCTACGCGATCGCCCCAGCTAGTGCTGCGCCCCAGCTGCGCCCCAGGTGGTACTGCCGCATCCCTTGCGGAATTTTCGCAGCGGTTCCTTAGTCACTGCATCCGTTCGTTTCGAGGACATCTACACTAACAAAGATTAAAAGCTCCAATATATCAAGGCATGATATTGTGTAACCAATCAACAATATACGGATACGGGTCCACCGATGGCAAAAGGGCCCGCCGTGCGCCAGGATACGTGCCCACCGATGGAGAAAGGGCCCGCCGTGGCCCAGTGGTGTCGGGCACGCCAAGATACGGGTCCACCGATGGAGAATGGGCCCGCCGTGGCCCAGTGGTGTGGAGGACGTCAGAATACGGGTCCGTCGACAGAGAACGGGTCCGCTGTAACCAAGAACGGGTCCGCCGTAGCCAAGTGGTGTGATGAACGCTAGGATACGGGTCCGTGGACAGAGTATGGGTCCGCGTGGCCCAGTGGTGTAGGGGAACGTCAGGATACGGGTCCACCGATGGAGAAAGGGCCCGCCGTGGCTCAGTGGTGTGGGGGACGCCAGGATACGGGTCCACGAGGAAGGATCCGTCGTTGCTTCATAGGGTGGAGAACAACAGGATACGGCTCCTCAGATGGAGAAAGCGTCCGCCACGGCCCTACAGTGATAAAATCGCGAGAACGCTTGTTCACCGATGGAGGAAGGATCCGTCGTAGCCCAATGGTGTGGAGAATGTCAGGATACGGGTTCATTTTGGTCCGATAGTGTAGAGAATGCCGGAATGCGAGCACGAACGCTAGGATACGGGTCCGTAGACAGAGAACGGATCCGGCTGCCTTAACTGTGAGGAGGGCGCCAGAATGCGGGCGCTCAGATGGAGGAAGGGCCCGCCGTGATCCAGTGGTGTGGATAACACCACTGGGTCACGGCCAGGATACGTGTCCGTCAATACAGGATTGGTCTGCTGTGAATAAGTAAAGTGGAGAATACCGAGATACGTTCAGCCGACGGTGAACGGGTTCATTGTGGTCTAACAGTGAAGATGAGGCCAGAATACGGGTCCACCAATGGAAAAAGCCCGCTGCGGCCCAGAAGTGTGGAAAACACTCGGATACGATTTCGCTTTGGTCCAATAGTGTGGAGAACGCCAACATACAGTTCCTCCGATGGAGAACGCGTCTGCGTTCGCCCGGTAGTGGGGAACACGCACGAATACGCCATACGACGGAGAACGGACTTCTCATACTCACACTCTACTCATAAGAAGGACTTCATGTTTGAGCCCAATTAAAAATTGGTTTTACTTCTTTGTCAATTTTCTAGAGATTTGGCAAGTGCGAAGCTTTTGCACATCTCCCAAGTGGCTGCCCCACCCCATTTTCGAGCGTCCCGAAGGGGCGCTAGTCAGAAATGAAACGCGAGAAAATGCTAGATTATAGCCAATTAGACATTCCTTCCACAGAAGGAAATTATCGCCGAGGATTCGTAGAAAGTCACTGTTGTTAGCACGGAGCGCGGCAAGGACTTTCTGGGTTTTCTTTTGAGCTCAGCCGGACCACAACGCAAAATGCTCGGGGGTTCTCTGAGTTTTGCCAGTTCCTTTGATCTCAGAGGAAATAGCTGAGTGCGTTAAACAAACAACTGATGGAAGATGTGAGTATAAGTCGATAAGAAAACCCGACAATGTTCCATAGTGTTTATTCAAGGGACCAAATGGCCTGTGAGAAAATATACTAGCCAACTTCTAACTGGGCTGAAAAATCAGCTCAAATTCAAAATTCAAACAGCTAGAACACGTAGTGCAGTAAAAACAGTGGAATGTGTGCGTTCATAAAGTACGTAGGTGAGATTCAGCATCACGTTATTCGAGGATGTAAACGATGGATAATGAAGTGAACAAAGCGATAATTGGCGAGCCTATGCAACAGTAAGTGAATGTGCAAATTTTGACGTCAAACACGATGTATCCGAAATGTAATGAATCCAATGAACAGCTCGGCTACAAACGGGTTTTTTAAAGTTCTTGTTGTTGTTAGGGTCGAGTAGAGGGGTTGGTAAAGTGGAATGTGGCAAGATTTGCCATGATTTAGCGATTGCAGGCGACAAAATTTACTGAAAGCCTAGACGGAGACACTTATGTGTACATGCAGGACAAAGTCTAGACAGAGCTTCATGTATGTGTAAGCAAAACAATTGAATGGATGTCATAAAAAATAGACGTAGGAGCGAGGGAGCTAAGTAATGAGAAACAACATCAGTGCCATAGGCCCATGTTTTGGAGGAAAATTGCGAGAATTTTCACGATTTTCTCCAGACATGGCTTTCAGAGCAGGACAAAAGGACTGATAGGTAGCGCACATCTCCCAGAAGCTAAGACCGGCGCCATCTAATCAAAAGAAATTCCTCCCGTGCAGAAATTAATAGCATCCCAGTAGTAACAAGCAACGGAACACAACGTTCGAAGATCGATTCTGCACCACAGGGCCAGTGCCACGCCGTCCTGCTCGAACATTTCGTCGCCAAACTAACAGAATTAAAGTAAAAAAATGGGCGTGTCCGATGGCCGCAATGCCCCACCCACTCGCAAAAACTATAAATTTTTGTGCTAATTAGTCGCAAATTGCACAGATTACTTTGTTACTAATCTGTGTATTGCGCGGAGGCGTTAGAAAAACGCGGAAGCATTCGCGCCAACTAGTCGTTTCAGCTAACAGAAGTGCCGCTTCCGTTGACAGCGTTCCCCTCTCCGTTCGGGGGCAATTCACTGAATGATGGGTGCAGAGCCGAGGAAATTGGGAGAACTAAGCGTATTTTTGCCTCGCACGTTAGAGTGCGAATGCCCGCAGTTACGGATAGTAATTGGAAAGATTTCTAGTGCGCAGAGGCGCAAAAAAGTGGTAGGTTTACGCGCTTGATACGGTAAGTATTGTGATGATGATGATTTTCTGAATATTAACAGGGGTTATGTACTTACTGACGTGCCGTAACCATCATATTATCCGCTTAATATCGTCATTTACACGGTGCATCCTACATGGAACATGACGTCATAGGAAAGGTTGGTGTATTCGAATGAGCCGGGTTGCACGAGAGATATGAAGAATAACAAACGCTCTGGAAACACAGGAAGAAACGGGAAGGAATGTTGGGAGGTGGAGGAAGGAGGAAGTGGGGGCAGTTCCGGAAATGCATGGAATTCCCTGGAACACCAAGAAACATTGTGCCAAAGACGTTGTAGATATTGACGCACGAAACGAGAGGAGATGATGTGAGAAATTGGAAAACAGCTAAGGGGCTCGCGATAAACATTTGCTGATTTTATACACTTGATCGCTGCTCCTTGACAAAATTACATCTATTAAACAAAGCACCGTAAGGGGGCTAGAGCGGCTAGAGATACGCGGCTGCACTCATAGACACCGCAATCTTGAGGCGCAGACTGTGGGGCGGAATGGCCGATTTTTAGGGACTCAGACACGTTCGCTTCGGGACCCGCAATTATGTCACTGCTGGCTCTCCCGCATCCACGGGATGGTGATTTCATTACCTTCGCTGGCGGTCTCGCAGCATAGGAGTGCTCAGACAAAAGTCCGATCGAGCCGGACGCGACATGGCTGCGAGCGGGCCCCGGTAGAGCGGGCGGTGGCCATGTCGCGTCCCGCTCGCACGGTTGTCGCAACCCGCCCGCCCTTCCTTCAAAAACCACCCTTCCACTGTGGCGATGCCCCAGGGAACTCTAGAAGAGAAGAAGGTTGGTTGTATGAGAACAGCAGCGTCGCGGAAGCTGAGGGGAGGCTGGACCGACGCGGTCGTCCCATCAGGTGGATGTTATTGCCCCTGCTGAATTCTCGCAGCGACTCCTCAGTCACGACATTCGGTCGTTTCGAGAAAGCTTCTCCACTAACACAGAGTAAGTGGTGGAAGGACGCTATGATACGGGTCCACCGATGGAGGAAAGGGCCACCGTGGCCCATTGGTGTGGATAACACCAAGATACGGGTCCGCCAATATAGGATTAGTCCGCTGTGACTCTGTAAAGTGGAGGACACCAGGATACGGTAAGGCCGCCGGTGAACGGGTTCATTGCGGCCTAATAGTGAAGATGACGCCATCGGCTTTCTTCCATCGGTGGACTCGTAACCGATGGAAGAAAGCCCGCTGCGGTCCAGTAGTGTGGAAAACACTCGGATACGATTTCGCTTTGGTCCAATAGTGTGGGAACGGTAGGATACAGTTCCGCCGATGGAAAACGCGTCTGCGTTGGCCCGGTAGTGAGGAATATGTGAATAAGTCGCCGTAGGTTTGTCTACCTGCCAGGTTACCCATGCACCCTCCTTTGCACAAAACATAAACGAGTATGACAGATATTGAGCCACCATTGGTATTACCCGTGATAAAGTTGCTAATGTGCCGAAGCTTGGCATTACCCATGAATATGGATTACCCATCCAATTCATCCAGGGCCATGGGCAACAGTTGGCAGAAGCACTGTACGATGCACATCGATTTTTGCCATGAAAGGCAAGCGATTGGGAGTGGGAAATGACTACTCACGAATGCGATTGAGCGGTCCGATCAATTTTCGGGAGTTAGGTCGCACCGTCTTTACAATTTGTTCTTACATGCACCTGTTGAATTTCTGTTTGAAATAGGTTCAACAATTGCTGTCAACCATTAGATGAAGAAGAAATTCGCTACCGGAACGAAATTTTTTTGGCCGCGTTGGGTATTTTCATGGGGCACTCGTCTACGGGCGTATAGATCCCGTTCTCCACTGATCGACCACGTGGTCCAGCTTGTTGGTTTTTTTCTCTCACATATATAATGATAGTTTCTTCCTGTCAATCACTCTCAGCGTTGCAATTGTTAGCAGTTTTCTTGTTTGCCCTCTTTCAGTTCTCATTCTTCACAACCTCCCTAGAGCGCCGGTCATACCTTTTACATCACCGAATGCCGGCCATGGCTTACCGCGCTGCAACGGCGGCTCAGCGCGTCAGACCAGCTAACAAGGAAAGTGCACGAAGAAAAGCTGCTAATCCATAACATGCCCTATATGGGTAGGGAGCCTGTCCAACATGATGTTACGACCTATACTTGAAATCAGCTAAATGGTCTACGGAAGTTCAGAATACCACGTGGAGCAATGGAGCGAGGGGAGGAGCAAGGGGACATTATGAATTTGTGGCTTGGTGTGGTTGTCTTGTGCAGCTCGCGACGCTGGTTTCATATCTGTTTTCATCTTTCGTGAGTTTTGTCTCTGTAAGGAGTTACGCCCGGTTTCATCAGGCGCATATGATAAGGCTCTACGAGTGCAAGAGCACAAGATAGCATTATTTAGCAGATTTCAAGTGCAAAATTGAACATCACTTCGGACAGGCTTTCGAACCATATAGGTGTCATCTTGAATTCGCAGCTTAAATTCGTGCACTCACCTTGCAGGGGTTGTCGCTGTCGAGCGTTGTACGTATTGTTGTCTTGCCTATGTTCATTGCCAAGCTGAGTCAATCATTCCGAAAAAACGTGGCAAAAAGAATAATAACAGGGGAAAACATGAGCGAAGCAGCAATACTGACAACGCCTGTGCCGCTCCGCGTAGGTGTTGCGGCGTAGAAGACCAGATGGGAGGTATCCTGTGATACAAAAATGACTGACCGTAACTGTATATGAAGATGGTAGTATGGCGCATGAGAAGAGCCAGCAAACGGATTTCAATAAGCGGCCCGAAATGTGCAGGATGGATCCAACATATTCGCGCTCGGGCTGGATAGAAAATAGGAGCATGAATATCAGGAGACCATACTCGGCCCACTAATGGGGCTGTCCAGCTGATGCCGTAGCTCAATACAGGTACTTGAGAACAAAACAACACTGTCGTGAGGAAGTATGAAGATCCTAAGTTCGACCGTCATTGAATCTTGGCATAGTGAGTAGTGTAGCAATAGAAGAATAGTTAGTTCAGCAATACAACAAGACTGACATTCACGTTTATTCGGCTAACGTTTCGGCGTCGTCGCCTTCCTTAGAGCCTGGAAAGTCAAGAACATATGCGGTCTACGCTCCCAAACGCTTTATCTCCATGCAAAAATAACGCCACTACTAGTAGTAAGACGCTGCCTCCGCATTCGACCCAGTAAAGCAAAATCCACAAAGGCGCCAGCTCGTTGGTGAAAGCGATGCACTGATCTTTACGAATAATTTTCGGATTTCTCGCTCTGATCCAAAAGCCTTTGTTTTCCGTACTAGTGTTTCAGGTTCGTGCGACAGGGTCGTAACAGCTATGGCGAATGGAGCATTTTGATGACATTGCCTGCGATGGGCACCTAGAGGAGCGTCAACTTTGAGGTATGAAGGATCCCGTACTTCCCGTACGAATAGAATTTTAAATTCCGATCAGCCTCAAATAGATCCTAACATTGTCTCGAGTATACGGGAGCGGATAAGATCACGAACACCATTACTGTACTGGTCAAAAAATCTGAAATTTTCACATACATCCAGAGAACCCACTGCATTGCGAATGTGTTTCTTTTGTAAGTTCAACTTTGCACGCACAGTGTTAGGTAAAACTGGAAGTGAAACTGAATCTGAAACAAAAATGGAAACTTCCATTAGTGCAAAGGAAGTGGTCGGCATGAGAATGAGAACTCTATTCAGCTAGTAATGGAGCAGGTGCATTCAGTGGGTTTAACTGCTGTTGAAGTTTGTCATAAGATTCCGCAACGGGACGAAAACAACTAGTTTGTCGCTGAAATCAGCTGCTACATATTCATCGCCTACACTACTAGGGTGAAAAAGTGCTGTCTCTACTTATGTAGACGTCCATGAATGCTGGAAAAGGCGCTTGACATGGGAGCTCCATGGAAAAAGGGAGTCCTAACTCAAAAAGCGCCCTCATTCATGTTAAATTAAATCAGTCAGAGGGCGAACTCGTTTCGGATGACTGTTCCGAAAAGATGACAACAAAAGGCGTATTTCGAGAAATGCTCTGCTCTCAATGTCATGCTCTACATGCATAGATGCTATTCTCCCACTGAACAAATGACTGACTGAAACAAATGAAACAACAACAAATGAAACAAACAGCAGTAATTCAGAGGAAAAATTCCTACAGTGGCTGTTATTCACTTTCTTCACCAGGTTTTACGTTAAGACTCATCTTCGGCCTGTGAGAAAACGTGAGCGGAAGTTTCTGAAGAATGAAAACCAAGAGAGAATGAGTAATTAGATACTAGAATATGAATTGAAACGTTGCGAAAACGTGGATTGGAGAGAAAGGGTAAATGAACGCGGCCTGAGCTGGTTTTATACTTCATTTCAGTGGATTTGTCACAGAGGTTGAAATTTTCTAGCCGTTTCACGAAGAATTCCTACACAGCAGTAGCGGATGCAGAAAGTGGGTGGGAGAGGGGGGGGGGGCGTTGGAAAAAAGTGGGGACCCAGATCGAAAATAAAATCAATAAAAAAATTAGTTATAATGATAAATAATAAATAAAAATCACATCAAAAATAAAACAATACAAGAAACAGTATTCGAAGAATATCATCATCCACTCCCTCTCAGAAGTGCTCACCCAATTTACATGAAAGAAAATGTGCGAAATAACACACAAACGGAAGACAGGTAGAATCTGTGGTGCAGTCCACGAATCATGTAACGATGAAATTGAGAGGATGCTCGAAGGAAACGGTTACAACAAAAATGTTGCTGCCACATGGCACCCATTCTCGCCACCTTATGGTACACCAATGGCGCTACCTTTTGTAGACGACCGCACACCAAGGGAAGTGAACAAGATTGTTAAGAGCTCCTTCCTGCCGATTCGATTGATTTCCAAACTACCGTCGAATTTCAAAGACTTCTGAACATCGTCGCGCCAATATCCAGATACTGGCTCTTCAGGCCAGTTCACCCGCGTAGGCCTAGCCAAAGGTGCGATAGGGGGGAGCCGGGGGTCTGCGAAGTGAAGGGGGTTTGAGGGGTCTGAGGCCTGTCAGAGGTGCCAAAAGTGAAGGGGTCATGGACCTCGAGGTGGGGGAGGGTGTAGCGGTAGCTTTCTTAGCGCTGGCTGTCACAAAAGGCGACGACCAGGGGGGGGTCGTCCCATTACAGACGTAGGTATTTATGCAGGCTCAGATATCAAGTACCCCTTCCAACTGCAGCGAAGTGACGGCGGTGGCGCGATCAGTCATCTCCTCGTTGAGGAAAATCTGGCACTAATTTCAACATAAAAAAACACTCAAATTGCAATTATTTCCAAAATAGGAGGGTCCGAGGGATATCAGCACTTCATATCCTACCTCCCGGTGCCCAATACCCTATAATTCACCCACGGCAACCCTTTCCCTTTTGATTATACTGAAAAGTGCCAAAAATGGCTATTTTTCCCTTGTAACTTCATTATTTGAAACGTGGACATGTTAGTGAAGGGTACATAGTGACCACTTTTTGTGAAATTACACCTATATCACTCGTCACTTCTTCTGGAAAGTCGTTGTGAGTCGTTCCCGCTAAAGGTGAAGGGTACCGGAGTCGGCCTCTTGAGGATGGCTCCGGTTCTCGCTCTGCGCCCTCCTCGCTCATTGCACTGTCTCGCTTTTGACCGGAGCCAATGTACTGGTTTTGGCTCCATCCCCTCTCGCACAGCGCAGGACAGATTTTTACCCATCATATCATATACGGATCGATAGAGAATTTCTTCCACTTAACTATCGTGTCCTGATCTTCTAATTTGATTTTGTGGTTGAAGAGAAATTTGCGAAAAACCTACTGTTTCTCGCTATTTTCGTCGGTCTCAAAAACCTCATCTTGGTTCCCGTAAGATATTCACTAGAGGATTTGCAATTGGTTTCACATTATACAGTTTTCCCTCCTCTTCTTCCCAGGACTGTCCCATTTTTGATTCACCTCCTATTAATACTTTTATTAGCCATAGAACTGAAAGTGCCACGAAAAGTATTGCTTTCGAAAAATGCAAACGGTTCCGCAAGTTTTGACTTATTCTATGCAAACAGGGTGCTTTCTTCATCTCCTAGGTTTCAACTATCCAAGGATACCCTTCATCCTGCGGAAATTTTCACTCACAGCCGTGTTATTCCTAGTTCCTTCAACCCCTTGCAATCCGTTCAATTCAGTACTCTAACTCGAATCTCGTAACCTATGAGACATTCGTTCCCTCCGACTCACACCGCACACACATTTATTATAATCCTTCAATAAGTGTTTATTAGCATTCCCTAATAATATGTTTCCGTCTAACTTCCTGATATTGCCTTCTTTTACTTCGCCTTCCCCTCATTTGCGTCCTTCTCCTTCTCATTTCCTTCATCGTTTCCATCACCCCAAAAAAAATAATTTTGTTAATTTTTTTCACCGGGGTTTTGTCCTCCCCTTCGTCTAAGTGAAGAGGGTCTGCCGGACCCCTGCCTGAAGTGAAGGGGACGAGAGCCTTGGCTCCGGCTATCGCATTTATGGGCCTAGCATGAATGTTCATTTGCTCAGGTATGGCAACTATCGATCGGCGGTATCAAGACAGTCTTCTTTTGTTCGCACTTCACGGTGGTTCAACAAACTTCTTTTATCATTGTTCCAGCTTGATAAGTTACCCAAATTCAAAAAGGGATTGTCTCGCTTGGATCTCCTGAGATATCTTGATATTCGCGATGTTTACTAACCCATTCGTTTTCTCATTGAAGGGAGGTGGAGACACAGGAATGTTAAATTGAGTTCAAATTAGTGTAAGCCAAGCTTTCTTGTGTCCTGTTCCATTTACCCCTTTTCTATTTAGGAGTGGAGGTGCGAAACAAGCTTTGGTTGCTATGATTGCAGTTATCGGTTATCATGACCTTCGTGCCTACTGATTGTTCGGGAAGGGTGAACAGGGAGGCTGGAAGAAGCAGGTCATATTCCAGTGCTCGCCAGGGTATGTACTGGAATATGACCTGCTTCTTTCAGCCTCCCTGCTTTGCCCAGACGCTCTGGGGCTCTCCGTTTAAATACCGCTCGAAAATGATTCTTCACGGAATCCATGCCGGGCATATTCAGTGGTTGTAGTTCTCATGCATAACCTCGTACAGCCGCATCATAGTAATTTTCACTTCACAATCGTTAAAAAAAAACTTGAATTTTTGAGGCAGGTGTAAAAAGTTTGGCTGATGAGTTCAAAGTTTATCTTCTTTTCTACTAACATTCTTCACTGAAATGATTGAAGTTAGAGGCGAGGATATGTCATTGTTTCCTATGGCGCATGTCTTCATGCAATAAATAAATATTATTGCTTAAATTTTAATTAACCAGGTGTGAGGTGTGATTTGCCCCAAGAGGCACAGAAAGTCGTAATCAAAAGACCCTCGTGACAACGGCAACCAACTGGCCAAGCAAAATCTGATTTAATTTCACCAGACTTCGTAAGAATTGCAAAATGGAAAACTAACGAAAACAACATGAACATCTTGTGGTATTCTTCCGAAATTGAGAGCAAGTTTGGGTTCTCATCCATGAAAAGACAGCAAAATCTTCTCGTTGTCTCTTATCGAGGCTGAAAGACCTTGGGACTGACCAAATAAGTAAGGACAGTAAGACATCGTGCGTCAATGAGATTCAACATCGTCTTTCCTCCGAATGACCTATGCTGGACATTTGTGTAGGCTTAGCATTCTCTAGGTAACAATACATAGAACTTTAGAGTAATTAAAACTGTTTTAAAATAGTGTGGAATGGCGAGAGCAAGAGAGATATCGAGAGAGGATAAGATGAAGATATTTAGGCCCGTAGTAAAGTGTCATGGTGGTGACATGAACTTCAGAACTCATCACCACACTTTAGGGGATGATTGCGTGCCAGCTCACATCCGCGGCCTATAGGATAGCAGATCATTGCCAGCCACGTCACTGCAAGAGCATGCATGTGCGAACAGAGGCGATCATCGTCCTGTTGAGAGCTGATCGCCTTCTCATGATGTGGAAATAGTGCGAGAGGTGAGCAGACGCAGAATTAGTTACCCCGACCGTCGCACTCTGCGTTCACTAGCTTCTCCCACTATTTCCACAGCTAGAGAGAGCGATCATCTTCCAGAAGGGCGATTATCTCCTCTGTTGCCACATGCATGCTCTAGCAGTGAGGTGGGTGGCAATGATCTGCTATCCTACGCTTCGTGGATGTGAGCTGGCATGCAATCGTCGTCTAAAGCGTGGTGGTGAGTTTTGGAGTTCATCTCACCGCCATGCTACTTTACTTTCGGCCTCATTTTCACCTATTTCAATACACAGCAAGGTGTGCCGTAAGTCGAACAAAACAAGGAAGCAGAACTGCTGCAGTAACTCAGCAACAAATTGGAGGAAAAGGAGCTCTCAAAGCCTCAACAGCTCGAAACTAAGTAGCTATGCAATCCAAGAGATGCATGCAAGAGAAGTGAGGCTTCTCTTGACTTCTAGGTTCCAAAAACACTGATTTCAAGTGGGTGAAGATTGATACAATGGAAAGATTCTCACGCTAGAAGATAGGCGTGGAAAGAAAAATGGCTTTTGAAATTCGGACCTTTATTGAAAAGAAATTGCTGGTATCTGAAAATCAAACGAATGCAAGCTTGATAATTTGGGTCCCACTTCTAGACGCTGGCATCCCGTTTTTTTTTTTTTTTGGTTAATCATCCTCGCATTACAAAATACCGCCCATGTGATCTGCCGCGCCGCACTACCTACGCGGTGCGGCCGGCCAGCTGAATGATGTGGTTGTTGGGCTTTGCCAGTATCAGTATTGATGTTTTGCTTATGTGTTATCCTTCCAATTCCGAATGAAAATAAAGACACAAAGGAAACGGTGGAAAACACCACCCGACAATAACAATGTCCATTTGGTCTGCCGCGCTGCGTAGGTGGTGCAGCGCGGCAGGCCAGACGGGCGGTATTCTGGAACATTGACCAGTATTGTATGCAAAATCGACTTATACAGGTAATGCACGAAACGGAATCGAACGTGTGACATGCAATAAAATTTCAAGACTCCTCAAACACTATAGTAATGTCGAAACTTTTTTTCAATTCTATCCCCTCAAATTCCCGCGACACTCTGTAGAACACTACATTTTTCCAACAACAGTTTACGGCTGCTGCGAATGTCAGCAAACACGCAAAAGTTCACTTCTCCCAAATGACGAAACTACACGAAATGAGGACAACACGTAACCCATAAAGGTCTCACTAATTAATACTTAATTAGTGAGAAACGACCTAGACGCCAGAAAATGTACGGCACCCAGCCCGTGTTGCTCAACAAAAACAATGAACCCTTAATTAAAGGTTAGTAAGCCTACAAGCAGTGTCGACACGCAGTAAACAATAACTGCAAAGGATTAATACTACCGGCTGGAGGATATGGTGCGGCTGGGCCCCGAAGATAAATAAGGGTATAGGATAGCTAAGAACCGTGCCAGAAGTGAAGATTTCTGCAAAGATAACAAATGGGCTGGAAAAGCTTCAAGAATAATGGACATATAGCTCTGCCGGCAAGTCAAGAGTGTTAAAAACTCCCATATCGCTAATAAGCTGCAGAATATCTCCTCTCAGAGTACAGCTTTCTCGTGTTCCAGCTTGTTTCTGGCCAATATGGCGGAAGTTATGTATTTATTTAAGTAGTCATTAGTGCTAAATGACAGGATAAAGAGGAATACGTATACACGAGAAGAATAAATGAAGACCGTTGGAAGTGGGATTTAATAGCTATATGAAACTGCTTATATGAAAAGCACTCAATATGCTCACGCTAGTGCAGTTTTGATTGCTCTTTTTCTTCAGTCCTATGTTTTCAGCGGATAATCAGTAGCCCCTGCAATCCTTCCCTTCGAGCAAATAATCGAGAAGCTTGGTAAAGGTTCCCTCACTGCTTCCAGCGATCAATTTCTAGTAACAACCAACTCTTATAGGAACGCAGGTGTATATAGTAGGATTGGCTTAGCCCTCTCTTTACACGTTGATTTCACTAGCTGCTTAAGCTTCACTTGATCTACTCACTTTCCATCGACGAAGAGCGAGGTAAAGCGGGCATTTGGGAAATCAGTGATAATATTCGTGGAGAGCAAGGCAAGAACAACAAGATGAACTATTTTATATGAACGAAGTCCAAATCCCAACAAAGAACGAATTCGAAAAAAAAAACCGCATGAACTTATTACCCAACCCAATAGACAGAGGGATCAAAGTTAGAGGAAATAGACTTAAAAGAAGAACTATTTTGTTCGTCATGCGCCTATCCCTCCAATTATTATTCACTACATTGAGGTATTCATTACAATGAGAGGTGGAAATGATACCATAGAAATGAAGCGATCGGAAGCATGATGATGTCACGACAGGATAGGATGGTAGCGAAACGGAACACTGAGATTCATGGCTATTCTAGTTACTGCGTAGATTACATAACGCTAACAGACACAGGACGTGAATTTTGGTCCGCTGTCCCGGTATCGTTGGCTACGCGTCCATCAATCCTGGCTTAAATTGAGGAAGAACAGTTAGGCAGAGGTGCATTTCGCACGAAGAGCAGCAGTCGAGCGTCGGCGTCAGATTAACGACACCAAGCCTCGGTCTTCCTCATGTCTAATTGGCTGGCAGTGGTATGTAATCGTAGCTTGCGGCAAATTCGCCTATATGAACTTCTTAAAATCGAAAAAAAGAGGCCACTAAGAATGTTACTATAGAGGGTGCGGAATCCCTCCGTCTAGTGATCATGATGCTTCATCATGGAATCAATAGCTTCCAGAATATACTATCCTTGACCCAGTCGTGAAGACAACGTGGAGAACTGTTCCGGATAATCATTCCGAAATGGCTTCCCTACCGAGTTCGACCTCAAGGCAGAGCATTCTTCTGCAAAGAAGCAACGCGTGTCGTTATCGTAACTACATATAGCCCACCCTACTAGCAGTAGTGTGTAATAATAGTTTCTCGATACTCCCGTACAAACCGTTTAACGTCCAGAAAAAATCAAAAGAGCTAAGAATGACTCTAAATATAACTTCAGGGTACACTAAGAATGACTCTAAATATAACTTCAGGGTACATATTTATAAGTGAACTAATACGAATGAATTGATGAACTACCGATCTAATACTGGAAACACCGTCAAAAAATGTTTGTTTGGAAGAAACTGGTGAAAAAACCTTCCGACTTATGATAACACATGGCACCGTTGGAAATTGTAATTATTCATATTCCCTATTTAAGAGGATCTACATCTTATTAGACGAGTTATCCTCCCACCATATGAAGGCAAGAGCTGAGCTCTTCAGCTCCATAACCTATGCTTCATCACTACATCTGTTATTAACTCAGAGTTGATTCCGGATACTGGATTGCCTGACCCTACTACTGGAAGATAGGGGAGCTGGAAAGGGAATAGGTGAAAGAGTTGGAAAGGAAGAGAGAAAAAACTGCTCATTGTTCAAAATTTCGTGGTTGAAAATATTTCCAGTGCGTTGTTTATGGTTTGACGTAAAGAACAAATTGTGGAGATTTCAGTAAAATAAGATGATTACTCTAAGAATCACAGAGAAAAATTCAGTGAAACTGCGTGCAGTCCAAGCGAGACTTCAAGTCTTTGAAAGAATGAACGGGAGTGAAATCAGAAGGAGAAAGTAATACACTTTGGACTCCAACATGGAGGAGAATACGAGATTCAGATAAAGTACTTTTGAACACCAACTATGTGAAGAAACAAGAGGTTTGATGATTTCAACAAGGAATTTATTTTTGGTCTTTTTGGCAAGAAGCGCATGACTTAGTCATTTTATTCATTTTCACGTGGATATATCACGCTAGTTTACAGACACACTCTTAAGAATACAAGTCCAATTACAGACGGAAGTGAGTCAGTGATGTACAATGCATGTACAAATAAATCAGTCATAAGCAGAACACATTTAAATGCATACGATAAATCAATAAGCAGAGTCATTCAGATACAAATACCTGTCTCTTATACTGCCTTAATGAACATGGCACATTGGATTTCAGAAAATTGGAGAATTCCAGAAAAATCGACCCAGCTCTCTGTGCAAAAAGTTGGATCGTGAACTGTTTTTCGCAGTGGAAAAAATCTATTTTAATGGGCAACCTCTTGTGCAAGACGGTGTTAATCTATAAAATTTATCTTTTAAGTGGTGTTTCATGTAGCAGTGATTGCAGCACACTAATAATATATGCTGTGATAGAGAATGCGGAAACAAAAATCAAGAGAAAATATACCAAAATCAATAAATTCATTATATTTGAAGCAATTCAGTGGCTAATACATTAAAGTGCGTGCACAGAATATTCTTCTAGAGGTGAAGATTAGCCTGGGGGACATTAGCCCTCGGAACCACTAACAAAACTTAACAACGCTCCGAATTACACCCTTCAAGGGATCGATTCCTGACTCACGTTTGAGTTGCTTGCGCTTCTTCCTATTCGGTTTGGTACAGTGGAACAACTACCAACTGTCACATGGTAACAGATCTCTATACGAGCGAGCGGTCAAGAGTCGCTTCGTTGGATCGACCTCGCGTCAATGAGGAAAATAGCGGTTACGGATGTAAGTGTTGCATATTAGGGACCACTACGTTGAAGAAAAGCCAGCGAGGATTTTCCATGGAATTGATCTTTGCAAAAAAAAACTAGAAATTTTGCAGAAATTTGAAGAAACTGTACTGAACCAAGTAAGCTGTAATGAAGTGAAAGGAAATGGGACGAAAGTGCTTCACTGGGAAGAAATTCTCCGCGAAGTATGGAAATTTCCTGCTTTTTGTTGGCGCTGCACAACGCCAATGTCTGCCAAAATCTTCTGTTGTTGTTGATGATGATTGTTGCTGATGCTGGTGCTAACAAAAATAAAAGCGTCGGAGCAGTGGACCGTAAACAACACATAGATTGGGGTGGAAATGGATGGAAATGAGGTAGTACCAGTTGTGGCACAGAGAGAAATTTCTTCAGCCCTAGCACGGAAATACTACAGCTCCTTGATAACCTTCTAATAGGATGGATTGCCTTAGTATTATACGCCCTGGTAGATTATATCTCAAATGCCAAATTCGGACTTTTTGACTGAATTGGAAAAACGCCACATAACTCGCCACAGAGATCTCCGCAGCACATGGGGAAAATGGATTTGAGATTAGCGTCGCAAACTTGGAAATATGCACCTCATCACGATTGCTGGACACTTCCAAGTTATACAACGCTTGTCGGAGAAATCCATGGCATTGTAATACAGCAGCTAAGTCTGCCAAAGGAATGTAACATGAATTATGCTAAAATTAAAATAAATAGTTGTACAATGTCTGGAGCTCTTTGCTTAGCTATAAGTAGATGCATCATTTCTTTCAATCAATTTGGGCTTATAATACAGCACGCGAATACAGCGAAATATTTCCATGAGTGTCATGAATTATGCGTTTGCATAGCACTAATGTGGAAAGAAATCCAAGCAAATATTAGGTTGAGGAGAAAGGAATGGAAGAAATCTTTTTCAAAACTTCCGTATTCCTTATTGCTGCTGATTCGATCAGGCATTGCCTGCTGACACAGTAGGAGATCCCCAAAGTATTACCCTGTGGCTACTGAAGGACCAGGAAGCGCTTGTTGCTGCAGTTACGCCTCCATTGCTGAAAGGGAGCATTTGCCCTATCCTCTATTATGAGCTGCTCTGCAGAGCCTTGGCAAGCACTGGGGTAAGTAACAGTAGCAGTGCAATAAAGGAGGGAGTAGCTAAATATTTCACAGTACGCGACTGCTCCACTTACTTTGAATCTCGAGATATGGGCCTTCATGAGGAGCCACGCCTAGGACGCTCTCACGTCACAACGCGAAGTGGTTGCTGTGGTTGAATTAGCACCCACAAGGTAAGACAGACACGGCTACCATATGGGTTGGCCAGGTCTGAAAACTGAGGGGAACCATTGGGGAAAAAACAATAAAAACGAAAAACCCTGCTCCACGCCACTTTTTTACATACCAATTTTCCCACGTTTTTCCTGTCCCAAACTAGCGGGACTTTCCTCCACTCTGGTAACCCACTATTTTCATTCTCCTGCCTTGTCACTTTCTGATCACTACCTCATCTCTTCCCTCGGCTTCTTCTTGGGCGAAGAAGAAGTCGAGCGGGAGTCCCTTTATACGACCAGCCGCAGCTTGCGCAATTCTGAGAAGAGAGAGACAGCGTTATACCCATGCGTTGGAGTAATGTTATAGATTTCAAAGGTGTATACTCAATTCACTGAGAAAAAAACCCTCTCAAAAGATGAAAATCCGACTTGGATGCCATTGGATGGATGGACGTGAATGGCGGAGGTACTAAGTGCTGGTAAGTTGTTATCGAAATAGAAGTAATCCCAGCATGTACATACAAAACTTGCAGAGGAGAACGTAAAAATTAGATCAAACCAGCCGATCAGCCTCCTAACAGCTTATCTCGGAAATCAATGGGTCAGTGGGACCTATCGGTCGACCACCCAGCATTACATATACGCATCAGGAATGATGAGTGAGAAGTTACAATCACAGATAAAATAACACTTGGGGTAAGCCCCAGTGGCGGACGCAGGGGGGAGGGGCGCCCCCCCCCCCGAGAATGGGTCGGCAAATTTTGGAAATAACTTTACACAATACAAATAAAAATCTTGAATTAGTTGATTTTTAATTGTTTATTTTTAATATTATTTTCAATATAATTTTTATTAATTATCTATTGTTATAATTAATGTTTTTATAAATTTTATTTCCCGTCTGGGTCCCCGAAACGACGGAGACCCCACTTTTTTCCCACGCCCCCCCCCTCCCCCCTCACGCCCTCTCTCTGCGTCCGCCACCGGTAAGCCCAGATGGTACTGGGTTAATACGAACACAGTAATGATCTATAAGGTCTAGTACTGATTTTAGCATCGAAGTGTGATTCAGATAAGTTGACAAGAACGTTATCTGATGATTAATCCATCAATGCATTAACACATTCGTGCCCTTGCGCTCTTGACATGGTGTGTCACATGGCACACATGCGCCCTTGCACAAGTGGGACCCGTGCTCAACCGCTTAAGCACGTGGTCCCACGTGTTAGGAATTTTCCCTCGCCGCATGGTACCCCGAACTTGCGTAAATCTGAGCAAGATCGTTCTCTTTTGTGATCATAAAGAGTGCTTCCAAATGTTTGTCGTCCAAATGTTTGTTTACTTGATACTGATTGAAGTTCCTTCTTCATATGTATCGTTCTCTCTGGTGCATGTTCCAACCACATTTTGAAAAAAAAAAGTTTGAGGGAAGATCTGCTTTGCCCAGTGCATGTGTAGAAAGCTTGAATATTTGTTAGTATAACACTACATAGAAGTTTGCTGATTATGACTGCTTCACAGAAATATAATTCTGAAAAGAGCGTGCTCACCCGGTCGCGATGGTGTTAAGGTGCAGCTGTGACTAACCGAATGTACTACATCGACAAGAACCGGCACTACCACGCCTCATGAACTACTATGTAGCACAGTAGCAGCCTTAGAAGTTGTTACATGTAATAAAGATTAAGATTAATAGATGTTGTAAAAGAAGTGACCAGAAAGGGAATGATTAATAAATAGAAAAAAGGTGTCTCACAAGGCGGACGGCGGTCGCAGCAAGATCTAGCCGCCCACAGGCCGAACCCATCGATAATCAATAAGGCGGATGTGGTCAAATTCAGATCAGCTTCTTTGGCACGATCATAGACACGGTGCTACCGAGCTTCTTTTGAACCAGAGCGATCGCTTCGCGGCACCGTGCCTCAGCCGTGATTGCGGATCAAATCATAGGCGCACTGTCTAAAACTGTGAAATGTAGAGCGTTGGAAGTGTTGAATCATTCCTTCGCGTTTCTCGTGTTTCCTCTCCTCACTGACAGAAACACTGAATAAAATAGTTCGCATAAAGAACTGCTTTACCCATTGTGTGTAATATACGAAGTGTCTGATGTGTCAATAGGTTCAGCACATCATCGCCAATGTGTTCAACAGCGTAAGAAAACTCATAGTATTTAAGTAGAATTACGATAATGTTTGACTATTCTGCATGCATGAAACGCTTATACCATTGCACGTGAATACATGAAGAAATTCGCATGGCCGTGATGAATTATGCGTCTGCATAAGATTGAAGCCAAAGAATCCGAACAAATGTCGATGCTCACGTTGGCAATGCGTCATAATGCCAATTTATACTAGCAGCGTGCTTGCGTCGGAAGCACGCCGTCATTCAGAAAATATTTTTCACGAACTGCGGCCAATGTGGCGTTTACGCCATGTGTAAGGAGCAACGGCGGCGAATTGGAGGTGGACCAACTTAGAAGTAGTCGTAGGCTTCTACCAGCATGCCTAAGCATAATCTTAGAAGTGAGCGCCCTCCACACCCCAAATCCCTCTTCACCCATATGAGTTCATCACTGACCACAAGACGCAATCTTGACGGGCGCATTCAGTGTGAATGTTTGACTGTTTCAAAATTGATGCGGGGTTTTGACAGCTAACTTTGAACTATTATAGGAATTCAGTACTATTTTCGTAGTAACAACTCCTTCAACATCTGGGCTTAGATGCATTACTGAAGGGGTGGCTAGGTAATCTCACACACATAAATATGATTAGAAGCTGGGCATAGATAACGTCCTGTATGGGTTAACACGTTGATGGGTGCCAGGTGAAGGTTAACGTTTGGTTCGTTAATGCATTTACCTTGAATAATCTTGATGATTCATCCGGGTCCAAGCAGAAACTGCTTAATACCTTTCTCTTCCATTTTACTCACAATCTCGAAAACAACACGTGACACTTCTCGTGGCCAAAACCACAAGGACCATGCTCGGAGTTGTTGTTGAAATTGGATACCTCGTCACGAGGCAATAATAACACACATCTGAATTATTCAATATCCATGAAATGCATCGCTGCCAGTCAAGGATAGCTTTGCGAGAGATTTTCGGATGAAAAAAGGGATTTTCAGGAGGACAGCGCTTTTAGTGCGTGATGACTTCCATTGAAATAGTAACTGTTCAGTACTGTTCTCGAGGACTGGTATCAAACTCTTTTGTGGGAAATCCCCCAAAGGTCTTCTGAAGTCATGGCTACACAATACCATATAGGCAGTGTTTACGTCCAAATAACAGACAGTACTGCTGCCCCAGAAATCTCAGCACGAAATTATCTAGCTGCTACCCTAAGAGTTCCTGGGATTTTTCTCCTCTGAAAAGTGCCCAATTCCATGATCTCCTAAAGCATGAGAGTTTCGTAAATTTCGGAAACCTGAACATAATAAACCACACGAAAATCATAAACTGGAGTTATGCTTCATCGCAGGCTTTACTGGGTCATTTTATTCCACAGCGAAGGCATGTACAGCATGTAATGAGGTCATTATGCCATAGAAAATGGAGTCATAAATCATGGAATCATGATTAATGTAGGTGAACAACACGTCGAATACGGCAAACCGCTGGATGTCGGTCGACAAAACAAAGCATATACGCGGCCAACATCATTGCGGAAGAGGTTGGATGTGGGAATAATGAGATGATGTGATGGATGAAATGTTACTGGAGGGGAACGGGAGTATAAATATCAGTTGACATTTAAAAATAAATATTGGATTAAAGCGCCGAAAACATATAATTCTTTAAGGAAATCACGTGACAACTAGGTAACTCATTTGCAGAGCAACGAAACCCCATCTAAACCTCTGATTCGTTGTGGTGGAATAGTATTTGTAGATGTTTTTTCGATGTCACAGCGATGGAAAGCATGGCGTATGGTCAAGATGTTGTGTTCGGAATCTACAGTGAACACCTGGGTATGATGTGCACCAGAGAAGCACAGAAAGTACAGAAGTACAAGCACAAAAAATCATTCCATGATTGCCTGGATGCATCATTTAGATTGCCCAGGGTAACCGTGTTGATGTCCTTGTTAACGATGGGTAAACTTGTGAAACTTTGGGTAATCTCAATGATGCATGCGACTTCATGTCCTACAGAAGACGTGTACTACTTTTCGTTTTCGACTACGTTTTTGATTCAGCTCACAAGCTGCTGAGAAGTTAGAAACAGACCAAAGAAGAAATAGTGTGCAAAGTCGGAGAGGGTGCCGCAATTCGACCGTACTCAACAGTTGAGTCTTAACCCATTGACGACCGCGCCCATTTTTGCGTGTCTGGCGCGTGGGACCAACGCCCCTTTCAAGAGTGCGGCGCCCGCGGAGTTCCACACCGTTACGATAAGATAATTCGGACTAAAACAGATCATTTTGCAGAAACTACTTCGAAATCTAGTTCCAGAGGATTACAAGTATCATCGGACAAAAAATTAGAGATTCTAAACGCTTTTGGATTCCATTAAGACCGAAGGAAGTTTGTAGAGGGTGTTTTTAGTGTTATGAGGGTGTGTCCAGAGACTATATGTACACGTTCCTAAGGCTCTAGCCTGACTAATAAGGAAGCGCAGGATGTAGCGAACGTGATTCTGTGTAGCAAATATGGCTTTTGCGCAGAGTAATTCCATCCACAACAAAAGAAATGTGAAGCAGTCTTCCTCGACTTAAAAATTCCATCCTTTTCATGATGTTTTTCGCAATAAGGGAGAACTCCTCTTTGAACTGCACTTGTTTGAGACCTTTTTAGGAAGGATTGTAACCATTCCATATTGAAATGCTGCAAAATGGTTCGAAAATAAGGTCCAGTACTTATCAAAAAGGGTGCGGCTCACCGGTGAGCCGCGCGGTCCCGCGCGACCGAAAAAACGCGGCTCACCGGTGAGCCACGCGGTCGTCAATGGGTTAACTTATGTGAGGAAAGACCGGAGCGACATGCAAAATTGAATGGCGAATTGACACATTGGTGTGGCAGGAAAACTCTTCCATATGACAACATACATAGATGACCTCGTAGACCACGGCAACATTTCATTCGCCAAGTGAGACATTCGGAAAGTCAGCCGGAAAGTCCTAAAGCTGAGAAGTTTCACCCTGGCTCAACCTCTTTCACATTGCTTATCTCTGGCTGTTTTTACTTTTGTTTTTGTTTAAAGCAGGGAATCAGCGTTAAGGAAGGGCTTGTTCATGTGCTAAAGCCGATAAACTGCCATGTCAACAGCGGCTCAAATGACCAAGAATTGATAACTAATGCTTTTGCATATGACAGCATGCGGTTTTCGTGTGAACCAGTAACCTGCTTCACATCTGCTTCGCAGCTTATTTTCTAAAGAGTACTGAACTCCAGCGGCAAAGACCTAGGCGTCCCTGATTCACAACTTGTTTGAACAGGTTAGAACGGGAGGTAAAAGTTCCGGACGTGAATGAGAGCAGTGATGTCAACGGAGTGCGTGGATGCGCAGACAATCAGAGTGCCACGTTGGATGAGGCGTAGCACGTGCGAGTGAGTCTCGATTCTGGAAATTTATTGTATACGCGCATATGTTGGGCGAGGATGCGCTAAGCACTGAAAGCTTATTGCATAAAGGTAAAGAGGTTGACAGAAAGGAGCTCAGCAATACAAAAATACCAGTTAAGCCTCTGCTTAGGGTTTCCGTGCAAGCAATCCTAGATTACTATAGGATAGCATAGATTCAAACACTGTCGAGCCTTGAGCAAATATAAACTCTCAACATCTCCTAAGGGCAACTTATACTACAGTGCGTTTCATAAATATGTAGGCACCCCAAATCTTATAAGTTCCGCTACATTGTGCAGACGTATGGAACCCACCACCAAGCCTAGTGAAATTGGCATGTCAGAAAACCCGTTGTGCGAAAATTTCATATCAGGACCTCTTAATCCTGGTCCACTGGCTTGATTCTTCGATATCTGTTCGGTGTCAGACCGTTTCATGAATATGTAGGCAGTGGAAAAACATAAAAGTTTTTCTGGAATAACTGTCTTTCAAAAGTTTGTAAGAAATTTTTCATTATATATCAACTCGAAGAATCTTTTTTCTTACCATCTAAAAGATTTTCGATGCTACTACCTTCCAGCACGTCCCGCGCAGCGAACTGAGAGGTGATATTGAAGAATCGAGCCAGTGGATTTTGAGATCGTGATATGAAATTTTCGCACAAGGCGTTTTCTGAAATGCCAATTCCATTAGGCTTAATGGTAGGTTCCATAAGTCGGCGCAATATAGCGGAACTTATAAGATTTGGGGTGCCTACATATTTATGAAACACACCGTATTAGGTGCGTGAGTTCGTAGAGTACATCTATGATGAACGAGAGCCCCAGTCTTCACTATACGGCCATTCATCTACCCGCTTCCAAGGAATACTACGCTTATGATGAGAAAACTCCGACCCAACACGCCGTCGGCTGACGAGGGTTGTATGCCAACAAGTTCTGCAGACTGCACATATCTCCGCACGTTCTTTAGTTTCATCTCAACTTCAGTGTTCTTACCTGGTTTGAAGCTTGTTTGATTGACGTAAAGCCTAATGCTATCGATTCAAGAACATGTGGCGGAACCTGCTAGATTTTGAAAAGGACTTCTAGAAGAAAAGGCTGGACGACATGTAAATAGATGTTCCAAGGAAGAGCCAAGAATATAATATCAATGTGGACAAGAAGACGAAAGGAGATAATTAGCGAACTGCGGAACTCTTCGTAGACACAGCTCGATCCGAACTGTGCCGTTGCGATAAGGAATCTCAATAAGAATAAAAATAAAGAGGCCTAGAAGCTGATGAAGGGATATTGTCGTTGGCTGTGTGCATTCGACTGTTTCCAAATCGTTCCCAAATTGGTTAAATGACGTCATCGTACGTAGGTACGTAGGCCACGATAATCTATTCGAACTAAAGAGAGGAATATGTCAGTTGCAGAGCTCTGAACTCTTAGTGAACACCGAGCAGACGAAGCAAAAATGTAAGCGTAAATGACTCGACAGGATAGATGTGCAGTCATCTATCCCAAAAGGGGCGTGGTTTGTTGCATAATGACTGACAATTCAGTGTGGACAAAGCAGCAGCAATAGACTAGGAAGCAGCTCCTTGTTTATCTTTTCGAAGAAAAAAATACGTAGTAAACGTCGTAATAGTAGGCCGCGCCCAGCAAATTCAGGAGTTGGTGATGCCAGACTGAAACGAATGCTCTGAAACGTCGTCTGCTTGCCCTTACGGACGCTTCACCGAGAAAATATGTCAAATGCAATGCGTGAGTGTTGGTTATAGCGGTGCTACGTAATGATTGAATGGGACGATATTTCAAAAAAGGGCAGCACACGGATGTATGGCGCGAAATCCTCGGGGAGCCGCGGAGAAACAGCGATCTCTCAAATCCACCAAATGAGACATCTTCAAAAGCGCAGTTTCACCATCGCAGCAGATAGATAAACAGCAAAACAGCAGAATTTGAGTTTCTATGCTATTTTATTTTTTTATTATTTATCAAATGCACTCAAGGTGCTTCGTATGAGGAAAGCATACTGCTACAAAAAAACATAGTCAATACAGAAAAAATAAGACGTTCTCTATTTATCTGATCTATATTTCATTTACATCTTATTCAGTCCATGATTTTCATTAGACCGATACTTTGAAATGCTAGAAAACTGGAGATTCCCCTGAAACAGCTGAATGACCTTTTATTTTCCATGTCCTCTTATTCTTTTTTAATAAAAAGTACATGTGGGCGATCTGAAGGAGAAAAAACAACAAGAAAGCCTGGATTGTAGGAACCACATGTGGGCAAAGTGCAGGGAAAAAGTCTGGAATGTAGGAACATGTACTAACTACATGTTCCTACATACATTTTCTTTTTGTCGTTTCAGGGGTTTCCGGTTTCCTAACTTGATGTCGAATTTCAAAACTTCTGGCTATGCCTAAAAAACCCTAACTCTTACTACTAGTTTGTATTAGTTTCTACTGAAGCATTGTTTAGAAAAATCATTGGCAAAGATTAGAGCCAGTGAAATTCCAGAGTAAAAAGGTTCATTCCGTTAAGTTACGGTTTTCTCTTGCTCTTTTACTTAATTAGTGCACCTGGCGGCAAATTTGGGTCTGGAAAACGAGAAATACTCAGCAGAAAACCGCGACTTCCCCAAAAAAAAGGACCACAAATCCGTACAAACAGAAGAATTACTTATGCACGAAAAGTGCAAGATTTTCCACGTCTCCATAGCTTATGGATTCGCTTAACGTTCAGATTGTTAATAGGGAGGGGCGCTGTCACTAGTTTACATATATGCGGTATGTGTACCAGTGGTTGAAGCAGACGGGAGACGACGGGTTGGGAAGAAAGATCGAGGGCAGTTCCACTTTGGGGACCCAGAAGGTTTTAGTTTCAGAAACAAATTTTAAAAAACTGCTTTTTCGTTTGAATTTTTCAAGGTTATTTCTGCAAAGAGGAACGAGGGTGAGTCTTTCCGTCCTTAATGCTAGCATCCACCCAAGGCTAAATCACCCTTTTAGTGTTTTTCCATGACAACTCGTTCGAGCATATTAATATCAATTTAATTGGCTAACTGTTGCGTGAACGTCAGCCATTAGCCTTGTTTTCGCTTAATAATTTAGAATTAGCAGAACATTTTGATGGAAATTAATTGCAGCGTCAATCAGCATGGCATGCATGAATTTCGATAATTGTAATCTTCCAGGAAAACTCAAAATTTCAAAGGCACTCAGAATTTAACATGCTCAATTGCTGTGAAATGCGTTTTCCACATGTGGCAAGCGTTAAAGTACAAGCCGGCGAAATATAGACGTAGGAAGAAGTGACGCCTAACGTCGCCAGCAGAAGCTTACTGCTTGTTAGGGCAACTGCTCTACTAATGAGTGTGATTGCTTTGCTGGAGAAGAGCGATCCTTGGTGAGAGAAATCTTGATAAGTAAACACTCTAGTGGCTGCATTGATTATTGAAGCCTGGAAAAACCCGTCTTAAAAGAGTTGTACTTGGAAAAGTGTTGAAATTGACAGGAAAGCATTATATGCGCCTTAATTCCAAGTTCATCCGACATCGGTGTTGTAAAGAATGAGCAGAAGGAATAGCAATGATTTTGGCCTGACGCCACGCGACGAGTGCGCGAGCGCTGCAACTGCCTTTCTACCGCGGCATTGGTAAAACATGGTAATCGATTTTTACTGCATGCTCTGCTGGATGTAGCACAGTGCCATGATCGTCTGTAAATGGATGCGTGCATCCGACTCGCGAGTAATGTACGCATCCGCAATAGTATAAGTGGTCTTCTTTCTCTTGCTAGCAGCTTAGCAGCTCAATTGCTGTGATGAATCTTAATGAAGCTGGTTAACCCTACTAAATTTTGCTCGTCCACATAAATTTATTAGCAGCTATAGTCTGGTAGGTTATAACGTGCTTCTGCGACTTTGTATGGAGTTACGGCATCGCCCGGCTTATCAGCTGATTTGATCAATACCAAATGCCGCACGATGCGTCTGATAGGGAATTTTACCAAGTGATGATCGGAAAAGTACAAAATAAAAGGGATCACACCATATATGATACACATTAAAACTTACGGAGGAAAGTGTAAAAATTAGATCGACCGAGCAGATCAGCGTCTAATACTTTGCCTGCATCTACGCCGCAGTCGTAAGCACAGACAAGGTCCCAGACGCACTCCCAGAGCTACCAGAGCTACGAGACAAGCATGGCTGGGATTCATGAATGCATAACCGCGCAAAACCGGGTAAGCAAACCATCCTTAATTTTTTTCGTCTTCTTATATCAGGTAGTCTGTAGGCTGAGCAGTCACGGAAACCATTGCTGGATTGCGCGGTCAGTGTTTCGTAAATCTCACCTCAAAATGCTAGCTTCAATGCCTTCTTCTGTCCCTTTTGGAAAGAAGTCGCACAAAAGTCAGGAGGAAAAAGAATAAAATGAAAAAGGTGAGTGGTACTATGCAGGTGATAAAAAAATAGTGAGTAAAATCCTGAATATTTACAAGTACTTTGGTATATCAGCAATAATTTGCATGTTATATTATTTGAGTTTATGGTACATACGCGTATATACTATGGCATAGAGTGGCGAACATTTTCCTGAGAGAAGCTGGCACCGCACAAATTCTGGCACTAAGAGGAAAGGAAGGTCAGCGCCGCTTCCGCGATGTTGAGAAAAGGTTCCGCTTGTCAACATGGGCATTCCGAATTAAAGAAATGGATTTTAGTGGATTTTAGCGCAGAAGCCGAAACTTGCTGTCGATAACTTGGTGACGAAACTTCCATACCACTAATTAGTTCGGACAATTACGACGACAACGGCAATGACGATAACGACGAAGCGACGCGCCGCTCAGGCGCTACGATGGACGTCAAAAACATCGCCACCAGTGACGCGTAATTTCGTCATTAGCGTCGTCGTCGGCAGCCTGACGTTTGCATCTGCATCCTATTGCAGTATGGTGTTTTCGTAGTAAAATCTTGGAAAATTGTCTGCGAAAAAGCCTAGAGCAAGAGCCAGTAGGTTCAATGAAACATAGGTGTGCTTCAATTACTATTTATTTGTTTGTTTACCGAATGCTGTTTACCGAACCCAAAGTGTTCATTACAACGACAGGAAGACAGAAAACATGGGAAATTAAGCACAACAAAAACAAACACATAATAGTTACTTATGTACAGGCATTCCAGGCAAAAATACTGCTCTGGCGCAGCATCGAGCACTGCAGTTCAACGCTTGAGCTGGCTAGTATGGTCTATTAGCTCACAGAAGGCGCCTGATCCGACTTTGTCTGCAATTACGACTGTGCCCGCAGAATGCGTCTGGAAGGATATTTCAGCGAATGGCAGTAGGGAAACATAAGAATGGAAGGAACCACACCATATACATATCAAAAAAGTGCAAAAAAAATGGATCGGTTGGCCGGAAAATGATGAGGTCGTAGTTGCGGACAAAGTCGGATCAGGCGCTCTCTGTGAGATAATAGACTGTAAGTCATGTGTGCCATTCTGACTTGACTAACGAAGATTTTCCTTTTTCACGACACGAACGTCTGCTTATAGAGACACATTTAAAAACAAAATATAGCGACTAATTCCAATATGATAGTCCTTGAATGCACCGCAATCGCTCTTAAACGTCATCAGCTCAGTTAGTGCTATTTTTACATATTGAAAAACGTCAAGTAACTTCAATATGGCTGTGCACTTTGGGGTAAATTGGCCATGACAATTAGTCAACCTGAAATAAGCGAAGTACGTAACAGCAAAACGAGCATACCAACGCAGCCAGCTAACCGACCCGAGTGACGCACCTAGCTCATAACTTTAGAAAAGGTTATGAGGAAGCAGTAAGTTGAGAAATACCTACTGCTGTTCTATATTCGGAGAAGATCAATGAAAGTCCAAGGTGATGTGGAGATCCGTGATGTACTGTGTTTCTGGACCTGAGGTGTTGGTGAAGAATTGCGATCCACAATTTGTGGTATGGATCAACTCGATTAATATATAACCAGTCTGGTCAGCAAAGTCCAGCTGACGCCGGACTTACAGACTTTTCCTGATGCTCGCTTCATTCGCATGACCATAACCCTTTTTCATTTAATAAGCTCACAGCCATACCACATTTTTGCTTTCGCGTTGCGTTGCGTTCCACATCTTCACCATTGCTTTCCTATGTAGAAACGGACTGATCAAAAAGGATTAACCGCGTTTCTCAGGGCGATTTTATCTTTCGCTCACTTGAAATAGCTGTTTGTAGCTTTATGTAACCGATTCAACCTGAAATGACTACCGGAAATGGTTTACCATTCTTTGTTTGTTGTAACTGGTCAAATGATAAGAGCCAGTCTCCCCGCTCGTGATCGCCGGCGCACCCTCCATGCAGCGGTGGACCTGTCACTCCGCTCTTCCCTATCCATTAGAGCTTCGTTTTATTCTTTGAACCTCACCACACCCGTCGCCTCATCTTTTATATGATATCGTAATCGTAATCACCATCACTGACCGGTCACAGAATTTCGTTCCACACTGACATGCACACGTGACACACAGACTACGCGCTTTATTATAAGTCACTAGACGGTATGTCCGGCTTCGCTCGGGTGTTCTTACCACCCCGGCTATCTCACACTGGTGAGGAAATCTGCTATTACCGGTAAATCTATTGAAAATGCCCATCATTTTGGTGATCAGCACGCTGACGGACCTGAATGAGTTTTAACTGACATATATATTGGCGAGAAATGAAATAGTGGAGTTATTCGGATAATAGCATTATGGAAAAAACATACCATGTTTGCTACCAGCATCTTTGAGAACCTCGGTAAATGCGCTCTTACTCGTCCCTGAGAAATAGCGGAAAAAGTCAAAAACTTGATTAAAAATCCGATAAAACCAATAACTCGATGTTCCATGGATAGTGGATGTCATATTTGTGATCAGCGCATAATTCCAGTAGACATGTTCTCACTGACCCTGAGTAAAAGCTGTCAAAAGTTGATGAAGTCAGTAAATCGATATCGTCATTGAAAACGGTTGTTATAATTGTGTTTAGCACATTCGAAAACCCTAGTGGGCATGTCCCCACCGATCCTCGAGCGAAAGTTGTAAAAAATCGATAAAATCGACAAATCGACACGGCCATGCAAAACGGCTATCATAATCGTGTTCAACGTATTGAAGAACCGTAGTAGACATGTCCTCGTCGACCCTTAGACAAAAATAGTGGAAAACCGATAAAATCGATATAATCGATAAATCAATCGATAATCTCAGGTGCAAGGTAGCCTATAGCCTCCGCCGGCCCCCGTTGGGCTTGTATGCAAAATTTATTTGGTCTGGATCGGTTCATCCTCCGCGATTACTATAAGGAACACACACACACACACACACACACACACACACACACACACACACACACACACACACACACACACACACACACACACACACACACACACACACACACACTTTTATATATACAGATGATATTTTCTTCGCAAATAATGCAGTGGCTTTCACAGTCATGCAACATCTTGCACTCTAACCTCTGAATCATTATTCTCAAGCACAACCTGCTGTTGTCATTTTGAAGCTGCATGTTTTGTTTGATGTGACAACATGGACAGCAGAATATTTAGAAGTAAGTTTAAAAAATCTTGATCTCTCTCATCTTCTTCGAATCTCCTGCTAGATGCTTTTTTGTTTTCCGTTCTAAATCCCTACTACAGTCCAAAGTCGATTGCCCTTTCACGTCTTCCACCACCACCACCACCACCTCCGAATCCCACCACTGCATGGCTCCTTATCGTTAACTATTTTCGTTTTTTTTTTGCTTTGTTTCGTTTGTTTCAATCACAAAGTCTGGTTACTAACCCCATCACCGTAGACACCTTTGCGCACATATTCTTGTTAGAAACTAGCTTCAACTTCTTCTGGACCTCAGTTTTTTTCCCGGATCGCTTACGCAATCTTTGTTATATCGCTTTAGACCATGGCCCTTTGAACTTTTTTATAAACCGAGTACTCAAAGATCCAGTATGCCGGCTCCGCACAGCTCACTTGGTATACCTGCCTGCCGAAGTTCCGGCATACTCCAGTAGCCCAAGGGCTGCTGGGCACATGGCCAACTAGTGCGGATTGAATCGGCACTTTTAACCATTACTAACGACCTCGGTCTGTCCTGTAAACTTGATTGCTATCGCCTCCAACTTATGAGTTATCGCCAAATTATCTGCGAAGATGGCTAACAATGGCGATCTTTATTAGGCCGAAGTAATTGTGTTACTAACGCTGTTTTATGGAGCACTGAATTTTTCTTTACTTTCAGTGCAATAAATAAATAAATAAATAAATAAATAAATAAACATGCGGTATCCTGAAATAATGATAACTTTACTACTAAAGCATTTTGTTAATTCATGACGTCTCTTCAAATGAAAAGCACAGCTCACAAAGGTCTGGAACGCTTCTCCTCAGAAGAACAAGTAGCTAGATCTCTCCACTTAGAAGATCCAGCTCGGAGAACCCTGTCTTTCCAAATCTCCGCTCGTTCGACACTGAAAATTGACGGGGTAGAGTAATGGTAACTAAGAGATATTTCCGCAGAGTAATGGTGGTACAATCAAAGAAATATGTCAAAGAAAGTTTTGTTTGAAAGCAGCAGCTTTTCGTTGTCAATTAGTCCACTTTGCATGGATGGGAAGATCGGCTTAAAGACTGCTTGCTTATGTCAGTTGTACTAAATTCAAAACGAGGAACTTGGAAATTCGTCCTTTCCCACAGTCTCTCGCAAAGCTGCTGGAAGTTTCCAATTTCAGGGTGGATAGCGAATTTCGGGATTTCAGGTAAATTGAAATTTTTCTAGAGAATTTCAAGCTCTGGAATTGCTCGACTACATTTCTCATGGAGCTTCACCAGCAACACTCTAACGTCGAAAATAACTCTAAAGAGTAATTGTCTCTATCCTAAGAGAATCCATATGTTTAAATCTTCTCTATCTCGATATGACTCACAACTGGAGCAGCTTGAAAAGAAGAGGATCGCTTAGACAAGCGTATGGGCATCACCAGCGGAAGAAGAATCCAAAAAAAAAACATTGTTGTCGAACAAAAAGTGCTCGCCTTTGAGATTAAATCTGCAACGCGGCTTTGTATCTACAGTCTAGCGACTGTTGGCACTATGTAAAAGTATTGAGTTGGTACCTGACCCCTTCCGAAAGATGAGCCGCTCCTACTCTTTCATGGTAAGGTTTAGTGATGACTTATGTGTGTACATATGTCTGCTTTATAAAAAAAAAAGAGCAAAGAAGTATTTCTGGCAGATCATACGCATGTGTATAAGGAATTTCTGTAGTAATTTTCCAGTTAGCATAATGCACTATATAAATGTGATCGTTCTTCTGGACTTGTCTCTGTTATGTTTCTTTTATGCCCTATATTATCGCCGATCATTGAATGGCAATAATTACCGCTTTAAATCAAGGTCAAACGGTAAGTTAGCTTTGTTCATAGAGTTATGGAAGTGGAATTTTCAATGAGTAGGCTAACAAACACATAGTTCCCTATTACCTGCCGAATGAAGTACTGTTACAATGCTAACCGAGGATGAATAACAAATGTGTGGAGTGACTGCGTGCATCCTGCGAACGGCTATAGATTGCTTGTTCCTGAACCTGTATCACCCCGGAATCAGTCTATATGTACATTTTTATGAAAAAAGAATTTTTGGAAGACTTCGATGCTTAACATAGTAATTTGCAGAAGCGTGGAAAATCCCGTTTTCAAGCCTTTTCTTTTGTGGAGAATTTGGAGTGCTCACCGAGACATCTGCCACAAGGGGGCTTTACTAGGTTCCAACGATCGGTACCACCAGCAGCACATTCCTGCCCATTGAGACATCTGCCACAAGGAGGCACTAGGTTCCAACGATCGATACCGCATCCTACACAGGTTTGTGGCAGATGACAACCCGAACTCAACACAGAAGAAGGGGTTCAAAGACGGTTTCTTTTTTTTTTTGGCATTTTCGTGAGGAGTCATGCACGTATACCGTTGTAATCAGCGTCTCCTGCGGTCTTTTCTTATATATGAGGGTTTCGGAAACGATTCCATGATCAAACACCTCCTGCAAATGCAAAAAGAAACAAAAAATCTGTTGCTTTTCACTTGGGCGGTAAGCCCCTGTAGACGCTTCCAATATCAAATCAACTTTTCCTGCCACGTTGAAGGCAAATCTGTGCAAATCTACCTAAAACATCCATATTTACCAGCATTACAGAACTTCGTCCTTACAGATGTCACCCAAGCGCCTCCAGTATACCTTGACCCCCTCGTTGAAAGTCGTATTAACAAATCCACACTGTTACCACCCTTCGTTCGTTTCAGAGAGCTCTTTTTGGTGAGTTTTGTTCGTTGTATCAGAGAAAGTAATGGAAAGTAGGAAGTGGAATCAAATTGACCATTTAGATTGCCCCAAAATATAATCTGGCAGAATGCGTAATTGAGAAGGTGATGAGCAGTTTCGGCCACGCATTGTTCTGCTATCTGAATCGCCCCTGGGTAACTGAGAAAGCAGGGGAAAATATCTCAACCATTTCCTGGATAAACCCGTAAGTCAAAAATGTTTGGTATTTCATAACGACATTCGGGCACAAATCCGCGTGAAATATTGGGGGAGATAAATATTAGGTTCTTAAATAGGTTTGTATGTTTTGAGATCAGTTTTCTCCTCTAGTTCCCATTTATTTCGCCTGGTTTTTATATTCATGTTAAAGTGCTCGCATTTTTCCACAAGCTATAATAGTTGAGATCCCTTCTCGATTAGTTTAGTTTTGTCCGTCTTGAGGTCATTAGAAATAGTCACCCAGGATGCAGAAGAAAAGTTCATCTACGCACCTGCTTTATTTCGCCTTGCGCCCTGTCGAAAAGCAAATGATGTGGCTCAGACCGTTTACCTCTTGTACAGAAACCGCTAAAAATAGCCAAGAATACCCCCTCCCCATCGAACCTCCCAGTGGTCCAGAAAAAAAACGAGTGGGCGAAGTTCAACTGCCGAGCCCCCTTACGGTGGACGAGCTATTCCGGTCATCCCTCATCCATTTTCATTGTTCAGAACGGCCGCCTATCCTTGTTTCTTATAAAATTTCAAAGAGGAAAAAAAGACATGGACGTGTTACAACCTAATATTTCTTACGTGAATTCTTACGTGAATGTTCGCCTTGAACATCGTGATATAATTTCTACTCCAACCTATCGTTTCGACCTTGGCGTCTCCTTAATTTCAACTCATGAACACTATCCCCCCTGTTCTTCAAACTAATACTTAATTCTCCACCATGAAAGGAGCCACCTCATTCAGTATTTTATGGCAGTGTTTGACTTTAAATTGTGGCTGCGTGACAAGAGGTACGCTGCTGGTCTGTGATTGGTCGATTCATTGTGCGCGTCGCGGCTGCAGCCTTCTAGGGTACGAGCAGTTCTGCGTGGATATGGACAACTTTTCTAAGCTTTACTGGGATAGATGAGTGTTTTCGGAAATCGCAAACTGTAAGGAGGTGGCCAGCGATGTCATTTAGTGCGTCGAATTTGAAGAAACAACTTGAACTCGAAAAGCGTATGCGTGCGGCGCGGTCGCGTCACGGCGTACGTCTTGACCGCCACCCTTAATTTGTAAACCTTTGCTACATAAACTAACAAGAAACACGTAACGGAGTCAACCCTGTGAAATAAATCAATACTCCAATACGAAGTAGTCCAAATAATAAATAATAAAAATAGAAGCTAGAATAATTTCAGGAATTGCAAGAATGGAGCTAGTTTCTTGATATACTCTTTGCGAGAAGTTTTTCGTATGCTTGGCCATAAGCCAATTATCTTCGCCGTTACTCGAAATCCCTTCCTTAGATTCATCAGCGCATATATGGACAAATGTATTGTGTAAGTGCGAAGTCGATGTTTTCAAATGAATAGAATCAAAATATTAAGTCGTAGTAAAATCACTCGTAATACTATTTGGATTATCGCGTTGATGCTAATCTTCATCCAGCTTCAGCACGTCTTTTGGGATTGATAGAGTCGATGAGAGCATTCTGGGCAGAGGTAGTGTGAAGAAGAAGTGAAGAGGAAGAAGAAGTCGTTGTGAAGAATATCTATAGATTTGGCAATAATAAAAAATAATAACAACAATAAAAATCAATAAATAGCGTTGGCTGCAGACGAAATAAATTTAATACATAGTTTCCAACGAACAGGTGCTCCCTTTCCACAGTGGTGATCTGGGAAAGGAGGGTCTGGCTAATAGGTATCATGGAGGAGAGTCTCGAGGTCTGTCTATATCTGGTCCTGGACCTTTTGGATCGTTTCTATACGTCGACACACAGCTAATTTTAGATTGAATAGCTGCTCGTGAGCAAGATATACATGCCAGGGGCGAGCAGATTATCCGCATCCGGTTACCCTTCCAGCCGTTACCCGTAAGGTGTGGTCCAAAGTTACCCGGAACTTTCCCACAGGATAGGGGCCCAGACAAGGTAGAAATTGATGTCTCTCGATTAAGAGAGATTTGTATCCAAAAGACATTCATCATTTGCAGAAAAACATTTGTGCTACGTACATATTTTCCGTCAAGTTTCATCAGTGGGTTAGATTCCTGGGGTGAGGTATAACCGGATCCGAGAAAATCTCGTGTCCGCTCATTTGTTGTAGAAAAATTGTAGAATTGTAGAATTCGTAGTTAGGAAAGCTGACACCCAGAAACAAGCGATTTTCTCGATTACCTTCAACAAGTATGAGAGAAAATTCGAAAAATCGGTCAATATGTCGATCAGCAAAGACATTCGATGATTACAGATAACCAAAAATTTGTGCAGAAGCAGTTTACCTTGTCAATGTTTTCGATTTCTGCAACGAATATGTACATACATATTATCTCTATAAAATTCCAGGAACGAACGTACAAAGTGCTTTGGCTGCAGACGGGATATGTTGTGTTTTCTCCTGAAACTCCGCGAGATACTGTTTTCGCGTCATCTGGAGCCCAATAAGCCGATTCCACGCAGCGTTGAATTCCACATCAATCATTTCGCTCCCATGTCATGGTAAATGGGCATGGACGTTATTCTACCATAATTGTATGTATTCCTAGATAAGGCAAGGACAAGATTGACATCTCAAAGTCATTTTTTCTGTGACTTCGTGACTTGTTTTTCTCCGAGGTCCCAAAAACTTTCCACCTTTTTTATCTCTGCCTTTTTTGACTTCTTTATCACCATAGGCCAAAACAGACGTTGCTATCTCATATCTTTGCAGGTATTGCTATTCCAAGGATTTCCTAAAATCCATGCACATAATTCGCCACGATATGGAGAGAAGGGAGAATATGGCAAATGATTACGACAAAGTACTGCAGCATGCTGGGGTTTCAGATCGGCGTAGGTCATACATCCACTCTGAGATCACAAGTAAGTTTTCCTCAACGCCTTTGAATTCGATTGAAAAACCGAAGAGAAACCAACGAAAACACTGGTCATTATGTGCTTTTTCCATAATTTCTTACTCGAAAGCGAAGATGGATACGTACAGATTTAAAAATAATCTTCATACATACATATGTCCCACTTCGATTTAGTGCTGATCGGTCATTTTTTTCTCGATGGCCAACAGTCTAATTTGGAATTTTTCTTTGGCCTTACCCTCCCCCCCCCTCCCTGAGAATGGAATGCCGGTTTTTTTTTCAAAAAAAAGCTACATATCATAAGGAACCTTTGTATTAGCATATTTTTAACTGTTTATACTTACAGTTATTTTTATATTTGCTATTATTTGATTTCGGAATTATTATGTATTTTCAACATTTTTATTTTTTTCACACTTACCCCATAGTGGCAGAGAACAAACGTTTTTTGGCACGGCCGTCCTGTCCGAGAATTTCTGGGTCCGCAACTACTAGTTACATGCAGTGTCGTTTGATCATTCTTGCATCGCATAATAGTGCCCATCTACTCTGCCGCGCCGCACCATCCATGCGGCGCGGCAAAGCAGGTGGGCGCTGGCTTGCTTTTATTGAAGTTTGGCTCTTGTTGTCTTGTCTGTTTGTTTGTGTGGTAATTAGTTTGCACACAAACCGAGATAGGCGGAGTTCTGTGACGCAAGTATGATTGACTGGCACTGTATGCAGTAACGAGACTGGAACTGTATGCACTAACGATCTTATGGTAGCATCCCCGATGGACCTTATAGAAGAAAACACACACTACGCAATGATTGCATTCAGATTGCACGCTCACAAGAAAAATTTGTTAAACAAATACTTTAGAGCAACTACCCCCTCATGCGACATGGAATATGATGGATCGAGCCGACGTCGAAAATCAGCTGTTGTCCAACAAATCATTGTTCGAGTTGTTTCTGCAGTTGTACTACTATGACTTCACGATTTTTCGTTACGAATTCCCAAAGCCAAATTTTCATACCGTATGGGAATAAAGGGAACGCGCATCAACATTTGTTGACTTTGTTCGTTGTAACCACCATATTATCTTATATTTACAATAGTCAGCGACAAAATTCTCATTACTGAATAGTTTCCAATAGAAAAATTCTAATTTTTAGACAGCCTCCAATAGATCTTTTTGGAGAGCCTGCAGTGGGTGTTACATTTGAGGAAGGACGTTATGATATAAATGTGAAGAGAATTCCTTCTGCAAATAGTTATTCCCATCACATCAGCGAATTCCCTCAAGTGTCTTTTGCTGGATGAAACTCACCAACATGGCAGCCGTCCATAATACTGCATCTACTGCAATTTAGTGTATGTATAATCTTTTAGCTCAAGGAGTGCCCATGCGGGACTTTATCCGCTACTGTGGCCACAGTGATACCGGCTGGTTCGATCGGAAACAGTAGCGAAATATCAAAGCGGAAGGAATCACATCACGTATAGAAAACTCCAAACGTACGTAGACAAGAGTCGAGATCGCGGCGCGGCTTTCATGGGCAGAGACGCAGGCACACACTATGCTGAGCTCCCATGACTCTGCCCAAGAGAGCCGCGCCGCGGTCCTTTCTCTTGACTGCGTCCGTTTGGAGTCTCTGTTACATGTTAAAACTTACAGAACGATGTGTGAAAAAATAGATCGAACCAGCCGATTAACATAGCCTATACCGTTGCGGTCGTAACTGCAGACAAAGTCCACCAATGGGCACTTCCTGAGCCAACATACTAAATACATTTTGCTGTTATGGAGATATTTACGACTGCTTCAGCTAGAATGCACTTTTGCGAAATAAAATTCATTGCACTCAAACAAGAACCCATAAAACTTATCACAAAACCAAAAACAAGCAACAACAAAAAACAATTGATACAGCTAAAGTATCTCTTTGTCAATTCAACCATCAAAATACTCCCGTACTTTATCTCTCGAATGCAAATCAGCCTGAAAGACTCAATTTATCAAAGAAAATTATCTCTACTAACCCCCTGAAAACACTTAAAACCATTACTCACGGTCCTGATAGGTTTGCAAATCCTGTTCTCAGCTGTCGAAAGCACTAAACTAGTGGCCAACTCCAGTTCGATTCCATAACCAGCAGATACATATACTGGAACTTTAGATCCGCCCAGTCGTGTGATATTCATCACTACGGGGAGTATCACATCGAACGGAGCGAAACCGTCACTTTTTTGTGATGACACTTTGGCGACGAGCTAAACGAGTTCAACAATGTCATCATACGAGCTAAAGAAGCTGATAATTTACCTGGTCTGCTGCCGCAATGATATCATCACTGGCGCCTAGTGACTTCAGCAATGATAAATTGAGATTTTTGGCGACGCCTATCGTTGCGATTCCTGTGAGTGCACCTATGTGACAGGCTAACCCACATCCTATAACAAAACAACATCACTAACAGAAGAAATAACGCGATCGTTAATCGAGAATCGAGAAGAAAAATCAAATTGACGTGCACCCTACATAAGAAAAAAGTTGATGAATATCTCCCAGCTTCCCTTCCTATTGTATTCAACCACTCTGATCGAAAACAACAGAAACTGACCCACCTCTCGAATGAAACTGTCCATTTCCATCACAAATTATTACATCAGGCCGCAAATCAGGAAACTCCTCGAGGATACTATTCACGAATCCTGCCACTGGTGCTGCTTCTCGTATAGCAAGGTAGTCCGTGATGTACGGCTCACTTATCACCACCACAGTGTCAAAAAGGGCTATTTCCTAGAAGCATCCAGAAAATGAGCAGATCTACAGGATATAATTAGAAAAAGGAACTCTTGCACGCTTCCTGAAAAGATATTTAAGACTGTTTGATTAACTCACCTTCATACTAGGATACTCGAATATACTAAACGCAACCACTGCAAAGTCTTGATTCTTTTTCGATGTAGAAATATCGATGCCACCAATCATTTCGACTTCTTCCAGTGATTCAACAGCTTGAACAGGATAATGACCCGCTTTTATGAATCCCTGGAAGGGCGAATTTTCCGCATAGAATGTAAGGCCACGAAAAAAAAACTGCCACAAACCTCTACCAATTCACAGCGTTTCTTTTTGAAAGTGATCATAATGTCGTCATCAAAAACCAGCAGTATTAGCCATATATAGCAGCCCAATACACCAACAGCGCTATAGACAGAGATCATCATAAGTGGCAGGAAAGCGAGCTTCTCTCCGAATATCGCCTGAAAGGTAGAGTCTTGGAGATCATACTCAAGAAAACATCGGTGTTTAGAACAATGACCGTTTTGGGACTTCGGCATCCAGATGACTCTACTTTGATAGTTGAAACAACCAGCACGTTAAGCGGTAAAACTTCAAAGGGTTAGTCTACGATCGGGCAATCGGGCTTCCCCGTTCGTGTTAAAGGTAATCCAGAAATTGTTTTTTGAACTGAAATTGTGCAGTACGTTGGATGAAGTGGCCCGTGAGGTATGTGACAGAGCAAGATGACTCAAGATGCCGAATACGGAGTTTTGCAACGCTAAAGCCTTTAAAGGAACAGAACATGCAGGCAGCATGCACAAGCATTCAAATGTAGTTACTTTTAAAACCGACTTTAAACGCTGCCGCCCATGCCGTTCAAGAGCGTATTCACTGCGATTGACCTAGCTTACAATCAGCTGCTCTATAGCGCGTATTAGCTATTCGTTCAAAATATTGAAATCTGAGAATATACAGAACTCTCGGAAATCAAGATTGCCGTAGGTACCCCTCTAGCAGTGTGGTGCCATAGTTCAACAGACTAAACTAACCTTATGAACGAAAGAAGCATTTAGTTCGAATAATACCAGTCCAGAGATGTACAGGATAGAGTATAATGGAAGAATCGAGGTGGTATTGAGATGAAAGGCGTATCTAAACCAAACTGTACAGGAGAGAGAACGTAGAAGACAATTTACTAAAACAATACCTGAACATCAACAGCATCAGTATCGTGTACGTAGTAGCCAGGCAGTACTTCATAGGAATTTCGAATAATGTGAAAAGCAGAGGAAACAATGATGTACACGTAATGATCGAGAACAGAACTGCTAAGCGAACGAATTTTGGGTCCTTCAAAAGAGACTTGCTTTGAACGGAATAAAATAAGAATTCAAAAGTATCTACCGTCAATGCCAAGACCACCAATGGGATCGCCATCAATAACAAAGCCTTTTCGTGCACGTGGTACCCATAGAAGAAGAACGAGAAAGCGCTAAGTGAAAGTAGCGTGCACAAATCCGGCAGTTTACTCTTGAAAAGCGTAGCGAGTAAGGGAACCAGTGAAGCGATAACGCACATCAGAGAGAATAACGGAGTAATGGTGGGCAAAACAGAGTGGTCGTAGACCTGAAAAATATGCAGAAATGTCCAAAACAGTAGATGGAGTTGGGAAGTCACAAAAAAGGATGAGTTGATGGCAGACATCCCGAACTGCAAATTCCAATGATCAATACGTAAATCCAGGAAATGAAGCACCTGTACAAGACCAGAACTGTACGTAGGCGGTGAGAAGAAACCTGGCTTCCAAAGTGACAGAACTTGGTAGAGGATAAAATCCATAACGTTGTACATGGCCCAGAAATTAGGTGCCCAATATGCATGTGTAAGACCTAGAATGAACGTACAATTAGTGAATAACCCTGTTAGGCTGAAGGAAGCAAACAATACCTCGTGATACAGGAAACAATCTGCTTAGAATTTGCAAAAGTCCAGAAAGGCCACCAGCGACAATGAATGGGCCGAAAGATACTGCGAAGGGAAGTGACATTACAACAGCAAGCTTCAGACCTAGTAACTGACAATATTAATAGAGGAAAAGTCATATTTGAAAGGAGATCCTTTGAAGCAAACCGAACCTGAGACAATAGTTCGAGTGAACTGGAAGAGGTCATCTATAGAAGTGAAAAAATAACTCCGCAGAAAAAATACAACATAAGCTGGCGCATAATAGAGGTAAATGTGTTTGAAGTTCAGCAAAACGCAGTAAAAGAGAGCGCTCTGAAGCATAACGAGACCATGAACTTCAGAAAGTGACCAGCTGAAAACAAGGACGATACCAATAGATAATGCCCACAATCTGAGCAGTACAGAGACAGAACCAGGAATGTGGTAAGCATGGAATTGTATTGGAAGTGAATATTATCCACCATAAATAGACCTGCATTACATGCAAGAAGAATAAATGTAGCTATCCTGAAAGAAGTTGATGTTTGAAAAAAATACAATATAGAAAATAAAGGAATCACATGTTAATACATATTAATAGATGGGAATTTTTTAGCAGATAGTGCAAAAATGGAGCATAAACACAAATGAAGCAAATACCTCACCGAGCCTTCTCTTCAAGTTTCTTTGGAAGCAGCTTCCACCGCGGCGAATCGGAGAAACAAAGCAATACACAAGATAAAATCTAAAACCGATTGTTGTGAGCTTCATGACTGGTTAGATGATAACTGCTGTATGGTTTCTTGCTTTGAAATATCGAGACAGGTTTATTACTATATGTAGCAACGCAACCAATGACAATCGCTAGCCATATCCTGTACGTATTTACTATGTATGTGATATTTCACGCGTTGATGAACTATGTATTGTCTATCGCGTGACCTTTGCTTACGCCTTCGAATAAGTAAATAAAAAAATAAATAATCGCCACAAGGAGGAGCGATCCAAGCGATGCGACATGGCAATAGGTCCATCTTGCACTAGTGTTATACTCCACATGAAGTATAGCACCCTGCTCTATGCATCTGACCCTGGTACCATGGCGGAGCCGACTTAATCAGCGTAAATAGTTGAAGAGGTATTGAAGAAAGAAAGCACGCGGGAAAGTGTAACCCACTTGAAAAGGAGGACAGGAGATAGAAAAGAGAGGAAAACAGAAAGGCAGAAGGTGGGCACAAATACTCAACTACCATCAGTTTTGAAGTAGACCTTACTAGTGAAAAGGAAGGCTCTTCGCCAACCGTAGGACAAGCAGAAGAAAAGGTATCAGGGAAGGAAAGTAAGAAAAAAATCGCCACAGTCCAACATAACTCACATACAGAACGTCAGTAGCTATTACTGAAAGACGCTGGAAGCAGAGAACTCGGCTGTTATAGAGTGATTCCCTTCGTATTGCCAGAATATCCTCCATACCAAAACGATACGCAATGGTCGCCAGACACTGAAAAGCTAACAAACGATTACTCGAACGTAACCCTCCACATAAATAAATGTTTTAGAACAGATGGACACCCACCTTCTCAAAATACGCGAAGAACGGTGGGTAGTCTAGGGTCCACTCAGACGTTTCCTCGTAATACCACTTGGAAAGCGGCAAGTTGTGTGTTACTGCCATCCAGTTCCGATGGACCTGTGTTCAATTTGCGTACAATTTTAGGCACTGAAGCTGAACGAACACAGAATAGTCGCAGGTATATAAATAACCAACCTCAAAATCCGTTGAAGTGTAAGCGGGCATCAGCAAAACTTTCAACGCTACGAGAGCAGAGGTGACCGAAAGGAACACCTGCCAGGGAGACAAATCCACGTGCACTGCTACCATATTCGGGTACCTTCAGAAATGTTACTGGAAAAACCAAAAGTTGTGCGAAGTCAGGGACCTTTTCTCAAACAGTGACGATAAAATAAATTACAACAGAAGCATTGGCACTACTCCACTTGTTCTGCCCCAAAGTCTCAAAATCAGAAATTCCACGGGAACTTCGTCCAGGGGGGGGGGGGTATTTGACATGCTGATCACGAATACTACACTCATTTTGTGCCGTAACCTCATTTGGGTGAGGTTATCGTAAGGTTAGTGGAAGTACACCATCTCACACATTCATCTGAATTTTTGTCTAGGGGGTTATTTGATAGGCTCATCACGAATTTCACACTCGTTTAGTGCTGCAACCCAACTGGGAAAGGTTACGTTGGAGTTGGGGGAGGTACCGTCCACAGAAAAACCTCAAATTTGCTTTCCAATTGCAAAATCATGTGATATTCGTAATTAGCACGTCAAATAAGCCCCGTAGACAAAAATTCAGGTGATTCCGTGAGATACCTTACTTACCCTAACCCTACCGCAACCCTTCCCATACGAACTTACGACACTGAGTGAGTATATATGATATTCGTGATCAGCATGTCAAATGACCTCTCTAGACGAAGTTTCAGGGAAATTTTTGATTTTGAGATTTTGGGGCAGAGCAAGTGGAATAGTGCCGTGAAAATTTTCGCCCAAACCTCGCCTACAAGGGTTATTTGAGGTACTGAACACGAATATCACATTGATTAATAATACGTATCATTATTGCCTCTATTCACTCAGCTTTGTCTTGTAATTGACTGAATCAGTAAATAAATAAATAAATAAATAAAATAAATAAATATCGTATCCATTTTGTAGCGTAACTCCGTTTTTGTAGGGTTACTGTAGTGATCAGCGCCCAAAACAACCCCTCTCTGCAAAATTTGAAAGGGTTCGGTGAGATAACGTGTCCACAGTATAAGCGTAACTCCGTTTTTGTAGGGTTAGGTAGGTATACTGTGGACACGTTATCTCACAGAACCCTTTCAAATTTTGCATAGAGGGGTTGTTTTGGGCGCTGATCACGAATATCGTATCCGTTTTGTACCGTAACCTCATTTTCATAGAGATACGATAAGTTTTGCGCTAGGAAATTGGAACAAAATGCCGATTTCGTGAAGAAAATGAAGCGCGCATGCAAAATAAAGTTGATATTCGTGATCAGCGCCTGAAACAACCCCTCACCACAGAATTTGAGAGGATCCTGTGAGGTACCGTATCCGCGGTATACCTACCGTAATCCTACAAAAACGGAGTCACGGTACAAAATGAATGCGATATTCGTGTTCAGCGCGTCAACCCCCGCACACAATGTTTGGGCGGAAATTTCTTCATCGAAATTTTTGGGGCAGAACTATCCGAATAGTGCCTGCCCTACAACAGAAGGAGAGTTCACAGACCTACACTGCAAAGTCCCCGTCAACATTAGTTTTTTTTTTGTTGATTTTCTGAGAAGATTAGAACAGCACGTACCTGAAATCTCCGTCCGAAGGTAGTTTTCCCTTGCTCAGAATGTCACCCACCTCTTTCTTGAGAGCCTCTTGGCAGTGTAGGTGATTTAGGAAACAGTGCTCCTAACGAAGAAGGTGAAGCAGTACTGAAAAGCGAGTTCTCAACGAAATGTGAGATAACGTGACACAATCACAACACGAATAATGCGCATACCATATATTGACGCAGACGTGTTGCACGTCTCTGGCGTCATTCACGTGCGCCCGCTCTTTCGACTGCCGAAGATGGTGCGCGGGCAGTGTCATCGATCTAATTTCTTTTACTATGAGGGGGCTATTTTTGAATGCTATTGAGTATTCATAGAATTGGGGTGAGAATATCCTCCTGGACCCGGAGTGAGTCGCATCTGCTTTGAGAACCCCGACGATTTCAAAATTGAAGTGATCATATGAATATTAGGACTTTTCGAATCTAGAATGCTCTTTTTTCAATATATGTATATGGGTGGTGGCAAAAAATTATGAAATTTGACTGAATTGATAGCAAACTTACCCTTTTTGACATTCAATTGCGTTATTCAATCTTCATGTTGGCTTGGAAAGCTCAGTGGTGTTTCCTTTTTTTGTTTTCGTTTTAAGAACGCTTTCTCCTCCCAAGTATTATTCACAGCGCCATGTTCCTTTTTTCCACGCCTTGATGTTTTTTTTTTGGTGTCTGGACCATGTAACTTTGTTATTTTGGTAGCACTCTTGTACGCATGGTTTGCGTCTTCTACTGTTTCAGTGTTTTCTGCTGGGTTTTCTCTGAATCTATTCGTTAAGCCAGTGTTTCAAAACCAGTAACCTTTTTTTCCGGAGACTTCGTCTGGATCAGGATCTAAACAATAGGATGTCATGGAAGGCCATTGTAGTGGATGGAAGGATTTTGCATTAACTTGTAGAGTTCGAACAAAAAGAGTTCTGTTATTAACTAGAGTAGAAGTTGACTAATGGCCCGATCGGTTACAGGTAGGGGTTGTTTTGAAAAAATAAAAATCTCAGGAGGAATAAGTGAGATCATGGTCTCTGTTCTCTTCTCCATCTCTGTTTTAGTTTCTTCTTCTTTTTTTCAATCATTTTCGGGTGTGTTTAAATGAACAAATAAGTTAATGTCTCGTGAGAGGTTCATTCAAATGAGATAGATATGATATGAGAGAAATATATGTATAATTTAGCATGACACTCAATCTGTGAATGTTTATCTACAGTAGATTTTCCGACAAGACGAAAAGTAAATAATTTGAAAAATTCCCTTTCTTATCTCTTATGTAAAACACGTCAAATTTTCGGAGTGGGTTTAATTACGCGTTTTTGCTCGGAAGACGTGTTAGTTCGATCACTTTTTGGATACGTGGTGCCGATAATGATATATCTGATTATCGCTGTGGCTTCATTTCTCTCTGTTCTGTTCGTGAGAGGCAATTATTTTCAGAACGTTGCTTCTAATTTTTCCTTTGCTTTGGTTTTCTAAAGTTTCTTTCTCATTTTATTTCCTTTGCTCATTGCGCTATCCATGAAATGCATTTTCAACCACAGATTCGTAATCCCTTTTTTAAAGAGAGGAGTGTGGGAAAATTAGACGCGAAATCTGTAATAGGGAGGGGGGGGGGGGGTGCGATGAAGAAGTCTTTGCTCCATTGTGGGATGGCGTTTTGCTGGTAAAGGTTGGGTAATCCACTTGGTGTTGTTGCTCGCACTATATGTTCTTTAGAAGCTTCTTTTCTGCTAGTCATAGGAGTTGATGGAATGAACCTTACCGTGGTGAACAGCGCGGAACTCCGGTACCAGGACCCGGTTATGGGGCTCCTGATCCGCGCGGCACGCTCTTAGCACGAAATTTCGCTAGTAGAGAACGGAAGGAAAACAAATAAAGTTAACTAAAACAACCTTAACGGTAACAAGACACATTCAAGAAAAGGCCAATAGAGTATGGAAAGGTACTTAAGGGGTCTTAACACACTTTCAGGGATGCAACTCTTCCCTCCTATTATTCATTCATTTCTACGAACATTCAACCCAAAATCGATAATATGTAGTTAGTAGTAGCAGAATGATTCCATTGACTTGTTGAGCACGTAATATGCACGTGATTACAGTCCTTAAGGCAGTTTAGTGGAAACTTTAATAATTATGGAAGGTTGAGTGGGGCTCCTAAAACTGTTAAGCGTCTATTTAGTGCAAAAAGTTCACTAGCAGTAATACGCACTGAAAAAAATCTTCTAAGGTTAACTATGTGAAAACCTCCATATTCCAATGCAGTGCTCATACGCTCAGGCAGAAAGCTGATCCCCTCCTTAGAATTGATGGACCATAACTGAACATAGAGGCCCGATTTTTAGCACATTTGAAGTGGGTTTCGGTGATTAGCTGTAATCCATGACATGTGTTTTGTTATGTCACAGCTTATGGTTACTATGCTTACTTTTTATTCGCATCGCACCCACCAAATAGCATGCTAAGAGCCATCGGGAGCCCCATAACCGGGTCCCGGTACCGGAGTTCAACAGCGCGCTCACTTTAGTTTCAATGTATTAAATTAAGTTCTTCATACAATGTCTTTTTCTTCTATTCTTTTTCTTCTATCAAGCTTATTTTGACCTTACTTGTCTTTGCTTGATCGTGATTTTGTCGTGGTATTGCAGAACTGCATCTCTTTGCTATCAGTACTGCTAAAGAGCATCTACCTTCCCAAGGAATTTCATCTGTCATTCTCTTTCCTGTCCCATTATCTTCTACGCAATTTGTCTAGTATTGCTCAAGGTTCTTTGCTGGGCTCGCATCACTTTCTTCTTCTTCCCTGAATCGATGCTTTGCTCAATTTAATAACTAAGCAGCGAATTCTTAGTATGGAGTACGAAACTAACGGCGGTGATCACACTGCGCCTGCAGCTCAAGGCGCGATACCCAGTGGACATCCTGACAAGCAACACGATGCATACGCTAATGGAGGATATGGTGGTAGGTATTATGTTCGTGTGAGGTGTTCAAAACTTTTTTTTTGGAACGGAAATGGTTTACTTTAACAAATTAATTTTTACCTGGATTATGAGCGGACACTGTCTTCTACCGCTTCATCAAATATGCCTTCTTCTCCACACATGTGGTCGTTTGGGTGTATTCAAAGTACAATCGCCGACAAGTGTATCAACCAGTGGTGCACTCGGTTTCATGGTTTCATAAGTTACATTTAGAGTGCATCGGAATCCGATCCGGTCTGATAAGAAAAAAAAAGATATACACTCGTCTTTAGGGTAATTTATACTGGGTGCGTGCGACTGACGCGCGTGCGTCTATGTGATGAAGAGTATATGACGCTGCCAACTAATTTGTCCGCGTAAAAATGCAAGTTGGGAATGAATGGCCACAATCCGGACCGTTCGGGGCATGGCACAGTGAAAATGAAATGGTGGCATAACTGGAAGCGTTCGGATTCTGCCATTCATTCTCTACTTTGCATTTTTGCGAGGACAAATTAGTTGGCAGCGTCATATATGGTACAGTCGCATTGCAGTCGCATCGCAGTCGCGGCTCAGACGCACGCGTTTACGGCCTCGCTGCGACCGCGCGTTCTTTTCATTGAGGATGTAGATGCCGTGTTGACCGGTCTTCATGGTTCTCTAATGGATGCGTGCGACTGATGCGCGACTGACGCACGCAGCTAGTATAAATTGTCCTTTTATCCGTAGCTATCCGACGAGGATCGATACGTATCTTTTGTTATCCGACCGAGTCGGACTCCGATGAACTAAGAATATAGCTATAGACTGAGCGACACAGGTGGCCTTAATGTCAATCAGCTTGGAGATGAGCTGTTCTCGCTTATTTCTGTCTTTGGTCGTTTTCCTCCCTTTATTCTATAATTTACTTTGAGGAAAATGAAGTTGCTGCGTGAGGTGGAGGCATCATGGAACCACTCAGAAAAGGTCACAAGGGCCTATGTGGAAGCCTCGGAGCTGCGAAAATCTTTGAAAATTAGTTGTGGCTAGTTGGTCCTGGTTGGAGGTTGATTGATATTCCGATTGATTGAAATATTTTCGAAAATCGCCATCTATAAAGCAGGACTAACAACAAACACATCAGCAAATCACAGAGGTTGAGTGTACCTAAAGAATGAGGGTTCATCTGCGGAGAAAATCGAGTCGCAATCACAGACCCAGCAGCTTGCATGTGCTCGCATAGTGACTACCCTCCAGCTTACAGAAGCCCGGTCATATGCAAAAGCACGCATGCCTTTTGCAATGAAGGACACAGAATAAGTCAAGGATAGCAAGCGCAGAAGACACGCTGCGTGGATTCCTCATGCTTTGTGTTTCAGCGTTGGGTATGCGTTGTGGGTCCCTCAAAACTCCGTTATCGGACAAAATTTCAAACACGAATATGTGGGCGGGTACTGCCTTTAATTAAATAGGCGTTGCGACCGCTTTCAGGGTGCCTCTCTCCAACATCCTTTCCCCCTCAGTTTTACATTTACTTCCATCCTAAATCGACTTGTAGCTCTTGTTGACTTGCTGCTTGGCTTGCAAAGTTTTCGTCATGACTGTTTCGGGAGATGAGACAGCAGTTCTACTGCTCACTGAAATGTTCCTTTTCTAAGTACTCGTTTGAATACGAATCTGTCAATTGCTGCCCTTTTAGAAAGCGGTTTAATTGCGAGAATGATGACCTCTCAAATGTAGTCCCTTGCCCGGGACTGATTGCACAAAACAGAAATGGAAGGAAGGCACAGAACTCGCTATATTGCGTCTTGATGCTGTGCAGCAACTCGTTACTAGGGAACGAATCGAAATCTTGAAAAACGAATGCTCCATGCTAGTTCCTGCACGCGAAATTGTTTGCCTTCGGTCATGCAAAAACATTTGGTCCTTCCTCATCCACGCATTCCTTGCTGCTTCAGAATAACACAGAAATTTTCGCTGCGATGTCATGGTTTATGCCTTGTCTTTACATTGCGTGCAGTTCGATTATCTGTCCCTTGAAGGAGCGACATGGGCTCTTACTTCCCGAAAGGAAATATTTTTACCTCTGGTAACTAGTGAGAAGACGTCTTGTATTTAGTCTCTGATTGTTCCATCCAGTAGACGTCGTGACATAGCCAATTTTGGAGTAATCTAGCCTTAGGGAACGTAGTAAATCAATTGCAAGGGTGTGGATCCATGCACCTACAGTTGTTCTCGAAAAGATAGACGTATTCCGTGACCGCAGAAACGCTGCGGGACCTGAATTATGGATGCGGAGAGAGCATGCTCAAATTGAGAGGGTCGAGGAGGTCCTGCTGTGATTCTGGGGCTCGGCGCTATGAGACCGCACGCGCAATCCGCCTCTTTTCAATAGGGACTGTAGGTACATGCTTTGTGTACTGAATACTGAATCCACACTCCATCTCCATGCAAATGGCCTTATCCTGCTCGAGGTTTTTTGCCTTCAATTCCAACGTCGTAAATTAAGCGGATATCGGGTAGAGACAGCTTCTTATGACAAATTTCGTGGTTCGAACACGGAACATCCGCGGTCCATCCGCATAAGATTAACCGCCGTACGCCCTCTTTCGGTTCGCGACCGGGCTGTTGCGCATTTCATGGCACCGCATGTCCCGCTGAGCTTATCCGAGTGGCGGTCTGTTCAAAAATCTGTCTCAACAGCCCTATATTTCAGTCAAAACACATACGGGCTGGCATAGTTTTTGTCTAACTTCGCACGTATATCTTTTGGTGCTAACTCGAGATTTTGATTCCCACTATGCTAATCACAATCTTTACTGGTCGTGAAAAGCTTTACAAATGATGTCTGTTGGGCCATCGAAGGGAGAACTGATTTGGGTGACAATGTCGCAGAAATGTTTAAGCTTCCAATGAGGAATCTTCTCTCTGACGGTCAGTCTATCGTAGTTGGTCATTACTTCCGTTTTCCATTTCAACTGTAACAGACCCGTCTTTTTGAAGTATCACAACAGTTCGGAGTGAAAATCGAATACATGATGCTTTCAAAAATGATGAAATCACGCTAAAAATCTCATCATTGTCCTGTAGTCATAGCCAGATCCATGGTATTAAGCAGTTAGTCTCTTACGAACTTTTTGCAGCTGGCAAAGTTCCCTGAATAATGTTTCCAGTAATAACTCATGCTTTGAAGCTCATCACATGTGAAAAACAAGCTGCTATCGAAGCATTTTGGAATGAGGAAGTAATATTCTTGTACTCGAAGTTCTGTTCTTGTTCTTTTAGTGTGTTCGTGAGTTTGTGTCATGTTACAGTTTCCACAGATGCTTGATTTGAAACTGTAAACATAGTCAAGGTGTTCATTATCAATGTTCCTCCTGACGCTCTGCATACCAACTGGTAACTGAAGATAGAACATCGAAAAGGAACTGCATTGCGTAATGCCATTAGAAATTCGATGCGTTATTTGGTGTTCTTAATTACTTCATTATCCATTAGCTGAAGACCTATATTGTTTAGACCAATCGTACGGACACCCAGAAGCACATCATATGGAAACAGACATGCATCATGGTTACCAGCACCATGACAACCAGCACGGTGGGCACGATGGCGCTGCAGGTAAGGGGAAAAAAGCTGCTTTGGAAACGTAGATATTTGGCCTTACTATCTTTGTGAGCGAATTTTCCTAACTGTTGTCTGATGTCTGCTGAGCGCACATTTTATATGCAAAGGTCAGCTATTCATTTTTTGATAACCTCAACTGTTCTCTCATATTTTTTGTGCCCACAAAATACTAATCACTACTGACCAAATTCACTGGATGATTGTCTTACAAGACGAAATATTTCTTATTATCTTGGAATTTTTTCACTTCTAGCTGATCATACCGGGCCAGTTGATGGCGATCACGCCCAGATGGGCGTTGGGCATGACGTCACTACGGGCTACAACGGCCACGGAGCCTATCAGAATGTCGTACATGCAGATACAGGTGTTCATTACTTGTAGAATTACTCAGCTGTTGAGAATAACACCATATTACTTGCTTTATTGCGGGGTTCCCTAATTTCTGATCCTGGTGATGGTGTGGGTGTCAGCTTTCCACTCATGAAAACTTTTTTTTCGTTGAGAATCAAGTCCTTCTCATCCTATTCTGAGGTTATCTTTAGTTGGTTGTGTTTTATCCCTGTTGATTGGTTGCGCTGGTTTTGAATAATTCTTTTAGCTAATCACGATGGAAGTGCTCATGCTTGGGGCGAACACGGCGCTGACGGATACGATGCCAATCAAGCAGGCTATGATGAACAACATGGTTATGAGAACTACTATGAGGATGGTTACCAAGGAGCAGCGGCGGCAGGAGAAGCCTTCAGAGGACGTGGCATGGCGCGGTGAGAAGCCCCTGCTTTAGCTTTACTATATCCGTAGAGTGCTACAGTTGACTTTATTATCATTTACAAAAGTTGTAGAAAACTTTAATTGTGTTCAAACTGTTTTATCTTCCTTTTCATTAATTTTGTAGTCTTGCACGCAATCGCTCACATGTAATGAAATTGAAAGTATATCCACATTCTTCAATAGGGGTGTATTTTTCTCAGAAAAGATGTTGCTGCGTGACAGTCAACAGTAAAATTATAGTGTTAAAATCAGAACAAACTTTTAATACTAAGAGACTGCGACATTATTTGGATCTCAGCTGTGGTGGTAAAAAGTCTAAGAGAAGATGCTCTTGTTTTCGAGTCTCCAGGTGCAAAAAGCGCACAGGGATCAAGGATAACCTTTTTTCACTTATTTATGTATATAGTACCTCTCTCCGTCGGTCAAGCGATTTTATGCCGAGAATTTTGTTGCACCTGTTCCCAAGGGAAATTTCGTCAAAAGTCTGGCAAACGTTGGAAATATGTAATCTTCCGCAGTTTTCAAGTACGAAATAATTGAAAGCTGGATTTGATGTCATCTATTGAAGAATTTTGTATGAGTTGGCGATTTTTTTCTCTCAACATGTGTTCATTCTTATCGCTAATGCGTTTTTGGCGGATCCGAAGTGAGACAATAGGAGTAGAGTCAATCGCTCAGATCTTACCTTTGATAAGATGAATCTAAATGAAAATGAGAACGTGGAGGACATTTTTGGCTGTTCTTTCGTGGCTGCGCTACTGTTTAGTTACTTTCGGATTGTTTTGTTTTTGTCTCTTGAAGCTTAAAAAATCCTTCCTTCGAATATGTAATTTTGTTGTTACGGCACGTAGAAATGTTCGTAAACGTGCATAAAATGGCGGTTTTGTTAAAATGGCTGTGCTCGTTCTGACACATTTCTTTCGTCATTCTACGTGGTTTGATTTGATATCATTAGATAATCGATAGGATCTTATCAGGACTAGAGTTCCTATTTTTGCCTGAAAAGTTGCGTACTAGTTGTGCAGCGAGTCAGATGGCCGAGATTCTACATCGCCAGTTTTTTCCAAGGTCTCTATGGTTATACTTTACCTCTTGCTTTTATTATTACTGCAAATCATTCCTTTTTAGTCCACCGTTTCGCGGAATGCCGCCAGGTCGAGGAGGTGCGGCCCCAACGGCTTACAACAACCAGCCGCCACCACAACAACAACAACCACCACAACAGCAACAACAACCTGCGCAGCAGCAGCAGGGGCAACCACCACAGTCACAGCAGTCCCAACCAGGACAACAACAACAACCGTCATTCTTTCGTAAGTTTTAGTGCTTGGTTAGATTAAATCATCCCATCTTTTTTGCATTATGTCAAGCGTGTCATTTCAGCCCCGCCGTTTGTGCGCGGTGCTCCCGCTGCAGGGCGTGGAGGCTTTGTTCCACCCTCATTCCGTGGTACGCGTGGATTCCCACCAACGAGAGGTGCTTATCCACCATTCCGGGGAGGATACCCAGGCGCGTACCCACCCGGCTATCCTCCTGGCTACGCACCTCCACAGACCACTCCCGTTGTTGACCAGGCAACAAGATTGAAAAAGGTAGGTGCAGGGCGAAATCAATTGGTTCCCTCTCACAATTCATTCTTGTTTATTTAAAGAGATTCTGTTGCTGACTAATTTCTGTTTTATTTGGTTAGTTGGCAATGTAAAGGTGTAGCGTTGCGGATAGCATGGTTCAGTACTCAGTAAACACGTCTAATTTGGTTAGTTTATTGCAATGCTCGTAAGTGAATATTTCAGCTTGCGAACTGCGAAGAAGATGAAGAGCTGTGGGTGGAGGCTGAATCACCAGAGGGAAAGCCGTACTTCTACCACTGGCAGACTCGTGAAACCGTATGGGATCGCCCGGAGAAGGCCAAGGTTGTCGGACAAACTGAATTGGCTGAGTTGATTCAAAAGGCGAGTGAGGAGGAGCGGAAAGAACGTGAAGGTGAGGCACATTTTTCCGACAGCTATTTTGTTTGTGGAGTTTATGGAGGTTCAAGCGTTGCTCGATCTTCTCATAGTGTTGTCGTTATGATTTTACGGTCTGCATTCTGCTAAGGAAGTTCGTGCAAAGCTTGAACATCCCCGTGATGTCTCTCACACAGCATCACAATTCCTCACAGCACTTTCATTTGCCATTAGGATCAATACAAATGTTGTATCATCGAAATATTCGGCTGTATTTATATGGGGGACTCGGTAGGAGTTTCAGGATGCAGAGGAAAGACAGGTTAGTGATGAGCAGGTAGAGCGATAAGTTTTCTTCTCAAATGATGCAGTGGACAGGTGTTTCTTCTTTTTTTGTATTCGTTTTTCCCACCCTATAGTACTCCCATCTTCTGTGCAACGCGTGACGACAGATCGACTGGAATATAAGAAGAAGGTTCCTGAATGATACTGAAATAAACTGGCAGGTTAAATCATTATAATATGATAAAACGCAAAATTACGGAATAGTTGTGCGCAACCGAAAAAAAATTATTCGAAGTACCATCCTGTTGTGTATCGGCAGCAGTTTTCACAGAATTTCCTTGGGTTATGTGATAATTCTATGTACTTTGTATATCTAGCGACAAATTCCTAATATTTCTTTAGATCGTCCTGTACTACCTCGTTAGGAAAAAGTTTGTCCTCTCGTGAATACTTTCTGTTTCTGCCTCTCTAATTCATTTATCTGAGAGCAGCAAAGCTAAAAATTTTGGCTCACTGTTACGCGTGAATTTCCAAGATTTTATTTGGAGACTAGAAAAGACGAATTAACTTTTGTCCCTCAATTTTACGGATGCTTGGCTCATACTAGAGACTACGGTATTTGTATATAGGTGGAGGTGCTGCTATACTCCTTGAGAAGTTCAACGTTTTCGGTCGCTGCAGCGCCGCTACACTGGTATTGGTAATTAGCGATTGTAAGTAGGGCGTCTCTGGTGCCGTCGTTGCTTTTGTCGGCCCATGATCGATACATAGCAAAACCACTGTCATTCGAAGCGATGGAATGTACTGTAGTCCTTGAGGAGTACGGCAGCGCACTGAATAGGATGATTTTCAAAAGAAACTGTTTGCTGATACACCACAGGAGGTAATATCACTTTTCCACAGCGGTTGCAGTAGGCATTCAGAAAATTTTGCGTACTTGGCTAATTCTCAGTTGTTAAAGTCGCCAATGTGAGATGTCGAATGTGGCAGATGGACAGCGGCGTGAGCGTGTACAACCGATTTCCTGGGCTCTGTCTCTCCGCTTCGCGCTCGTCGCTAGCGCAATAGTGTAATGTCCATTTTGTTATAATGTAGGAATCTACATGACAAAAATATAAATGATATTGCGATTACTGGAAGTGAAATGTCTAAATAGTCGTAATTTGACTTTGTAGGCCCTGTAATATTGGACTCCTAAAATGTGGCACCCATTCAGTAGCACTCTTATCCTCAGACTAGTTCGCAGTACTGCGGACACATTGAATCCGTGTGATCTAAAGTTTCCCGATTTTCAGAGGCACAACGGAATGCTACCGCTTATGCACAAAGGGCACAAGCAGGTGTGCACATGTGTCTTATTTGTGATTGTGGAAAATGTTCGACTCGTGCTCGATTCTGCCTTGAAGGTAATATTTTCAGGTTTTATGCCACCACCATTCTTCCCACCAGGATTCCCTATACCGGGAGGTCGACAGCCAATGGTCCCAACTAACCCAGATGAAGCATGGAATGAATACACGGCTCCTGATGGCCGCAAATACTACTACAATTCGATTACTCAGGAGAACACATGGGACAAGCCACAAGTGTTGATTGATAAGGAATGTGAGTTAGCTCTAGTTACTACTCTTTGGTTTTGGCGCCAGATGAATATCGTTTATTATAAATATGCTTAATGTAAGCCGGAAAATCTCCTATGGATACATCATCGCCTGCTCCTCAAGCGGCTGCTCCTGTAGTGCCTGTAGCAACAGCAGGAGCAACGGGAATGCAGCCAGATGCTATCGCCGAAGCGCAAGCGAAGGCTCAGGCTGCTTTGGCTGAATATCTCGCTCAGGTATGCATATCTTTCATTTTATCCGAGTTCGAGTACTGGAGCATCTTGAATACTTTGGAAAACATCATTCGTGATCATGATCGCACTTTGTGATTGATCATTCCGTTTTGAAACCGAAGAGTTAGACCAGTTCCGGCCCTAATCATCAGTTTCCCAAATAAGAAATAAGTACTTTTCATGCCTTCTCCTACCCCAGTTCTCGTGTCTTTGATCTATGCTGTATGCTTATAGAGCAAAAATCAAGCACAACAGCAACATCAGCAGCAGCAAAAGAAAGCTGAGGAGAAGAAGGATAACACACGCCCGATCAGCAGTACACCAGTTAGCGGAACCGCATGGTGTGTAGTATGGACCGGGGATGGAAAGGTATATCCTTGTTATTCGTTTCTGATATGATTCGCTTTAGCTTCAGTCTTTCTGATCGCACTTTGTGATTGATCATTTCTGTAGAGTACTTGCATTGTCCAGAGTTGAGTAATTGTTGAAGAATACTCCTGAAAAACTTCATATTAAGTTCTTTTTTGACTTTAGGTGTTCTTTTATAATCCATCGACGAAGACATCTGTTTGGGAACGGCCACCTGAAATGTACGGTAGAGCTGACGTTGACGCCCTGGTCACGAAGTGCCCTGAGGTGAAGAAAGGTGGGGCGATCTTTTTTTCGTTTAACAAAAGTAGAAAAATCAAATTTAAATTAAATTAAGAAAATGATGTGTTTTTCTAGATGAACCAGAACAGCAGAATGCGGATGCTGATTCTGATGGTTCTGAAGAGGAAGGAGAGGATGGTGGGCCGCCAAAGAAGAAGAGTCGCTCAGAACGTAAGAAGGAAGCTCTCCTGGCACAACAGAAAAAGGAGAAGGTAAAACCAGTGGTTCGTTTGATTTAGTACAATTTGGCTTTGGGGTGCATACCTATTATAGAGTCTTCAAGTGTCCGTTTTTTTTTTCTCAGGAAAAACCTGTTCGCCAAATGTTGGAGAAACCGGTGGATCCAGCTGTCCAAGCAGAGCTGCAAGCACAGCGCGATCGTGAGAAGGTAAGCAGTGAAAATTCAGGTATTCAACCTTTTGCCAATACTATTTTTTCCAGTTGCCTTTGGAAGAGCGTCTCCTGCAGTTCAAAACAATGCTTGGGGAAAAGGGTGTTGCAACTGGTAGCACTTTCGAAAAGGAGTTGTCGAAGATTGTATTTGACCCGAGATATTTGCTTCTCAGCGCTACCGAACGAAGAGCGGTAGGTTCATTGGTTTTACTGAACGAGCTTATCTTACACATCCGCTACCATTCGACCCCTCGATATGGCAATGTTGCTGGGATACTTGATACTGATATATTTTTTCCAGTGCTTTGACGCCTATGTTCGTGAAAAACTGGAGCAAGAGCGCGCTGAGAAGAAACGGCGTATGAAGGAAGCTAAGGAGAAGTTCCAGGAGCTGTTAAAGGAGGCCGAGCTCCATGGAAAGTATGTTCTAGGTTCTGCGATTTTACCCTTACCAAATTATTTTCAGGAATTTGTAGTGGCTTAAAGATTTCCATGTATTCGAGAAAGAATACACTCTCTACTTAAGCCTCGCTAGTTGTGTTGTAAATGTGTTTCATGTACTCTACAAATGTCCTTCAAAAGAGTGACAAGAAAAGCATATATCCTTTTCACCTTACATTGACATAGCCTTTCGTTGCTTAGGTCTTCATTCTCGTCGTTCGGCTCGAAATTCGGCAAGGATCCTCGCTTCAAAGCTGTGGAAAAGATGCGCGATAGAGAGGACCTATTCAATGAGTACGTGGGCGAATTACACAAGAAAGAAAAGGAGGAGCGCAGAGAGAAGAAGGAGAAGGTGAGTCTTCAAAGGTTTTGATGATTCATTTCTGGGGGCATGTTCCTCTTAGTTTGCTCCATTCTTTTCAAATCCATATTGTTCATGTTCACTCTTGCAGGCAAAGAAGGAGTATCTGGCTATGCTGGCCGAACAGACAAGTTTCACTAGGAAAACTAAGTGGTCAACTGCTAAGAAGCTTCTCGAAAATGATGAGCGATTCAAAGCAGTGGAAAGCTCGTCATCCAGGGAGCAAATGTTCCGTGATCATGTGGAGAAACTGGGCGATGAGAGTTTATCGGTGAGTATATGTCTTTCTGCTCGCCTTACCTTGCTTTTTTTGCTTTATATTTGCGTTGCTAAATATTCTATTCAGGACATCGAGGAAGAAGCTGAGCGTGAGAAACGTCTAGCTGCAGATGCAGCTATTGCCGCCAGGCAACGAGAGGTATGAGATATTTATGAGAAGTTCGCAAAATGGCTTCAAACTGTCATAGAGTTCGGGGGCTGCTACATACTCAGAAATCTGTTCAATTGAAAGTTTTGAATATTGCCGTTTCCAAAAGAAATATTTAGGAAATATTCGTTTCTTTGCAGGTAGAAGCTGAACTTGGTGATAAACTACGCGAACGTGATTTAGAGAGTGAGCGACACCGCATGCAAGAACATCAGGAGCGCTTTAATGCACTTCTAGTCGACCTGGTAAGTAAACTATTTAGTTGTAGCATTTTGCAACAACATACACAACTGGGTGACTATCATTGATTCACGATCGATTTATAACATCTTTCCAGTCACCATGAGTTTTTGTTTCCAGGTAAAGTCCGCAGAAGCAAATTGGCATGAGACTCGACGTATTTTGCGTAAGGATGAACGATATGCAGAATGCGACTTACTGGATAAAGAAAAGAAAGAGAGCGCCTTCAATGAGCACATTCGGTCAGTTTTTATGGCGTTCCAATGAATTTCGAAAATTTTTTCCTGTTTACCTATGAAATCATGTCTTGTTCCAGAAACCTTGAAAAGAAACGACGAGATGCATTCTTTGCCGTCTTAGATGAGCATCCCAAGATTACTACTCAAACCCGGTGGAAAGAGGCTAGGCGTATCATTCAAGATGAAGAAGAAACATTCTCAAAGGTGGCCAGCAACAGTGAAAGGGTTAGCTGCTTCAAACTAATATACTTGAAAGGGAGGTTTGGAAGTGCCTAAAGTGTTCATTTTTTTCTGTAAAACAAAGGGCGGAAACTCCACACCTCCTCGCTATTACTAGCGATAATTTCAAAGTGTTTTAATCTGCTGCCGCTTTTAGAAAGTTGAACGGGATTACCGGGATTGGCAAGAACTACGACATGACAATGCGGTTCGTGAATTCAAGGATTTGCTGAAGGAGACAAAAATAATCACGTACAAGAGCAAGCGAATGATTGAGGAGAATGAGCAGCACTTGAAGGATATTTTGGCTGTTCTTGAGGTTAGTGAGACCTCATATTTAAGCTTCTTTCACACACATCGGTCTACCGTTTTTAGAATGACAAACGGTGGATGCGCATGTCAGAAAATCACGCATCAGAGCGAGATAGAATCCTGGATGAGTATATCGAAGTCCTACACAGAAAAGGTACTCCGCCACCGCCCACACAACAAGAACGTGAAAGGCGAAGGAAGGAGACGGCTTAAAGGTACTTGGAGCCGGTTGTTTCTAACATCAGTCTCGTTATTCCTAATTTTAACCTCTATGATCATATTCAGTGGGATTGCTAAATAGTGGTTTAAGACAGTCATCTTTTTCTTATTTATGCTTATCATTAAATTATCGGTTACATACTATGCTGAATTGTTGAACTATTTGCGATAGCGACGTCATACTCATGTATGAGGCCGAGTCCGTTTCGTTTTTATTGTTACTTCTGTGTTTACACAAAAATTCCTAACATGATATACGGTTTCAAAGGAAACTAGGCAGCACATGTCCATGTTGTTTGGTTTTTCGTGTGAGTGCGATGTGGAATATTTCATTCTTTGAGCACTCTTTCGTCATCTCAATTGATCATCGTTTATTTCATTTTTCTTAGTTGTTTCTTGTTTTTGAATTTAGTGAAAGTTTGAATTAAAGCGTTTTTAGAAGCTGTCTCAGTTCACAACAGTTTATTCATAGTGCATATGTATATACAAAGGACAAAGTTATATGTTAACTTTGAAAACAAACAGAATAGTGTTTCAAAGCGAGTTCATCTACATAGGTTATCGCGATTTTTTTCCTAATTTTTTATAGCATCACATATGTGTTGTGAATAGAAACAGAAAAAAAAAGAACAAAATTCAGTAGAAACATTATGACAAATTAAAAGAATGTAAGCCTATGAAGTAGACCAGTTACAAACATCGTGGAGAGCAAGCGATGACACTGGCTTGATTTGCTGTTGAGGGGCTTTTCCGAAAGTGAGTACTGATATGTGTTATTACAACAACAACTATGGTCTGTTCACTTTGAGCATGCACTGTTGATTGCCCTCCAATCGAACGCCGCGGCGTGGCAAAAGAGGCGGGTCGTCTCGCTGCTCGACCGCAGCAGTTGATCGGCCCATCTCGCCGCTCCGCTGTTCGATTGGTGCACGATTTGCAGTACATGCTCCAACAGACTATATTTCAATTTCAATGTGAGAAGGTGATTTGCACTTATGTAGACGCAAAGTTGGTTGTTCAAGTGATTATGAGCATTGTGAGAAGTAACGCGACGGATGTGACCGAATTTGCTATTGAAGAGCTTTCCTGAAAAAAAAAAGACGTTTTATTTGGTAAAAAAGGAACTCAAATTCGTAAAATAACAGCACAGCTTGATGTAATGCTGGTTGTTATAAGAACACATATTTAGGCGATATTCCACCAACATGAACCAGCAGTGGCGGACGTAGAAAGTGGGCGGGAGGGGGGCGGGGGGAAAAAGTGAAGTTCCCTCCGCTTTGGGGACCCAGATGGAAAATAAACTTGATAAAAATATTATTTATAATAGTGAATAATTGATGAAAATTATGCAAAAATAATAAAAACGAAAATAAACCAAGACAAGGTTTCTATTTATATTGTAAAGTAATTTCAAAAATTTAGCGACCCATCCTCGGAGGAGGATGGGGGGGGGGGAGGGGGCTCCCGCCCTCCTTCTGCGTCCGCCACTGCGAACTATAGATTTGAAAGTGGTGGAGTTCTCACGAATCCGTGTCCGGAATGGTTTAAAACATCTCTAATTTGGCACACTAGATTGAAGGCGGCTACGATCACCAATGTGAAGTATTATGTGAGGGACGAACTCGCTGAAATCATGGCCCGTAGTAAAGTGTCATGGCGGTGAGTTGAACTCCAAAGCTCACCACTGAGGCGATCGTCTTTCGTTGTCTGCGACCTTCGAAAGTCGTCCCTCGTCTGCTCCTCTCCTAGCGAAATTCTGCTCCGCCAGAAGCGAGCGAGTTCACCGACCTGCGTCTTCGAAACTGTACTTCATATTTCCTTCTGCTCCGCGTTAAACGAAGCAGGGCTCGCTTTTCGCGGAGACCTCGAACAGATGCGCGCGACCAGCGAGGGTTTGTCTGAGAGAGCACGCCTTTGCGAATAGAGGAGATCGTCGCCCTCCTGGAAGCTGATCGCCTTCTCTAGCTGTGAAAATAGTGGGAGAAGCGAGTAGACGCAGAATCAGCTAACCCGACCGTCTCACTCTGCGTCTACTCACTTTTTCCACTCTTTCTACAGCAGGAGAAGGTGATCAGCTTCTAACAGGGCGATGTTCGTAAATTCGTGCTCTAGCAGTGACGTGGGTGGCAATGATCTGCTATCCTATAGTGCGTGAATGTGAGCTGAGATGCAACCATCACTAAAGCGTGTGGTGAGTTTTGGAGTTCATCTCACCGCCATAACACTTTACTACGGGCCCATCTCTCATATTGAGTACCTACTGCGATCTATGTGTGAAGGAAGGCTACTTCATCACACTGGCCTTTTGTAACAGAATATATGCTGCTTTCGCAGTATTCTGAGGTGATCTCGTGATTTTTCCACATCGCCTTTGGGGTGGTTTCTGTAACATAACTTCGACGGTAGCGGTTATGTACTCAGATATTCGCATAGCTCTACCCGACGGGAGTTAGGCGGGAACTTCGAAACTGTTTGTGTTAGGATTTCATGTACAATAAACTTTCTTTTGCGTGTTCGTATAGAAAGGGTGTGGGACCGCCACATAGCTTCAAAAACTATGCTTCCGAGCTCAGATTATATGATCCTCATTTGCGGCGAGCTAGGGATTTGCGACGAGCCAGGGTGTAAGGATTTTTTTCTCAGAACCACAAGACTGGGGTCCGTGGGCTTCCAGCCGTGGGGTTTGGCACTACAGTCGCGCCACTTGGACTGCAATGAGGGCTAGTAGCTCGACGAAAAGAGGAGGCGACGTGGCACCATGGGGCTAAAATAGCGGCACCCTTTAGAGCGAAATGTTCGAGAGTACATACTGATTAAGTTGCCTCATAAAATGACCACATGAACTCAGCGGAAGGAGGCGGTATTGGCAGAAGATAGAGCTGGGGGAATGTCTGAGTATGTATGAGCATCGGAGCCATTTTCTGAATGCGTTTTCCGCGTATGTGAGAAGCATGCGATGCGAGCGCTCCTTTCGCACTGGAATCGCCATCGAGGTAGCAAATTATGGCGTTTTATTGCTATTTTCACCTTATTTGAAGTTTTCTTTGTTCTTTGAGCGTTTCAGCGTTACCATAGTGCTTACTACATGTCCGTCGTCTGCTTCTGTTATGGGTTCCTCCTTCATGGCTGCTGCTGTTCCATGTTTTTATGTGAAGATGGAATTTCTACCATTGGAAATCACGTTTGTGGATGTTTGCTACCAGTTTTTGGTTCAGATCCTCTCTCTTTTGATATTGTTTGAGCTAGAGCTGTCTTGTTGCTTGAAATTGACATATCTGTGTATTCTGAAACGAAAATTTCCCGAATATTTGGAATTCTCGGCCGGCTGTGGGAAATGATCGGTATCTCATCAGAAATTAACTGTGCTCACTATGTTGTTTTTGACATAGAAATACGCGTTCTCTATATACATTGAACTTGGACTACTGATGCAACCTGCAACCGGTTAGGTACCCTTAGAAAGGTTTGCTGGCCATTTTGGAACTTTTCACGTGCATCACTGGGATCAGCACGTTGAGGTGGTCTAGGACATTCTAACATCTCAGAATGAGGTGTCACACTACCTTCAATGTCTTGTGAGGATACGACAATTTCCCAGTCAACAAGCGCCTGTCTCTAGTACCGGCGTCTTACAACAAGGTCACCGATAGTTATGAACATGATTAACAATAAGCGTGGGCAAAAAAAAAGGTATGACTCACCACAGAAGAATTGACAGGAAATTTGGGGAACGACTTCGAGATCAGCGTTGCAAACTGCATGGGACAGTGTAGTGTGCCCAGTTCCTATTAGTCGATTTCTGTATGTTTTCGTAATCATGCCAGTGAAGTCATCTCTTATCAATCGATTGTATCTCTGATCTCTGCCAGCCTGCGTCACCGCGCGAGGCGCGCCTTTGATGGGAAAGGCTGGTCATTGGCCAGCACCGTGGGAAAGGGGGGAGTCTGGCTTGCGCGCGCGGCTCCAAATGCTCGCATTAGACTTTGGTACGGCAACGAGGATAGACGGTGGCGTGCGCGCGAGCCAGAGGAGACCTGGAGGAGCGATAGCCGCGGAAGCGAGGAGAACCCCCACCCCTTCCTACGGTGAGTTGTTTCTGTTGTTCAACATTTTCTTTTGTGTTGATTCCGGTTGTTTTTTTTCTGAAGATTTTCTTTTGTCTCACATTTGATGCTATTTCTTGTTGCCTGGCGGTTGTCTGCCTTGTCGTTTTGGAAACCTTGTCATAAAGTTGAAGCTGCAAAAAAGCGTTCTTTTCAACATCGGTGTTGCCCCACTCCTAAGAGGAAGAAAAAGAAGCAGGAAAAAAGAAATAGGATGGATGAGCCACAAGAATCTCAACCACAACAACAGCATAGATTCTGTTAGGGAAAGGTCACTATGATGAAGTATAATTGCTTGTAAGTACCTTAGTAGTATCCTTGCAAATTTAAATGTCTGTATCAGAAGGAGTTTTGCGGAGTGACAACGCGACTTGTTGAGAAATGGAGTACGAGTGCGGATGAAAGGCTGAACAACAGTAATGGAGTTACCTGATACGCTATCTCTGTCGTTGGAAAAACGGAGATTGGGTGTAATGGTGTGGAAGGTGCTAAAAGTGAAGGATGAGGAGAACAAGAACAAAGGAGAACAATACTAATTTCTGTGAATATACCCGAAAGTTTCACAGAATTTCTATTTTTCTGTAACTCATGAGGGAGCGTCTGAAAGGAAAAGTCCATGAAATGCCGCCTCCTTGTATGGGAGAAATCCAAAGTGGCGATTCAATGGGTTTTCTGAGAGCCCTTTTGTATGGGGGTTTGAAGAAATACATGAGAAAGGTATGACACTTTAAAAACATGTATTACGAGAACAAAATCAGACCCCATATTCTGCTGGAGAATTCTGTTCTCATACGCGGATTTCCGCTAACGTGCACGTCGCTCATTGCGGAATACGTGTTCATATAGAAAGGGTGTGGGACCGCCACATAGCTTCAAAAACTATGCTTCCGAGCTCAGATTATATGATCCTCATTTGCGGCGAGCTAGGGATTTGCGACGAGCCAGGGTGTAGGGATGTGTACATGAGTGAGAACCGTCTTCTGAGGAACAGCTGCGTCTAGTGGAAGGAATGAAACGGATTAGGTACTTTTGTTTTGTTTTTTGTTTATTAATTGGTTGTCGCTGGCTCGTCGCAAATCCCTAGCTCGCCGCAAATGAGGATCATATAATCTGAGCTCGAAAGCATAGTTTTTGAAGCTATGGTGTTCTGAGTTCAGGGCGGCGACCTAGTATGTGTCATCAGTTCTGAGAGAGTGAAATTCGCGGTCAAAACAAGAGCAAGCAGTTTTCGAGGTCTAGAGCAGGAAGAAACTACCTATTTTTTCTATCCTCGATAAATTTCAAATATCTGATCAAATTCTTCGAAAAAGCCGATGAACTCACAGAACCTTCCGACGTCATAATTATGAGTATTTCCTGGGTATTCGGAGTAGTCATTTGCTCCTATTGCAACATAAGTATTCGGTGTTGATGATCCATATCTTTCTTCCGAAATTGAGGTCATAGGGTTGCTAGATACTGTGACAAATTGAGGTATGTTAGCTGTTGTGACAATTCGATTGTGTTCGTCACTTGGATTAGTCATTTCCTCAATAGAAGAAGGCTCCTGTGGAGGCGGAGATGTGTGCTGGTCATAATTGACATATTCGTTGGCTCTCATCCCATGTGGACCAAGCTGTGTTGAGGTAGACGGCACACGGCACTCAGCGAGATCGCTTTCCCTGAAAATATACTTTGAAAGGTTCTGTCAGGCATTAATCAATGAAATGTAAAATAGCAATTAAAAATTCACTGTCCATGAGAAAAAGTCACAATTCTCCAAAAGTATAAGAGGTTGCAGGGAAAGTTCTCGTGGTTTTCAAAGAAAAGCCCTGTTCCTTTCCCCCCATACTGCCTTGCAGTAACTCGTCTTGTACATGTGTAACGAGGTCAGGTATGTGCAAGTTCATCATCACTGCTAACTGCGAACTCCTGCATAACTTCTTATAGGAGGATAGCACCTTCAAATCATCACATTCTGTTTCTGATTTTCTGTCCAAAACGTTTACAAAGGCTAACCAACAGCCTACTCATCTTATTTCTCTTCGCATTCCGTTACGGATATGGTCAAGAAAATTGTATATAAAATCGTATTGACTTCACCCATGTTCGGCTGCCTAGTTTCTTCAAACTCAGGAAATGTAGCAGCACAAGCAAAGCAGCGAATGTATACAGTATACCACAGAGACCCCTTCAATATTACGTACCATATTGCAAGGGCTTGGTTACGCAAGTCTATAAACGGCACATGAGCAGAACCAGGCTCTGTTCGACCGGTTGAAGTGGTTGGCGGGACTGAAGCTGATGGAATCCGCGGGGTGATTTATATACGCTGGCAGAGGAACATTAGTTGGTCAATCACGTACAATTGCCGTTCATCTGCGTCGCCTCGAAAAGGCAAAGAAGTAGGACATATAGATACATCATTGTCTGAGCTGCCACCAGCTCCAAGATGTAGGAATGCATACACTCTGTAACTTTCCATAGGCATCTTGAATACCGGTGAGAAGAAGCAGGCTTCATGGATAAATTACACGAAGAAGAGTGTGGCTCGGATGCTGGTAACGCTGGATTCCGCCGCCGTAACGAGAAACAGCCTCTCAGAAGCAATTCTCAGAGATAGGTGAGATTACAAGGGAATCACAAACTCTTACTGCCGGAGTTTCTTTCAATAATGATGGTATACTATGTGAACATTATAAAAAGGAACACTGATTGAAAAGCGGGAGTTTTCCAACAACCTAGAATCTGATGAATAAGCAACCGCATCCAGTCGTCACATTAAAACTCATTTGGAAACGATACGGTATCCGGACGACGATATCGGTTAGAACGCTTTACTTGTAGCGAAGACAACCTCAATAATTTGGTCGGCCAGTCAGCTGTGAAGCTGATCTCAGAAGCTCGGCTATTCGGCTAGCCGGAGTGGCTTCGATGCGGTATATTCTTTAGATGGTAACAGGGATGCTCGAACCACAGCCAGGTAGTGTGTAATGATGACAAATATACTACTCTGCTCTGTACGTACAGGCGCTCTGACTATCAAACAAGTTCAGCAGTTGATTGAGTCCGAACTGTGCTAGTAAGCAGCAAGCGTGCCTAGTTGGCTAAACGCCGTGCTATCAGTAAAGACGGATGCCAACTAAAGAAGCTAGCGGTTGATGTGTCATACCTCAGCTACAGGGAACTCCAAATGTACGCAGACAAGGGAGGGCCAAGACCGCGGCGCGACTCTCTTGGGCAGAGACAGGGCGCTCTGCATGCTGAGCTCCTGCGTCTCTGCCCAAGAGAGCCGCGCCGCGGTCCCGAACCTTGTCTGCGTACATTTAGAGCTTCCTGTATATTAAGAGTGGGACTATCGGGGTCGTTTGACTGCCTTTCCTCAGGTGGAGGTGGCTGAGACCTCACCAGTAACCAATCTCTGCAGTTTGTAAAGTCGATTGTTCCTAGTGAGGCTGGTAATTAACGTGCATGACCTCATGTAAATGAGTAGCAAGCGCGTCGTGGCACGCCGTGCTGTTTCAATTGTCTAATGAGGGTGGCTGAATACTACCAGCAATCGCGCCTCGCTGTGTGGAGGGTCGTTTATGAAGCAGAGGCTGGTAATAGGAGTGCCAAAAATCTGTTTACTGGGCAGCAACCTTGGTGGGTGTGCTGCCCAGTAAACAGATTTTGGTGGTTTTTCGAAACTCAAGAAGCTTCTCCTCCCTGCTCGATTTACGACCAAGTCGAGTTCCAATGTATTCGACCTGTTCTGTGTCTTCCTGACCAAGTCTCAGAGGAAGTTGTCCGACATTTGAATCCTGGCAATGTCTATTTCACTCTCTGTCTCTTGAACAACGACGCTTGGGAGATGTTTCAAGATTTTGTGGCTTGGTCCCACCGAAATTTCGTTTTAATCTCTGGTTCCTCGATAAAAGACGCACAAGAAAATGGTCTAGATTTTGGTGGCGCTGCAACGAGGGACTTTGCCTAGATCCTTGAGTTCCTTGCAGAAGGATTCGCACAAAGAACCAAAGGAAGGACCACATGCAGATGGATCAATTTGGATATGGCCAGGTGATGAGTGGGTGGACGAATATATACACAGAACAGCCCTTCTTATGCAAATGGATGTGTGAAGGACCGACTCGATATGAAACTGTTGTGGCAAGATTGCCAATGGATACGAAGATATAATACAACAGATGTAGCTCTAAGGATCGATCCCAACTGCTCAAATGCCACTCACAGTCAAGTAATTAGGTATCTGAATACAACTTCTGGTGAGAAATAGCTGACGGTTAGATGAACATTCGTGATTCCGAAAGTCTGAGCTTGATCAATGACCTATAAATACATTCTAGAAGTTGCAGCAACAAATTACCAACTTTTCCACTCGCTTTATAACGCAAGAAAAACGTTCAATGATGAAGACGAATGAACCGCTGATTTTACTTTCCCGTGTCAGAGCCAGAGCAGCTTCATGCCGGATGCATCATGTCCAAAGAGTGGCGAAAAGAATAGAACGTGAAAGTAATTACCTTATTTTTCAATGATTCAATTCTATTTTTTTCAATTCTACTTCCTGAAGAATTGGTAAAGAACAATCTTCCAGATATCGAGATGACTTTCCCTGCACCACCATTTCTCAAATTTTCAGGGTGAGCACAAGTACGGCGAAAACTTATTAAGGTGAACCGCATAATGTCTTTGCTTTTGAGCACGGAATATTGCAGAATAGGGAGAAAAGCATAGTGGGAAGACACCTACGAATTGAAGAAATGTTTATTTCGGGAACTCACGTTATGATCCCATATTCTAATGCTTGATCACAACTAATTGGCAAGCTGTAGCTAGCTGAGTTATCTGGAATAAACGAATATAAGGCGAACAACATCGCACTTTCTCTTCAACCTCCTTCATCCAGTCACTTTTATACGGATTTAGATAAAGATTAAGTGAAACGAATTAGTTAGGTTTCTGCAGAATTTTGTCGGATTTTTCATCACTGTTATCTTCTTCTTAGACCGCTTGGCTTCTAAAAACAATACGGCTCTAAAGCTGTGCAGGTGTTTCCATGGTGCAAGCACATTCTTGCTGTGTGTGAGTTAGAATCAGGGATGTGCGTAATAAAAAATTCGATTTTCGTAAATCGTAAATCGTAAACTTGACAAAAGCGCCGTAAATCGTAAACCGTAAATCGTAACTAAAGAAACTGGAAACCACTGGTAGGATCCAAAAAATCTTGATTGTTTGAAGCAAAATCATCTTTAGAGCGTTTAGAGTTATCGCTGCGAAACTACTCCTCAGCCAATTCCTTACCTTCTCCTGAGATTGATGGTATTGTGAAGAGGGAACAACTTTTCTTTCGTTGTTTTTGAGGGCAATCCAGTTCTGAGCTAAATATTATTCACAGAGGTTGAGAGAATTCTTTTTATTCTGACCAGTGCTTTTAAAATGAACACAATAGATGGTTCTGTTCTCAGAACAACCAAACATTCCAAATAAGTCGGGAGACTGGTTCCAGAGAGGTCTAATAAGACGAAACGCTTATGCGATTTATCAGATGACACTGCAAGGCATTCAGCATATGAGCATTCAATGCCACTTCTAAAATCGCATTGAGCATATGAGTATTCAGTGCCACTTCTAAAATCAAGTTGAATGTGATGCGAATACCAAAAGGGATCATTTATCAATTATGTAGTTCAGTTGGCACTATCAATAGGTTCGTATGAGCTCCGTCACTAAGGAAAAAAACCACGCACTGCAGAATGCCACAGTTAGTACCGGAAATAATGTGAAACTTATTGATAAACGGCGGGGACTCGGTGGGCAGCCCGATCTTCCTGCAAGAGCTTATCACTCTCCGGAAAAAGATCTGAAAGAAGACGATACACGAAATTCTTGTGGCCTTTCATATCATCCTCATTGTTCTAGCAAATCTTTTCAACAGAGAACTTGGAAGCTAGTCCGGGACGAGACCACGTCTACAAATGATTTAAGTTACTGGTATAACTGAGAGAATCCGCTCTTAATATCGCTGTGGGATGCAGACGTAAACAAATGGGGCATATTTGTACACGGACCACAAGAGCTATGGCAAGATTCCTTTCTTGTAGTTATTCACGATTCTGTTACGAAATTTGGGCCACTTTTTCGTAAATCGCAAATCGTAAGAAAATCGCAAAAAATGACCGTAAATCGTAATTCGTAAATCGTAAGTCGTAATTACGCACACCCCTGGTTAGAATTACCTTCAAATGCCTAAACAGCGGGTTCCCACTATTCTGTACAACGAAACGTTTGCTAAAACAAAACTCAAAGTACCATGATAGCAATGAAGCGCAATGCCAACTACCGCTCATTCGAGCACTGCAACAAAAAAAATTCGTTGTCGTTGAAACGGAAACAAAAACGACATCACCCGCTTTCTTTGTTATTCATGAGGATCATAAGTTAACGCCGGCGCTCACACTTCTCTAAACTGGGCCCACTCCTGATGTGTTGCTTTAGCTTTGGAGTGCTGTGGCAGCGCAGGATTTGCCCGTTGGGGCTGGTTAGCTGGTTCAGTGGTAAGTTTTGAATGCAAAAGTAGTAGGCGGCGTGCCTACTGATTTATGTTTTGACTGCGAACGAAAGGAGAGGATGTGTATGTAGGAGTAAGCGGTTTCTTACTAATACTTTATCCTAGTGGCACAAAAATGGAATATACAGGCGGAGCAGTGCGCGGAGCACTGCAAGAGAGGCTACTAGAGGCTAGGAGAGCAACCTAGCCAGATCACTTGATCCGAGACAAGTCAACAATAGAAGTGATATATGAGAACGCTTGACTGTTAGGTCACTTTGTCTACGCCCCTTAGAGAGGTCGCGCCTCACAATAATTACTGATGATGAGAGCGTTATCGCTTTGTCGATGACACCTGATGTTTTCTCACTTCTGACCGCCAACATTCCCCCCCCCCTCCCCTCTCCTGGTGGTGGACCAAACTCATGACATTCTTCTACTACTTCTCGACACCGGTGGCTTAATAGAAATCCGTACTAGTCAGACGTTCGGCATGTACATCCGCGCATCAGCGATGCGACTGGCCCTATATTTCATCATATAGACGCACGCGCGTCGAAGGCACGCATCTAGCACAAATTGCTCTTTAGCCGCACATCTACTGGTTCCATGCGTGATGCTTTCCTTATCTCTTGGCTCTGCTTCATTCTCACACCACACCATGCCCAATTCTAGCCCTTTATATGATCTTGCAGCCACAATCTCCCACTAATCTCAGAGTTTCTGAATGTAATGATACACATTTGCATACAAAATAAGCCCGTTATTATGAGTAATGGTAGGCTGTTTAGATGTGGGTGCAGATTATCAATGATCTTATCACAATGTGTGCGGCCCATGCACATAATGATAAGAGTTACGATGTCAACAATAATATAAATAGGTAAAATTGCGGTGGTAAATGAACAAAAGTTTTTCACATTTTTAGAAATCTGTGGTATCGTATGTGTTTAAAACAGTGGCGGACACAGAAGTGGGTGGGAGCAGGGAGGGGGCATGGGAAAAAGTGGGGTCTCCGCCACTCGGGCGACCCAAATGGAGAATGAAATTAATAAAAAATATAATATTAATTATGATGGTAAATAATTAATGAAAATCATCCGGAAATAATAATGAAAATGAGAGAGCAATCAAAGTAAACTAGTACAAGATTTTTATTTGTTTCGCGAAGTGATTTCAAAAAATTTGGCGACAAAGTGGTGTGCGCCCCCCTCCAAGCGCCCGCCACTGGTTTTATGTAGTGGTCGAAATAATGAGGCTTACCCGTTACTGATGAAGTCTGCCTAGTCGCTTTCCTGGTGTTCTTGTCTCTTTTTGAAAGCCCAACATTACCTCAAGAATCGCTTTTAACACTGAATAGACGAGCAGAAATTACTGGTATACATATGTATTTATTTCTGTTTTGGTTTCGTTTATGCCTCGAACCAAAAGAAAGAGTTTCCACATAGTAATACAGGGTGGGCCAAAAACACGGTAACAAGGAAAAGGGCAACCAGAAGAGAATTTTCAAGGCAATTAGGAACACTGTCACATGATTTATATTAAATAACTCCCATGGAATACAATACAAGAAAACATCCAGAATAATCTTTCATCTGCTAGGAATCAGACCTCGAGACATCAAATGAAGTCGCAGGCCTCGGCACGCAAGTGGTTGTGCAAAAATTTATTACCTGTTTCTGAAGTTCATTTCTGGAGATCCCTCGGGTACCTTGAAAACCTTCTAATACATTTGAATGAGTTCTGTGGAATTGACTTGCCACTCGACAAAATCGTAGTTCCTAGTAGGTAGGTAAACCGTAGTTCCTAGTAGGTCCTATAATTTATTTCCCAGTTCTGAACGAGACGAAACCTGAGTTCTTGAGCACTGTCCTGGTAAAACGACCGGATAGGGCCTCTCAAATAAACATGACATCAAGGCAGAACTCCTTTAAAAGCGAAACACGTCTTGCTACCGTATTTATGGCCCACCTTGTATATATGTATCAAAAGCGCGCTTGTCGAGCTGACTCAGAGAGTACTTTGTTTTTGAGATATCGGACGAGGCATGGATTTATTCTGCGAAAATCGCGCTTATTCATCCTCATTGGAGGGTTTAAGGAGCCTTCGGATATGCTTAATGGAATCAAAATCTTTTCAGAACAACTACTGCGAATTGTAGCCTGGGGATTGAAAACGACTGTATACGCCACTTTAAAGGGAAACTAAAAGAGAAGCTAGTGCAGGTGGAGGAAGTATTGCTCTCTTTCTATTCAATATGAAAAAAAAAACTTACCAGAACCAAACAGCTTCTTTTTCACATGACAGCTGGCATAAGTTTCATTGAGCAGAGCATGTGAACATGGATTGTTGTGCTGAAAGCAGTTTTGTAGGACGTGTAACATACTTAGGTGTCATTTACAAAAATCCACTAGCCTCATGCTCAGATAATGTTCTGCAACCACATGCTAAAGTGAGGTAGGAAGGTCGCACGAGGACGGCGCAACATTCCTCTCTGTAAGTCTAACCGATTGAAGTGTTAGTGATTTGATTACTCGAGCAGATGGTAGTTTCGCTGTAGCACTCACTGATTTGTTCGTGAAGGAGGCGAACTAGAGGAGGCTAAGTTCAAATATCTTGAGAACGATGGCGCGGGAGAGTAAGCCGCAACCTAAATGTAAATTGTAGAGATGTAGCCACTGGAAGCTGAGGATTTTGGATGTTGGCAAGCCTTAAATGACATGTGATAACGGATTCATATTCTATGTAACCAGTAGTTAAACGTTTTTATGAGACTCAATATTGCATGTCTATAGACATTGTTGGTAGATTGGAGCGAAATGTATTGCTCAGGAAAATGAATGCACTTCATAAAAATTTGGCAAGTACAAAGACTCGTCCGCGTCTGCTTATTTGCTTGTGCTTATTTTCCCTTCTGAAATTCTTCAGTGCTTATTTTATCTTAGGGAATAGTTCTTCAATAGTTGTAGACCAGTCTTCTCAAGGTGTCAAGCCAGAACTACCGGTGTATTGGCGCAACACCTCCACTATCAATGTTTTCTCGGATAATGTATTGGAAGGACGAGAAGATCTTGAAGTCTTGATGAACAAGGTCTTGATGAACAATGTTGAGTTTCTGTTTGTTATCTTGTCCGATATGAGAGTTACAGGAGGACAGTTCGAGTTACATGATGCGTTCCCGCGTACCAATGGAAGAGCCCTTCATTGTGAAGAATTCTCTTTCATTGCTGATTGTTCGAGATCGTCAATGACAGCAGAAAATTGTTGATGATACGACAGATCCGCCGTGCTGTGCATCCAAACGCGAATTATGTCGTATTGCTTTGATCAAGAGTGTTCAAAGAACAAAGAGAGTTCTACTCAGAAGCTTTGGGGCACCGGTGCGCACCCAGACGGGCACCGGTGCCAGTGACGAAATTGACCGCGGCGGCGGTAAAGATCCCGGGCCGGCACCACTATCCATTGGTGACAGGAATGCCGTCACATCAATGACCGCACAGCGCACGAAAAGTCCATACATGGATTATTCCGCGCTCTCGTCGCAATGCGAAGTGGCGCCGTTCCAGGATTTTTGCTGTCGCCACGAGTGTTCCACTACTGGCATCGATAAAGGCACATGTGCCAGTTTGTCTCGGCACCGGTTCCTGTGAGGTCTATTTCTACTTCTGTTTCGGTGTTGAGGAATTAGAGCTTCATGTACTTTCTACTTTGAATCTCTAAGGGCTGTTTCCTTCATCTTGATATACACACTCAAAGCAAGGTGGATTTCTGGGTATCAGCTGATCTTGCATATCACAACCATGGTATGGGGTCTCCCACAATCAATTCAATGTTTTTCTGTTCCTCAATCTTTCTACTCTCCGATGTACTGATGAGCTACGCTTTTGCAAAGTTCTACACGCTAGCATAACCCTTGTGCCTTGACTGCCGAATCAGCATAATTAGAACAGTTGACTGACGGCTCAGGCATTACGAAAATCAGTAGCACGGGGCACTGTTTTGGAAGAAGCTCTACGACGGAATAGATGAACAGCGAAAAAGTGGATACAAAACTCCAAAATTCGAGTTCAGTCGAGATGCGCGCCCTGTACTCTTGTCTTTTTGGACCACCCTGTATACATATATCGCCAGTTATGTGTAAACTAAATTAAAGAAATGCTTAATTACCCAAGTTTGAGATGCCTACCAAAAGGCCCGTGCCGCTCGCATGTCAATGTGCGAGCATTTCAAAAGTCACTACTTCATCGGAACTTACGATAACAGAGTCGAAAACGAGGATATCAGGCCATGCGCCCTGTTTAATGTTGCCTACAGCTAATGCGGCGACAGTCTATGGACAAAGAATCCAACATCTTGGTGTTCAAGAGATCCAGGCAGCAGAACAAAATGATGTAGGCGAAGGAGTATGAAGAGTATGAAGAAGCACCTTGCAGGGTTGTAGCAAAAGATAACCGACGACTGACAAAGATTTGAAAAAAGTGCTAAAAACCTACTTGCACACGGTTGAGGAATTAGAATATGATATTTGAATGATAAATAGCTCACGACTTAGCTCACGTTCACTTACTTTGGCTGTCGCTTCGTTGACTTCGCCAGCCAAATTGTACGAAGTGGGTCCATACTTATTGGGAATGCTAAGAAGAATGACTTTGTTTCACATTCCCGCTGCAGCGACAAATATCATACATTTAAACCCACCAGTTGGGCGGACTTCCTGGTGACGGGACGCTAAAAAGATAAAAACATATGCATATATTCCGACAGCGCTAACAATACCGCTAGAGTAATTGAAAGGGAACGTCACCAAATGCATAATTTACTCTACCGTGATTATAAGTCTACGACTGTGGCTCATTATCTCAGAAGTTGAACTCACTGTGATCACTGTGATGTGAGCGACAATTTTACTACTATTTCCAATGGATTCTCTTCTCTGCAATGCAAAATCTTCCCAACTATTTTTTCAGACTTCTACAACATAATTTCTTACCAAGCTTTGACTCAGACCTTGATTGGTCATGAATTGTGAGGGATAAACACGAAAACCATACCCGCTTTACAAAATGATGCACTTTTTCAGCTATCTCTTCCACTGGGAGCACATGAGTTTAACAAAAGATGTCAAGAAGGGAAATAAATATTCAAAAGGTATCATTCAAGGAAGGCTGAAGCTTTACCAGTGGAGGTTGTCTAACATTTCACGGTGGATAACGAAATCAAATCGCTTTTCTGCGGAGACAGTTTTCTTGATTTAAACTTGCAGTTGACTGTGATAGTTATACCCAGTGACAGTGACCATGGGTGATACTTATTTTTTAGTGGATGATTTTGTCTACGAAGCCCACACATTCTCAAACTAAATACTAAATTGCCAAGCGATGCCAAGTCAAGTGTAAACAAAATTTTGTGTTCAAAATTTGAAACAATTATCTTGGTGAATAAAAGAGTAGTGAAAGATGATACATTTACCATTTCACCATGTCTTGAGGAAATCTCGGCTCACATCCCTTCAAGTCTGCCCTTCTGGAATGGAATGAATGCGCTTGCTCTTATTGAACTTTATATTTGTTTTGAAAGTGAATAAGAAAACAATTAGGTCTTACGCAATAACTCCGTATGATATGGCTTCTTCACATGATAGGGGAGTTTTGTAGCTGGACGAACTTCCTGTAAACCTGTTGTTGGAAAAATTTGAAGTCGTTCAGCCAAGATCAGTAGATTGGATAATGAATAGTTAACAGGGGACATACAGCTTTCAATCAGTTGCAGTCCCACATTGTTGGGGAAAGGGGAGAGTGTCCTGAGCTTGACTATTTCTGCGGTACAGAATATTTCCTAAGTAGCCAGTTGCCCTGTGTCATTTTTGCAAACAGTATTAGTTTTAAGAAAGGGTGGCTAAAATATTTAGTAATGGAAGCGGGAGGAAGGACTTCTAATTCTTCGTTTGCATGCCCAAAAAATGACACCTTAAGTAGTTTTTATGCTCTCACTAAAGCGTGAAGGATCAATACAAGTGTCACTTATATTGCACTAGATACTCGGCTTCACACTGTTTTACTACCCCGGCTACCTCACACCGCTGAGGACAATTGCTGTTGTCAATGAATTTATCAAAAGGTGCCCATAATTCTGGTGATCAGCATATTAGTAAAGCTCAAGTGACCCTTTTCCACCGACACATGAGCGTAAGGCAGCAATGTTATTTCAATGACACAGAACCGATGTATTCGAGCAAAGTGATTATCAGTTTCATGTTCAGCGTACTGAAGAACCCTAGTAGACTTATCTTGACCGCACGATGGGATAGATTACCGAACAGTCAATAAAATCAATAAATCAATACATTACTCGCGCAAAACGGTCATACTTTTCGTGTTCAGCATATTGAAGAACCCCAGTGGACGTGTCTTCAGCGCTTCATGGGCAAAAGTGGCAAACAATCAATAAAGTCGATAAATCAATATCTCGTGAGAAAAGTTTATCATGTTCATGTTCAGCGCACTGGAAACAACTGTAGACATGTCTGTGCCTGTCCGCGAACAAAAATGGAAAAAATCGATAAAATTAACAAACGATACTTTCGTTGGGAATTGCTGCCATATTCATGCTCAGCGCATTGAGGAAACCAAGCAACCAAAAATCGATAAAATCGATACAATCACTAGGCCAATCGATAAAATCAGGTCAAAAGTAGCCTGTAACCTCCGGCGAAGCCTGAATGACCTGCATGTGAAATTGGTTCGGATCGGTTAATTCTCCGCGGTTTCTATACGGATTATACACGCAAACACACACACACACACGCAAACACACACACATACACACACAAACACAAAAACAAACTTTCACTTTCATATATACAGATAACAATGGTTATCATGCAAGGGCAAAAAGAACAAGGAGGCTATGCATTTCAAACTCAATCGCATAAAATTAAACTCTCGTCAATAAACTTTGACTGAGCAAAGATGAGAGTAATATATGGAATCGGATGGTCAAACTGCCACGCAGAATATATTGGAGAGAGTGATTGACGCCTATATGTACGCGTGAATTAATATCCTGCCACTGGAAAATGTGGAAATTTGATAACACCTCTGACTGAAAGTATTAGGTTGTTGCGAAAATAATTGCCGTTTCACAGTATGCTTGAAAAAAAAAAACTTTTTTCTTGCCCAATTCAACAATTTCAAGAAAACTTGTGCACGCTCCTGGTAGGGTTTGTTCTGCTCTTTCAGGTACTTCTTCAATAATCTGGCTAGCTCTTCCCTATACTTTTTTAGAGGGTCGCGAAAAATGGTGAGCCGACGCGATTTTCGAGTGATCATAGTGCGTTGTACGAGTTCAAACTCAGCCATTCTGCAGTGGAAGCAGCCCGTAATATAGCGCTTGCTTTTGGTACGGACTCTCCTTCCGAAAGGACAGTGAGGTTCTGGTTCGCAGGATTCTCTTCCGGCGATTTTGATCTCGAAGATAAACCCGGTCGTGGTCGAAGGATGTCGCTGGACGATCAAGCACTGAGAGCAGCGGTGGGAACGAAACCCGATACTACTACTCTGACGTTGGCGGCAGGCCTGGGGGTTCACTATGCTACAGTTTCAAAACATTTGGCCTCCATTGGCATGGTGAGAAAAATGCAAAAGTGGACACCCCATGATCCGACCGATGACCAGCAATCCACCCGCTACGAGATCTGTTCTAACCTCCTCGTTCGCCAGAAAAACGAGCCATTTCTTGACCGGCTAATAACTATAGATGAAATATGGCTCCTATTTGATAATAAAAAAACATGGTTGTGTATGGGTAGACAAGTTCTGTACCCCTCCAAGCTTCCCTAAACCAGATCTTCACCCTAGAAAGGTTATGCTAACAGTTTGGTGGTGTTGTAAGGGTGTTATTAATTATAGCCTTCTGCAACCTGGTCAGGCTGTTACATCAGGGTCTTACTGTTGTGACTTAGACCTGTTGTATGAAAAGTTGCGACAAATGTGGCCGGCAGTGGTAAACAGAGGTGGGCCTCTCCTGCTCCAGGGTAACGCTAGGCCTCACACTTCAAAAGTCACCCGGCAAAAACTTACGCAGTTAGGCATTGAAGTTCTCCCTCATCCGCCTTACTCTCCAGACCTCTCCCCTAGCGACCATCACTTTTTCCGGGCTCTCGAAGCAAACCTGCGTCAGCAGCAGTTTCCTGATTTGGAGCATATTGAAAGTGCCTTTCAAGAGTTCTTAAAATCTTGTGATCTCAGTTTCTATTGTAAAGGTATAAATGAATTACCGGATCGTTGGCATAGATGCGTAGAATCTGAAAGATTTCATTTTGATAAATAGAACTGAGTTTGAACGGAGTTACAGCATTTTGAACTGGGCTGTCTATTTTGGCAATTAATTTCGCAACAACCTGATAGGAGAGATGGTCACGGTGGAGCCGATTTCAACATAAACTGTACTGCTTTAGCACACGAATATCAGACATTTAGTAGAGGAGCCCGCAGAGCGCTTTGGATCTACGGACGGATTGCGGACATGTTAGGATTGTTGGCTAATAAAAGATTCGCATGGATGATGCACTTATCGCTGCGATGAATTTCAGTGTTTGCTGCTCATTTGAGAGGACCAGAAACAATCCATTCACGTTCTTTTCATATTGTAACTGTGCAGCAGTAATGCAGTCTGAACAGCCTAATAAGGCCAGTACAAAGACTGGGGGCATCTGCCTTAGTTGCTTGCATTCCCGCCCTCAATTTCTGTCATCTTTCATAAATTTTTGCCGAAAGGAGGAAAACTTGAGCATAACGGTGAGCAAGTCAGTTTGGCTCAACCCTGATGACTGGATAAGACAAACCCATCAGAACTTGCCAATCCATTCTCACAAAAAAAGAGAAGAAGGCATTGCTGCATAATGAAGAACAGCTGTATACCGACTTCTGCGAGAAGCACACCCTGTGTTTAAGCTGCTTTTAGGAGACTAACTGCTGACGCGATTATCTGTGGCGCCGTTCAACCGGCGTTCTGTCCCTTCATGTTCTGCGGCCTACCATCACCTTACTGACAACCCGCCTTTTGGGAAAGTGCATAGAAGCCGCCCTGCCATAGTCTCTTCAGGCTGGCTGAGGTCTGGGTAAAACCAAAACTACGAATGGAGTTTTAAAGTCTTCATTCTCTCTGAACATCGGCGAATTAAGTAACTAGATAAGTACCCTTTTCCAAGAATTACTTCATGTTTGTTCGCTCTATTTACTGTCATTGAGAGGATTATACGTGAATAATTCTTCTTCTTACAGAATTAGCTCACCTGGAATTAGTTTCTTTTTTAACATTGTGCAGGAGCTGAAGTCGTTGTTGTTGAAGGCATACAGACATGATTCTGTTTCCTAATTTATTGTATATCATTTCTACATCTTCCTGTGGTTCTTATTGTTTAGGCACCTACAGTTTCAGCTGCAGATCCGCAATTGCATGTGATCGTCAATTCATTGTCCAGCGCAGTAACAAAGCAGCAGTTGCTTCTAAATAGATTGGAATTGGAAGAATAGTCGGAATAACAACATTTTGATTCTCTCTCTTCTTTCGAAAAAAAAAAACAAAAAGTGAACCTACGCTGGAAAAGATGTCGATTCTTGCTCTGCATCGTTGGGAATAACCGTTCCAGTTAATGGATTGTTTGGTATGCTGAACGGTTAGACATCCTTTAAAAGAACTCGTCTTCCAGAGAAAAACATTTCTTGGGAATTAAGAGTAAAAACATAATTAATAGTCAATCAGTGCACTGTTTCTAGAATTTGGTAACACAATGTTTCTGAGAGCAGAAGCGAAGACCTACCAGTCACGGGAAAGCGGACCCACGGGTGGACGGCTGCAAAAAAAACGCCTGTCACTGGGCGAATGCATTATGTTGAACTTAGGAAAGTTAGTCATAACTTGTTGTATAAGTGGACTCACCACATGCGTGATGGAATGGGGACCGTAATACTGAAATAGAAACAAGGCTCAAAACAGTTTTATTATTCGTGATGTGTTCAGCCTGCGTTTTTCAACATTGTTCAATCATGTAAATTTATGCTTAGCGTGGCTACTTTATCTGCTATGTCTGATTCGAAACGATATGCAGATAAGTTACTAATGGGATCATTGAGTTTAAGTCAATACAATTTGACTAATTTGAATTGATGACGGAATCTGAACTTACCATCTGGGTATCGCTTCCTCCATAGGTACACTGAAATTGGCAGAAATGGCTTCTTAATCATTGCATTCCTGTTGATGAAGTTGAAAATTGAACTCACCATCGAACGCGAAGACGAGACCGAGCCGCTCTTTTACTGTAAATGAACAAGATTATTTAGAAGAATGATATAGTAAGTTACTACAGAGTAATTGCGAAGAGTTTCAGAGTCGAACTCTGGAAATGTTTGTACGATGCCCACAATTTTTTTTGAAGAAAATTACAACTAGCGTAGTATTGATGTGGTTCAACAGTTATCGGACATCCGATCTGAACATGCTAAGGAATCAGATAACGGCGAATCCGTATCGAACCACTGGTAAGCTATCAATAGGTCTTAGCATTATCCGGTCAACTGTAGTAAACAGATTGAACTCAACTGACATGGTTCAAAACCAGTGCCCAGGTACGTTAAACCTTGTGTTGTGACTCTACGTCGTGACTTCCTGTTGAACGACGCCTTCGTCCCTCAACGAACTAGGAGGCGCGGGCTCACCCTCAGCCGTATTCGATCGCGGAGTACACCGCTGGTTGAATACGGTCACTGCCCGGAATGGCATAATAGGGCTCGTTCCATTACATGAGTTCATTCCACTTCATTCAACTTGACTGTCTGCTTGAATTCAACCGCTCCGACGTTCTCCCGTCCCGGAGCTCACAATGGTCCATGGTTCAATGATGCCGTTGCCGTACGAGAACCTACGAGTTGCCCAAGCCGCCGATCGTAGACGGTCAACACCAACTAATCCACAACATACCGCCGTCGATAAAGGAGCGCCGCGCGTGTCCAGGCTGTTTTCTCACTTGACTTCGCTATTTGTTTTGTGTTTTAGAACTTATATTGTATTGTTGATATTTTCTGTTTTAGGGATATGAAGTGGCAATGGTATGATTTGTGTGGGGACCAGAAGGAAGGAATTTGTGGAAGGTTGAAAGTTGGAAAAGATTGGAAAATGGACCAAGTTGTGCTTCGCTATAATCGCTGGACGAATCCGATCGTGGCTTGCGTTTATCTGGTGCATGGGAAAGCGCTGAACACGTCCAGTGTGTAAAGCTCGCTCTCTTCATCGCTCGCATACGTTAGGGCAGTGAGCCTCTCACGGTTAGCCGCTGCCTCGCGAGTGAAAACAGTGACACATTGGGCGCATGGTACTACCCTAAAGGTCCTTGTGGGTTTTTGGTTAAATCTCCTTTGCCGTTGCCGTATTTAGTTTGGGTGCTATCATCACCGCCCGGATGGGCGCGACACCTTGGCATGGTAGTCAGTACGAATTATAAATTTGTTAGCTGAACGCGAGGTTCTCAGTGATGTTCTTTATTGGCCAATTGACCAACGTTAGGTCGTCCGTCCTTGCTACGAGAACTCTTCCGCGATCCCGATAACTGAATCAAGCTTTTGTCGAAAGCGCAAAGTGGGTCATCCTTTGCTCAATATTCATTATCCGCTAAAAGGATGAAAATGCCAGTCTGTCCCTTTCTTTGCTTGCTTATAGAAACGCACAAAATATCCGCTGTTGATTTAACATTCGTCGTATCATTAGTGCATATACAAGGAACATCCGTGCACATTGTAGAGAACATCCTTGTGCATTGTTTCTCTGCTCTTCCAACGAGGACGACCGCTATTGCAATTTGTAATGATTATGCTCCCTTTAGCTACCACCTTTTCTTGAACCTTCAACACTATTTGGACGGTCGCAACTTCAACATTTGAAGAAATCGAAAAGACGCTTGAGACGTTCCTCAAGAAGTAGTCCGCATTAGTTCTGGAGGACAGGCTCTTTTCTGCATGGGTTTACATGGAATAGCGAATGGCCAAGAATTCATCAGCTGTGACTATTTTGTGGCAAACATGCGGAAAGAGGAACGCGGAAAAGAGGAAAAGCAGCAAAATTCGATCAATCCTCTCAAAAGCTGGGGTGATTATACGGGAATAAACTCCGAAGGTAACAGTGGAGACCTTGTCACGAGTACTCAAGTTCTAAGATTAATATGTTACGGAAAAGGAAGGAGTTGATAGTGTAAATAAGTTGAGAACCTACCATATTGTAGGATACGAACTTGACATGGAAGCACTGAAATTTTGTTCCGTTTCAAAGACAAGATTATGATTAGGGAAGAGGAAAACATTTAAAAGATGGCAAAAAAGACGGACGTGGCCTCACCATGGATTGAACCCGAGCGATCCCACTGTTCCACTTTGTTGGTTGCTGGAAATGCCTGGTTCAGGACAAAGGCGTACAATATACAGGTATGAAAAAAAACTCACCACTGAATTTGCCCAGGGAATCCGCTGAAATAGATGGTTTCAGTAACAATTAACGGGAACATTTCAATTCATGAAGGCGCAACTCACCAAGGTGAAAGCGGTACGGGAAGCAGTGAGTCGCTAAACACAACAGATGAATAAATGACAGCTTTAGGTATTAGATATGCAATTTTTTTCCTTCCGTAGGTTTTGTTCTACCATTGAAAACTGAGCCACTCGTCTGACCGCCAGTCGTTCACAGAGAATTTAAAGGTTTGTTGATCTCATGCAATTTGTCCACAAATCCACTATTTTTCAAAAATCTACTCAGAAACTCGGTGTTGTCTGAAATCTCAATGCAATGTGAAGCGAAGATTTCCAGCTTCAAGTTCTGTCTTGACTATTCATTTTCTATTTTTCTCAACACAAGATTTTTGCAGTTTGAAACAATGTGATTGATCACCATGTGATGCAACCATTATTTGCCTACTGATACGCAAAATACACTTTGCTCTAATAATAGGTATCGCAGCAGCCCATTTTCTTTCAAGTATTTTACTATTGAATATTCACTTTCGTTTTCGTCCCTCATTGTTTATTTTTGTTTTTGTTGTATATTGCTATGCATTCTTATCCGAAATCCATTTCTATCAGTTTCGCTGTAACATAGCGAGATTGAAATTTTTTGCCCAAGATGTTCTGATGGCCCGTAAAGTTTTAGTTTTACAAGGTTTTTTCGGTTCACTCATTTATTTCTAACTGAGCTCTAAGCACTGAATAAACGTTTCAAATATTACAGGCTTAATAAAAACTCTTCCTAATTGTGGAGAAAAGAATAGTTACTCTTCCCACGTTATTTTTGCATCTCAGCGGCATTACGGAGACCAGCGGCCGGATCATGAACGTTTCCGGGAGGATTGTAACCTTCCCGCTGTGTGAGTTGGACGAGGCAAAAATTTCTTTCTCGGGCAAAATTGCTGAACCTCATTTCTCTCAAAATCCATTTCCACTCCGTGCCGAGACGAAATCCTCAGATAGGATGCAGGAATTTTTACGGAAAACTCGTCAGCTTCGGATTTGCTGGTGAATTGGATCCTATCTGGGGGAGTTCACGATTCCCAGCACACACAATAGAGCAAAGTGTTTAAATTTGGTGTTCTTTTCACTTATTCCTTGTTTTTTGGTACAGTTTTCCCCAACTATAGCCAAGGCGCCATAAAAATATCGGAAAGATTGCGATATTCCAGGTCAACTCTTGTTTGAAATCAAATTTTTGGGAGTGGGTCATGATGAGGCAAAAGTGGTCGGGCACCTGTTTGCGACTGGTTCAATCAAATGCTCGCCCCGCCCTTCACGATCGATTCTAACTAATTCGAGCACTGTTTTACCATAATTGCGCATGCAAATTTAAATGTGAGTGAGGACGAGTTGACGCCGGTAGGCGCTAAGACACCTCTCCATTTTGCCTCATCATGACCCACTTCCCGAGTTTTGCATGGTAGTATTACACTTGGTGTGCTAACCCGAGTTTTTCATGGTAGTAGAGTGCGTTAGTGTGCCACTTGGTGTGCTAATGCCGGACTGTAACATCCCTCATTATTTCCATGTGGAATTGAACTGCAGCTCTTGATTTTCTGATATGCGAGTGCTCAAAACTTGGAGAGACGCATTTTTTTAGCTTTCGAAAGCCTTCGAGCAGGCATACTTTGCATCGCCAGTGACAGCGATGCGCCATACAGAAATCAGCCTATTTCCGTTGAAGTTTTTTTTTCTCTTGGAAAAATTCCATTCGCAATAGATATAGGCGAAGCTTGCTGTCAGAAGCGGTGCAATGTATGAATGCGAAACAATGCTCGAATTTATTAACATCACTGTAAATGTCAGCCATAGCAAAACGTGAAACAACATTCTGACCATTTTCCTGGGCCACACTTGTCTGACTGTGGAGGTATGACGTGACCGCCTGGTTGAGGATACATTGGCTTCATTGGAGGTGCCACTGGATATCCAGGAACAACTGGAGATGGTGGCGGTGCGATAGTGGGGAAAACAGGTCTTGGTGGGCTCGTAACGTAGCTGGGTGGAACTACCACAGGTGGTTGAGGAAGCGGCAGCGGAATAGGAGGAAGTGTAGGCTGGGGGTAAATTGGTGCTGGTGGCAGAGTGATGATAGGCGGTGGAGTTGGTGGATATGTAATAGGTGGCAAAGTGGGAGGAGGCAGCGGTGGAAGAGTAGCGATTGGAGGGGGAGTTGGCGGGTAAGTAATAGGCGGTAATGTTGGAGGTGGCGGAGCTGGAGCTGGAGGATAAATAGGAGGAGCTGGTGGAGCAGTAGGATAAACGGGCGCTGGTGGGAGAGTAGGAGGCAGAGGATGTGGTGGCGGTGGTGGTGGTGGCGGCGGCACAGGTGGTGGTGGTGGTGGTGGAGGTGGTGGTGGTGGCGGCGGAGGCGGTGGTGGTGGTGGTGGAGGTGCCGGCTGAGGTGGAACTACGTAGCCTGGTTGTGATGGAGGAGCAACGTAGCTATCTGTGGGTGTGTTTGGACATCTTCGACAATCGCAGCAGTCTGAAATGTTAGGACTGTACTGTGACTATTATACTTCCTAATTCCAAGGTAAAATTGTTTTCCGTAATTCTGATATTTTTTAATCATTGTTGCTGCAATTCCATGACGGTAATCACATTGAACAACCATGATATTTTGCTTGTATTAATCTGAGTGATAGTCTGAGTGCCGAATAATATACGCCTGAAGCATGCTAGTGCGTGGCTTACGTAATAAGTGTACAGTGCAGTAGATCCACCTCGTCCTCAAGGCGCACCGCCTGAGATCACAAGTGGCGTCCTGCTAGCAATCGATACTCAGCCGATTGGCCGCGGGAATGCTGCCAGCAAGACGCCACGTCCTCAGGCGGTGCGCCTTGAGGACGAGGCGGATCTACGGCACTGTAAACAGATCACGGCGCTTATACAGTGTGTTTTTCCGGGAGTAAAATCGCGCGCGATCTGATCCATTCCAATAGATCAAATTCTCAGTCGAAAGACCACGTGAACGCGGAGGTTCCAGCAATTTGCACGTAGCCTTTGTACTGGGTCCGCAATTGCACCGATTTTACTCCCGGAAAAACACCCTATATGATACCTCTTTTACCTAGAGCTACTCGTGATCATAACATTGCTACGAGGAACCTCGCTGAGCATGAAGGTTCTTGTTCAGTTGCTGACTGCACACTTACAATGGATGAAACAATAACAATCAGAAAAGTCTTTGGAAAACGTATGCAACATCTTAGACAAATTGTCGGAAGGACCGCAGCAGAAAGAGATCGCGCTCATGTAGTTAAGAAGCGAGGGATGCAGAAACAAAAATTTTCGGAAGGACAGGATGTTTTCTGCTGCGGTCCTTCCGAATCTCGCTGGAGTGGTTCGGAAGGACCGCAGCAGAATAGATTTGTTTGGGGAACGATTCGGAAGAACCGCAGCAGGAAACCGGAAGAACCGCAGCAGAATGTTTTCTGCTGCGGTCCTTCCGGTTTTCTGCTGCGGTTCTTCCGAGTGCAGAAAGACCACAGCAGAAAACCGGAAGGACCGCAGCAGAATGGAGGAGAGAGATTGAGCGTTATTATACCCTTCTCATGTACGGAGCTCAGTTTTGTTGCCACCAACAAAAATCCAATGGTTTCGAACTTCAGATGGGAAGTTGGCTTTATGAGTATATCGGACCGTAGAGCCAGTGACCCTCAGCGAGATTATCATTTTTGCGTGTGGTCACCGCCGCGTGCTCGTCCCACGGGAGTGGACTGGTTGCCGATGCAGTTATGCGTAATTGGCGCGCATCCCCGTATCCAGTCGGAAGGGCCGCAGCAGTTATTTGGAAGGGCCGCAGTAGCTACTCGGAAGGACTGCAGCAGCTATTCGCCGGTTTTCTGCTGCGGTCCTTCCGAAAAATTGTCTGAGATCCTATCCAAAAAATTCCTCCAGTTCTCATTAGGACGGAGAATCCAGCAGTTGATGCAGCGTAATCACAGAAAAGACCGTTCTAGGCGACTGACGAAGGAAAGAAACACTTCGCTCAAGAGCATTTTAACGCATTTTCTATCAAAAATTCATTTGTGCAGGAAATGTGCATGAAATCATCAGGATCTGTATCCCATACGACACGTAGATCTAGCTAAGAACTACTCTCTATGTTAACCTACATAAATCAGTATGGTAAAAAATCACGAATATATGTCACTTCATCAAAATTATCTTTTTGGAAGATGCAGTACTTCCTTCCAAGAAAAGATTTCTATTTGATAAGTATGGCAAGGCATAAAACCTCTCAGGTGAAAGAGCCTAAATTTTTTCGTTGCATACAAGTAAACTTCTTACCTCTTCCTCCAGGCTCCAGTGATCCGAAGGGACCCACTCTTCCCAATAGACAACAGTTGCATTTTTTGCATTTTAAACTCTGAAAAATAAATTACTTATCAAGATAAAAATCATAACAACGTCCAGGTTATACTTGCCGTTTGTGCTACTGGGACATCGATCGGTTTCATGAATCGCGCATTCAGGAGCGGATGCGCCTTGACCGGTATTGCTGTATAGCGTGGCGCTTGGGGACCCGTTGCGTAAGATGATGGCCAACGTAGGAATCCCACTGTGCCACCAGCACCGTTTGGCCTCGAACTATCGAACAGGATTGCCTTTGCTGAATTTTGATTTACTATCTAATAAGCCTGCTATTTAAAGGCAACGACTGCTAAGCTGATTCGGTGGCACGCGACGTGTACTCTTGCGGCGCGACAGAATTTCTGCAGTATGTGTGCTCTCTAACAGTGCACTAGCCATGTATCACGCCGCGATGGCACATTTTCTCCAGATCAGCTTATTTTCTATTCTTCTCTGAATAAGGCTGCGAATCAAACTCACCGACATAGGTTGTGACTAGAAAAAATGCCGCTAAGCGTATTACCATACTGTAGTAGGACAGTAGTGCGACTAAAATTGCGTACTGAAGGTGCTGAGTGCGTATTTATAGACGACTACATATGGGTGTCGAACGTGAACAATGCGGTAGTAGTTGAATCAGACACGGATGCGACGACGAACAATGCAGCACGTACCAGAATACGACGCTACCCTCGCGGCGTACCAGCACCAGTTGGTGAACGTTTTCATGCCACTCGGAGAACTTCCGTTCGGAAATTGTAGTAGTCAATAATGAAATGGGGGAAATCTGGCTCAGTTCGATGATCATCGCTCCCAATGAGAAATAAAAAAAAATGACAATTTAAAGGCAGCGCTCACGGAAGTTCTTGGGTTGGAGATTTCGTGGTATATTGGGGTTTTTAGGGATGATGAACTCAATGACAACGATGAAGTAGCGTGAAACACGCGAAAAACATGGAAAATGATGGTGGTATTTTATGTGTGTCCACAGCGAGTGTTCCGTGATGGGTCCCGCCACGGAACCCTGCAAATGGTCCAAATTTTATAAACAAGCTCCCGCTGAACCACATGCGCACACCCTGTCAACGACGTTAGTTGGCGCGACGGAAGCCTAATGTCCAGAGCGGCAGATGTGTCCACTATATAATCATCGCAGGTTGGCGGCCATCAACAGTGTTCAACTTACTGTTGCGATTGTCCAGCGGCCCGCTACATGGTAAGCGACTCATTTTAGAAGTGAGAATTTCCGTGAGTGCTGCCTTTAACCTCTTGTGGAGCATCGCTCAGGTTTGGAGCCCATGTTTGAGAAAACATCAGAAGAATAGAGAGTATTTAACAGGCGTTTGCAAGAATTGTACTGTACTAAGCTCTGCAAGCATTCCCCCAATACAGTTCCATCATATTTTCATATTCATATTCATATTTCAGCATATTTTAGATGGTTGTCATTGAAAAACCTCAGCTGTTACGTAACTGATGTGATTTAGAGTGTCTGCCCTACTATCTGATCCATTCTGGAAGATTGTGAGAGTCCATCTCTTAGGCTATACACACATATAAACCCTACAGCTTACAATGTATGCATTTGTATCTATTCGCATGCGCTACGCACTCGCTCTTGTCACCACCTGTGTTACTGTTCCGATTCTTCTAATAAACTATCCGACTATTTCTGCTGGACAACACATATATCTGCGAATTAACTGAGGAAGTTTTCTCCGATGACTTGATATCTCTTATCCATCAAGAGTGGAAAAGCGTATGCTCCTACCTTCTCGTATCTTATAGACAATTCTTTTCGTTCTCTCCCAGTACCACTACTTTGCTATGCTGCGCAATTTATTATGTGAAAAGATAGCAGAGAGCTTCTAAGTGAACGCATTAACAGAGCTCTTCATGAAAATTGTTGAGAGTGATGAAGAAAACCCAATATAGTAATCTTTCCCATGAGCTGGTATAAGCTGCGTTCACATCTGCACGTATACATATCTCCGAGACATGAACTCATACAGTCTCTGATAACTGTGCAGGACGAACGCAGACCAAACGCCATAATGGTTCGAGTAGAAACCCTAGCGGCAACGGATGTCAGTTGCTGCCATCCTCCCCTTGATTGCTGCCTTCCCTCAGGAATTGCTGCTAAAGGGCCGACGGATGGTGTAGCAATCGAGGGGAGGATGGCAGCAACTGGCAAGCGTTGCTGCTAGGGTTTCTACCGAACCATTGCGCCATTCGGGCTGCGTTCCTGCTGCACAGTTATCAGAGGTAACACTCGACTGCATGAATGTGGGAACACAAAACCGCCCTATAACTGCGAGCACATGTTTACATAGAGAATTACCAAGAAGAGAAAATTGTGGAGCATTCAGTTTGTTCAAAGGAATTTTGTATCGATAGTTGGCGGCTCAACTTGGAATGGATTTCGTAATAGCCCTGATCTGTCTTGAATGCAAACGTCTTTTTTCCAATTAGCTGGATGAACTTGAAAAAAATCCTTGAGACGAAGCCTTCTTCGCGGCGGCCTTTGTCGGATCCTTGCGCCATTTCCTGGACCAGCTGAACTCAAGGAAAAATTCCCAGTACTCGTGTGCCACAGTCAGCTAAAGTCAAGAAACTCAAAACCTCTGCAACAACTATTCAACCAGCTTTTTAGAAACTAGTTTCAGATCGCATCTGAAAATAGTTTTTCTAAAGCTGGTGAAATACTATTTTACGGCATTTCCTTGCTAAATAGTTGCAAATGAAGAGCTTGCAAAATAGTTGTTTTGACCTCCTCCTTGCCAAATAGTTGTCAAATGAAAAACTGGTTGATTATCTGTTCTGACCACTTTCTAGCTAAATAGTTGCAAAATGAAAAGCTAGCAAAATAGTTGTTCTCCGAGGTCAACCCTTTAGAACAGGAACGTTTCCTCGATTACACTCATTCAATATGCAACAACATTATTGGTGTCATTCATAAACGTCTGTAAACTGTGGGGCTCAACCCAGTCACAAATCCAAGAACAACTCGTGGCAGAGCAATGCTTCTGTGGTTCTCATAGTTCACTGTGATTGAGCGATCTTCGGCTACTGCTCAAATCAGTTCATCATCTTCCGCAGTCGTACATCACTAGTCAAGTTCCGAAATTGGTCAATGCTGGAAACTTGAAAGGAAATCGTTCCTACATTGGATTAGAGTTTAGATGCACCAACAAGGACTCTGATGCTGTGCAGCGCGAACACAGCCCAACTGCGTAATGCGTCGAGTGAAAACCCTAGCAGCATCTCCTTTCAGTTGCTGCCATCCTGCCCTTGCTGCCCAAGCTTTCCTCTTTACAGCAGCAACTGAGGGAGGATGGCAGCAGCTGCAAGGAGATACCGCTAGGATTTCTATCTGACGAACTATGCCCTTCAGGCTGTGTTCGTGCTGCGCAGTTATCAGAGGAGTTCTAATTCAGTGTAGAGTCTATCGATTTGAATAGTTTTTTTTTTTAAATAAGAGAACTTGCCTTCAATGCTTCGGAATGAATGCTTAGAAAAGTAACCAAGCTTGTTGAAATGGTCTTCTTCAGGCGATTTATAGTCAGGCATAATTTGCAAATCTCCCTTAAAAGGTCTTGAACAGAATAATACTGCGAGTAATTTGTACCCCGTGCATAGATAAGAGTAAGTAAATTCTTAAAACTTAACTTAAGGGTCAATCTTCTCGAGAGTTCTAGGATATAGCTTTTCCAAAACTTTGTTTTCGCTAATATATATGGCTTCACTAGCAACTGAATGAGTGGAGTGAATTACTTTAACACCTGTTCTGAGGAATTTCAAAAAATTGAGACAAAGACTTAAAACTTATAACTCACGCTTTGTATTAAAGCAAAGTAACCGCCGCTCTTTATTTTATAGGACCTCTAAAAATCCTTACCACATGCAAAGGATTCTTTCGTTCTTGCGTGATACTTGTGGGGTATCAGTGCAAAGCTAGTAAAATAGTTGTTTTTGGAGAAAGCTGGTAAAATAGCTGCTTCGACCTCCTAGAAGAATAGTTGCAAAATAGAAAGTTAGTCTGCAACTATTTTTTCTAGGTTGGTGATGACGTCATCTTAGTTTGCAAGCTGTTTTTAGCAAAAGCTTGCAAACAACTCTATTTGAGCTTGTTTGCGAGTTGTTTTGGAGAAATGCTTGTTTGCAACTTGTTCACTTGTTCCAGGGGTTCTGAGAATGAAGAGCTATCATCCAAACTAAGCACAGCCTCATCGCGCTTCGCGAATGACAGTGATTTTCTGTAGAACTACTCCAGTAATTTTTTTCTGCGAACGATTTAGGGTGAGAGTTTTTGCACTGTGATGTTCGGCTAAAGTGGCTTTTAGATGGCCCTGTCTAGTGACAAATGATGAAAGCCGCAGAATTTCCGGCACATTTCTTCCCCACGAAAATTTTCAAAATGCAGGGTGGCCGAAAATTACCCGTGTGCTAAAATCCTAATGCTACAACTACCCCATTAATCGCAAAGAGCTCAAATTACTATAATAGTTTATTGGCAGCTCAACAATTGTTAAAAACTCAGCGATCTTCAAAATAGCCTCCATCGGCGGAAACGCAAGCCCTCAGACTCTTCATAAATGATGCACATGTTTCTCGCAGATACTCTTCGTCTAGTTCGTCCCAGGCTTTTCTCAGCGCAGCTTTCAGCGATCTCAGATTTTTGTGACGACTAGAGTATGCCTTCCTCTCCAACTCTACCCACACGGAAAAGTCAATGAGATTCAAGTTCGGGCTATATGGTGGCCACTCTCCGTGCTTTATGAAATCAGGCAAATGTTCTCCGCACCACTCTTGAACAATTTTTGCTTTGTGGGCAGAGGAAGAATCTTGTTGCAGGCACCATTGGCTATTTCCGAAATGTCAGCTCCCCACGGTTTCAGGACGTTTTCCAGGATTTTATTCATGTACACATTTCTGCAGATTTTAACACCTTCCTTCATAAAAACCAGGCGAGCTTTGCCGTTTGATGTGATGCCATCCCAGTCCATCACAGATTGAGGGTAAGCTGTTCTAGCAACGATCCTGCCCTTGCGATTGGCCTGGGTAATAGATCTGCATATGCCCCTGTCGTTCTGCGCATTCGATACTTGATCCACGCTGAAGAGTTTCTCATCAATGAAGACAATCGTGCGAAAACGAGACTGAGTAAATCGCTTTAGCAGTTGCTTGCACAACTTCTTCCTGTTCTTCTTGATTACGTCAGTCAAAGCATGGGCTTGTGAAGACGGAAAGGGTAGAGGTTCAACTTCTCTCTCACAACTTTCCGTATGGAGCTACGACCGATCCCGACTTCTTTCGCCATCTTGCGCATGGATCTTTTCGGATTCCGATCTAGCCTGCTACGAACGTTCTTAACAATTCTCGGACCAGTCGCCGTAGTCGGGCGACATCTACCCTTCCTGTCCTCCATGTTGCCAAGCTCTTTAAACCTTTTCACCATATCTTGAACAGTTCTTCGGGGTAGGGATAACGCCTTCACTAATTGCGCCGTAGACCTTCCGTTTGATGCATCTGGATAACGGCACTACGCATGACGCTGGAGGCGACCATCACGAAATAAACGTTACTTGAGAAGTAGAGATAGGGTAATATTAAGAAAGATGGGAAAGAACGCGAAAAAAAACCCGAAATTTGAACAGAACTGGGGCGCATGGATAATTTTCGGCCACCCTGTATTTACCGAATTCTTAGATAGCATGAAGACAGATTACTTTGAGGGTACTTTGATTTTCTTTGTATTTTCACTTATTGGGCCTGTCCTTCTTTGTACTCTAATGCATTCATTTGTTCTGAAGCAGTTGTATCTCCAAATGCAGAAATGATGGCTCACTGGACCTCCTCAGTATGTGCGAATTGCTGTTCTCGTTGTGCGCTACTCGCCAACTCATCTTTTCGCTCTGAAAGAAAGGAATTATTAAAACGATCCAACGAAGTTGTAGTAATAGTACGTACCTCAGCGAAGAACTGTTTTTTTTTACCATACCTTTTTTATACGTGCGTCAGGTGAGCACTCCCTCGGGGTTTTGACCTGGATGACCGTGACGTAGAGTCGACCATGTGAGAAGACGTCCTCTCTAAGGTGCCCTCGAGCACTCACCAAACTCTGCTTATGAGCTTCGATAACGGTCATGGCGGAGGCCATTCAGACAGGAAGTTCTTGACATCGTGAGCGAAACGGAATTTTTTATCCGTATCCTTCCCTCTTCTAAGAATCAGCACAAACTGCTCTTTCCTTTCACTGGATGCGATATAGCCATCAAGTATAAATCTTCTTGTGTAATGATTATGTTCCGTAGCAGAGCCCATTTCTCACATCGAGACTCCTCGGTAGTGATATCGCTTTTTTCTTCGAACTAAGATTGCGAGGAGGCAACCCTGATGGGGCGGGCCGGTTCAGAAGCTCGTTAGTATATTGTGATAGCCAATGAGATATCGTCAGAGGTAAAGTCCCTACGCGCCATCGGTGGAAAGTTTTCGAGTGCGCCTGGCATGCGGCGCCTGCGCGACGCGGCCTTCTTGTGGCAGCGGTCCCCCGTCCTCGCTCATATGTTCGAGGACTCCGTTCGCCAGGATTAGGCCCGGATAGGTGTTTTTATTTGCTTTTCTTCATTACTTGAAATGTTTTGTTAGTGGTGGGCCTGTGGCTTACCGATATTGATCGGACGGCCCCGCACATCTCGTTTTTTCTTTATGTGTTTTCGTTCTCTTCACGTAGCCAAAACAAATAGAAAACACATAAAAAACATCAAAAATGACAAAATGGGGCATGCGCGGGCAAAACGTGCAAAAAGAGAGGCTTGCGGGGCCGTCCAACCAATATCGGTCAAGCAGGCCTCATCACTACAAAAAAACACTTAGATTAATAAAGAAAATCGGATAAAAACACCTACCTGGGCCTAATGCTGGCAAACGTCGTCGTCGAACAGCTGAGCGAGGACGGGGGACCGCTGCCACAGTGTTCCGCAAGCGCCGCATCTCCGGCGCGCTCGAAAACTTTCCACCGATGGCTCGTAAGGACTGTACTGTTGAAAGCTGAGTCTTAGCTAAGGTAACTCAAGTATGGATTCGGCTGTTTAGGCGAAGTTCAAAGAAGCGATGAGTGTTGAAGTACTCTTCCTTTTCGTAGGGTAACACTAAGTTAAGGTGTATTCATACAAGATTAACTTGTTCTACGTCCAAGTTCACCGCTTTCATCAACATATTGACTCATTGTTTGTACAGCCCATTTCAGTCTAAAAAGACATTCTTTACACTATTATAGAGCTGGTTCACTTTAGAACAGATCAGATAGATAGAGAGAGTATGATGCTGCTGATGATGTGACCTCGGCCAGTAATAAGGTGCCCTACAAAGTGACATCGAGATGCCGTACGTGTGCAGGTGCTTCCGACATGTCGGCATCTCTGCTCCCAACATGCCGGCATCTAGTTAGGCACTTTTAGGGGACCAGCCCAGCTCCTATTTCTGACGGGTCGGGTAAGGAACGAAAATTGGTCAACAGTTGGGTGCGCGTGCTGTCAGATTCTGACTGAAAGAAGAGCAGCCGCGCATCTAATACCTGACGGGCCGCGCGCATTTTGGAATACTCCCGGATGGTTCTCGTGCCCGCTGCTCTTTATTCCACTAGATTTCTACGCCGATGACCACATAATACACATCATATCCACGATTCAGTTTTTTTGTTCTAGCAGATATTCATATGCAAATGAACGTTAAATAAAGTTGTTGCATTTTGTCAAAACAGTTGCATTTGCTGCAATTCATTTCTTTTCTTGCAATGCAATACATTATGATTGGATTTTTTCAATGCATTGCATTTTATTCATTGAATGCATTCAATGCATAAAATGCAATGCATTGAAAAAAATGCAATGACACCAATGATAATGCATTGCATTGCAAGAGAAGCAATTAATTGCAAGAAATGCAACTGTTCGGACAAAATTCAACAACTTTATTTGATGTGACCGCGACAATCCACGGATACAATGATAGGCTTTTCTTTTTTTCACATTTCGTTTTTTCGCTGAAAAAAAAAAACATTGCACGATGGGCTGGACGTATATAATACGAATTTTAAATTGCAAGGAGAAATAAGCAGAGAATTTGCTTATTCCAAATATGTGTATAATTTATCTACTTATTCGTTTATTATTTCAAATATTCGTTTATTTCTTTTTACTTCTTTTACCTTCAAATATACACATATATTCAAATATCACAGCACAGCACAAGTGTTCTGGAGAACACTTTTTCAAAGTAACGGTGACTCCACGAAAATTTGGTTTAGTGGGAGGTGCCAACGTCCGTCGCGCTCCCGACCATAACCGAGCTTCTGCGTCGGCACCATCTTGCCTCTACATATTCCGTCTTCATTTTCTGAGTTGGTTGAGCTCAGGTCGTTCTGTGAGCAATCGAGCTGCCGGCCGACTTGAGGTAATTGCTGCCACCAAACTGACGCCCGACATCCTTCTAAAAATATGCTGGCTGCGACTTCACGTCACGGCAGCAGCAGAAGGCTGCCAACATTCAGGACTTTAATACGTGCCCTTGCGTCAGCGGTGCAGACTTGATGAGTGGTGAGTAATGATAAGTTGTGCTATGAAGTATGACCCTACCCACATGCTGGGATCATCGGCAGCCAATGATGCTGCAGCCCCCACAATGAATGGTTAAATTTGATGATGAGTTCAAGCTATGATAATAATTATCATCCTTTCAAAGATGTACGGATTGTCGGGGCAGGAACGTGACGGCGACGTGCAGAAACTTCAAGAACACGACGGGGACAACAAGAGACCTCTCTGCCTCTGACGTCTTTGGCCAGCTTGGATGGTTTGGCCTAATCGGTTCTCGACGTATGCTTCAGCGTCAATTTCTTTCTCGAAAAACGTCGTTTGGTCGTCAGTTGTCTCTTCGTCATGTGATTGACTGGCGACCTTTTACGATTTCCTGTGGAAATTTGAATAGTATCGTTTTTCGCCACATTAGATGGCAGTTTTTCTTAACAATATGAATTGTGAAGATCTCGTGATTTGCTAACATCCGTAATCAGTCCAAAATATTAGCTAATTTTCACGCAATCTGTTTGTTGGCTTATCGCAGTAGTTTTTTAGAACTTAATTATCCTGTTACGGTTGTTAGAAGCTGTCAGGATTCAAACAAAGAACTCATACCGCAATAAAAAGAATCGAATGTCTGATTCCTATCGTTGCTGTTTGACCTGTTCCTTTGAGGCTTTCTTTCTGCAAAAATATTTCTCATGATGTGAAGGTCACTGCTCTCGTAAAGCTGGACTTCAACAACAACAATTCCCCAACATTATGTAAAATACTCATTGTTTTCTTTGAAAGTGGGCAGAGACGATTGCAGAGGTTTTATAGATTGATAATATAGCCTGCTGGAGTCATATTTTCAACTAACTCCGATTTGACTTTGATACTTAAGATCCCAATAGTTATGCCTAGTCATTTCCATTTTATTTAATATTATAAGCAGTGTCCCAAACGATTTTTGGACAGTCCTTGACCATCGTCTTTTTTGGTCTCAGGCTCACATATTCTAGTCGAACTCCCACCTTCTTACAAGGTTTCCGAGATACTTGAAATCGCTTTATTCACGATCAGATCTTTTACTTCTGCCATTTATACCTGCAGCTGAGCACCTTCCTACATTTATTCGATTTCTACCATGACATCCTTTTTGTCGAATATGTTTTTGGAACTTTTGTACGCGTCTCTTTTCGCTGTGCAACTTTCTTTATCTCCTTGAATTGTTTATACTGCTTGAACGACGCCTTTCTTCCTCATTGTTGATTCCTGTGTACTCATTCATTTACTGCATTGTGATACTTCCACAATTGCAAACAAAATTTACATTCCACTTCTTTAGTGTACTCGCTGTAACGAGTCGCAGTGAGTAAGTAAATTTGTGCTAAAGTTGATAGGATTTCTGAGAGAGTTAACTACTACATCCTCTTTTTGGTCTTTATCGGGCTTTAGGTCAGTGAAAGCCACTTAGAGCGCATGTGGTCACAATACAACCACATGCGCTCTAAGTGGCTTTCACTAGTGCCGAATAGGATGGTTTAAATCAATCGTGACTCTTGATCCACAATCGTATTGTTTGGTTTAAGGCTGTGTGGATACTAGGGTACATTTCACTTGGCCAACCCTGTGAGCAGTTGCCTGTTAGCAGAGCCCTGAAAACGAGCTTGGCTCCATTTGGGGTCTTGCAAAAAATCGCGAAGTTAAAGTGTTAAGAGTCAAATTCGGTATTTTTCCCGAGTTCAGGTAATCCGAAATAATCTAAAAAGATAAACTGGCACATGGGCACGAGAAAAAGTGACTCTTCAGCTCTAGATCAATCTTTTTGAATTGACTTGCCCCAAAAGTAACTTCACACACGGGTTCGGGGCAAAGAACAGCAACGCGGTGCTCTGGTTCGGGACTCTTCCGAGTTTGGCCTGGTATCCTCTCTCCGAGTCCAGGTAGCTTATAGGTGAGTTCGCCCAGAGGTCCGAGGCAGAGCGCGGCGAAATACAGCACCAAATATTCAGAAAAATGTCTCTTTGACACTCTCGGGATTGACTCATCTCTCGAGGGATTAAAGAAAATGCAGTTTTTTTCTGTTTCGAGTAGAATTTTCTGTGTTGAACGTGTAAGTTCTTCTTTTTTCAGACATTGAAGTAATGCATTTTCATGCCTGAAAATACTCTGCCCGAACTGCGAGTAATTTTGCATTCTAAGTAAAAAAAATCTTAGGACCTTCTCCTAGAACTACGTAGTTCTTGCTGGCAGTGGCGATCGTAGATGGGAGAGGCGGCAGTGGAAGAATTAGCGTCTTCAAATTAAAGTCTTGTGAAGTGTATTTCACACTGAATTATCAAGGGGAATACTTCCAAATATTGACAAGATTAAAATGACAACTTAAAACTGATTCGCTATTCCATTGTACAATTTCATTGAAAATTACGAATTTATGGCCTAATGGATGTTATCACTCTCAATCAACGACTTCGTGTACTTACACAATTCTTTCATTAAATTGATTCGGAGTATAACAAACTGCACATGCACCAATCCTCTTAGCCTTTTTTGACTGGGACAAAGTCTGCATTCTGAAAGAAATCAGCATCACCATCTTATCTGCCTTTGTGGAGGTGCACGTGATCAAATAGAGAATACAAGTGTAAGCAAGCAGTATTATCAACAGCACGGACGAGTGGCAACACCTTGAACTGAACAAAAAAAGCGTAATTATAACGAGAGTTTCACTAATCATAACATTATACACCATTCCCTATTAAAACCTAGAAATCTCTAACAACGTCTTCGGGGCAATTCATAATAGGTGCGTGCGTTTGACACGCGTCCCTCTAAATGATCAGTGCTAGGTCCAGTCGCAGCACTGACGCAAACCAGACGCAACCGAGGCTCACAAATTTGCTCCACACGACATTTCCTTTCAGGGAGTACATGCTTATTAAATGTTTACGTTTACGGGAAATCCTCCACGAATGGATGCCCGCTTCTGGTGCGCTACTGATGTACACATCTAGTATGAATCGCCCTTAAGCGACTTTGGTCCTGCTGTCAGAAAAAAAACAATACGTTCGAACTGCAGCATCCCCCATAGGAAGAATAGGAACAATATAGTATTGCAACTGAGAGGATCAGGACAAGGAAGCTAAGAAAGACAGCCCGATAACTTACGTACTCAGATCCGTGTTGAATATAGAAGTCATCAATTTTGCGACCCAATAATGATCAGGTGAGCTGTTGCCGCATCTACACCACACCGTTCTCCTCACATCATGTTGTTCCAGAACCTCATACGCGTTGATCAATCTCATAAAGGCCATGTGCGGCGTGGGTGTCTTCGCTCTGCCGGTTGCATTCCAAACGGCCGGATTATGGGTAAGTATGAAGATTTCACACTGGATGGAGACTCAAAAAACAAAAATTGAAAATAACAACCATTGAATTTACTTCACAAGAGAGCTTTTATATCCGGTTAGTACCGCGGATAGTTCGGGTACGCTCCTAAACTCCCGGTTCCACTGGTGTAGGTAAAATCCCCAAAATCCACATCGACATATGTACTTACAATTAAATAAGCTGAAATCAGAAATCTGTTTTAAAAGAAAGATTGTTGGCGAAAAATATGGAGATTCCAATAAGCGCTTATTTCCACGCATAGCGCACTGAATTTTTCAAGAAGGAACCTCATTTACTGCATAAATTCAATTGGGGCGTTCTGCTCTCGTTCTTTAGAAAGAAAAATCCCAACGCGAAAACGCGCATCCATAACTTTACACCCTAATTTAATACAACGTACACAGCTGTGTACAAACCCTTATACAAAAGCCTCCCATGAAAAAGTGAAACCATGACTGCTTTTGAAGCAACTATGTTGATCTCTCCTTTGTCTCCCCAGTCCGTTATCTCGTTTCGCGAGTTGTAGATATCGATGGACTCTAGACATACTGGTCACACTGATTCCAGTGATGTACGACGAAGCTCACGAAAGTGACGAAAACCTCATTCTCGGAGACACTGAAAAAGCACTTCACGGACCTCTTAGGCGGAGCTGTCTGTGACTGTGCTTGCTGCCCGCCACGGCTGCAGCGTTGACCAACACATCTAGACGTGTCCGATCAATAAAATCAACGACTTCACGCGTCCACTCGGCTCGAAAAACTGTTCCAAATTCTCCCCAAACCTTCGAAATACGGACTTGAAGACCATTTTGTAATATTTTTTGTTTACCGCTGGATTCAGCGCTTCGTGGTGATTCAGCATCCCCCAAAACCTCAAACACGAAAACAAGGGGATACACTGTCTTTAAAGGCAGCAATCACGGAAATTCTCACTTCTGGAGGTAGTCGCTCACTGTGTAGATGGCCGCTGGGCAATCACAACAGTATGTTGAACACAGAGAAGAGCCGCCAACCTGCGAAAATCCTGCCGATTGTGGTTTAGCGCAGTTGATGAGGTGAATTGCGCTAAACTACAATCGGCAGGACCATTTATCAGGTTTTCGCGGCGGAACCTATCACGGAACACTCGTTCACGCATTTTACGCATGAGATATACCGCCACCACTCTCTATGTTTCCCGCTTATTTCACTCTACTTCATAACTGTCGATGAGTTCACCATCCCCAAAAACCCCGATCACCTTAATCACCTTGACTTCCTTTGATCTTCGGGTATACCGAGCGGGCGCCAGCAATACATTCATTTGTCCCTCTCGCGAACCAGAGTTGTCCAGTGAATTCTATCCGTTCGAGGGACACGGAGAGCATCGTATTTATCCTTGAAAGACTTCGTGAAGAAGCCTGACTATTGGGTCGATGGTCTTGCTGTGGTGCGCTTAACGTTCGTGGAGTCCAGTCGCTGACGGCTCTTGTCCAACGGTTGTCGTTAAAACACATCACGTGTCCGGACCACCTAATCCTACTCAACTTGGCGTAGCCGGCAGCGTCCCTGATCTTCTACTGTTGACGAAGGGTGGAACTCCGTATTCCAGCGCTCACTTGCGCGAGGCTGGTCATTCCTAGCAGCACCCTCTCGATGGAGCATGCGACGACGATCATTCTCATCTTGCTTGAACAACGCCCAGCTTTCTGAGGCGTACGTCAAGGCAGGGAGAACCGTTGCGTTGAAGAGGTGGGCCGGAGCCTGGTGCTCTTCGTCTTCTTCACTACATCCTCGATGCTCTTGTAAGCTCCACAAGCCGCTCGCTTCATTCTATCCAGCTCTGGAGCGAGGTCTTTCATCATGTTGACTTCCCGACCTAGGTACACGCAGCAGCTGGAGCATTCGAATATGGTCGTTCCGTTGAACGAGAATTGGGAATCCGGGACCCATCCGTTCTTCATGAAGATCGTTTTCGTCAGATTCAATTGGAGACCAATCATTCCACACGCGTCGTCGAAGTCGGCCACATCTGTTCCGGATATGCCGCAAAATCTCCCATACAGAAATTTCCGTGAGTGCTGCCTTTAGACCAGATGCATGCGTTAGGCATGAGTCATTTGCATCAATTTGTGGAGGGTACTTCGGTCAGTCAAGGCGAAATTTATCAGGTTATTGGGAAATGATTGAGTAGGACACATCGTAGTCATTGTCGCGAATCGGAGGCTCAGTGAGCCCGATTGGTCGACCGATGGCATTACCGATATAGCCTATCCTGCTCATTAGCTCAAGACATCGCAGGATAGATGAACGTACTAGGCGAGACGTATCGTCCAAAACGTTACGTTGTGTGGCTCACTGTTGTGTGACTGACTAACGCATCTGATATGCGTCAGGGTCACGAGTTGAAATATCTTTTATCATACAAGCGTATGGCATTACGCATACGCACGCAAATTGCTGTTAATATTAAGTTGACATGTATGAAATGTCTGATTTTATGAGCGGTCAGTTTGTTTCGCTATCTTCGGAGCTTGACCAGATAACTTCCCGTTTTCTTTCTCATCATGAAGATACATTCTCCCTTTATCTAAGTCATTTTTGATTTTTGATCAGCCTTCGAATTTTTGTTCGAAAGTATTTCTTGTAAAACTACTCAAACACTAAAAATGGTGTCATTTTGGAACATAAGTTTCATCTTCAAGCCATCAGAACAGAGAAAGCTGGAAACATCAGTGAAGTGCTTACGGACATTTACCTAGTAAATGCACCGAACAATATTTGTTAGGGAAGCTCCGCTCAGGTAACGTGAGGCTGCAAAGTGAGCATTATGATGAATCTGGATATCGATGAGCTGGAAGCTGTAGCGGAAGCGAATAGGAGTCGAAACAGGCCTGCATAAACAGCAGGGCTTGACGTCCACAGTCCAATTTTACCTAGGTATTCAAGGCAGCACGGTAGTTGAAAGTGGTTCGGTAAACGAATTTTCCACACTCTCGCCCTCAAAAATGGCCGCGAATTTTTGACCATTTTTCACAGATCCACGCTGCTTGAAGTAGAGGAGTAGGGGTTGCAGCACATCTGCGTCGCTCTGTACAGGGCGAACCCTGCTCTACTTGACCACAACTCACTTCAGGGACTAGCTCAATTTTTGCTCGAAAATTGTTCAATTTATAACATGAGGTTGGAAACGCTCTTTGCCACTAGATTGCCACGAGCATTCCCCCTTTAATTGGTGGAACCGAGCCACCATAAAGATGGCAAGGTGGTGCCGATGGTATGGGAGCATATTTGGATGTCTTGTACCGCATCTTTCTTGAGATGCAAAGCTCAAAATATTGTCGTTCAGAATCAGACATTTCATACTTGACGACCTAATGCATATGCACAACGTTGAGACACTGATACTAAGCACAAACCATAAAAGGTGGACAGTAGTTAAGCAATCAAATAACTTTTCAGACGGGTGTGGTCCTAGCTCTCGCTCTCGGAGTCGTGAATGCTCACTCCATGATAAAACTAGTGAAATGCTCACAGCATCTCAGTGAAAGGAAACAGCTTAACAAAAGCTCCAACAAATCTGCAGTCAGCACGATACCAGTGATGTCTTCCTCAGAAAAAACTAGCCGTACCGCATCGGTGAATTACACTTATCGATTTGAACCTGTAACCTAATTTAAAAGCTCCACCACATTTGAGTCTTTTGAGATTTAAGATTTCTAGGACACCTCAACGAGCGTCTTCGAATCGCAGGTTTTCCAAGGTGGGCTCACAAGTGGGAAGAAAGAAGAAGCCAAAGAAAAGTTTGTTAAATTGCAGTTAGCAGGTGACTTAGCTGCACGCTTAGGCTTAGGCTTACTCTGCAGCAATCGCATACAACTAACAGGCTTGTCATGCCTTTCTATGACTTCTATTTCCACGTGCATTCAGTGAGTTAATACTTCAGGCGCGTGGCTCTCAACTACGGCAACATGGCAGAGGAAGCATTTACGAGCCGCAAATCTAAATGGCTGAGAAAACTGGCCAAACCCACCAAGTTCGTCTTTAACTGATATTGTTAAGGTGTATATGTAAAAACTATGAGTACAAGCATAATGCTTCACTTTCAAAACGATCTCTGGGAGACGGTGCTCACTGCGCCTGTACAAAAATAATCTATGTAGCACGCTCGAAATCTATTACATAAAATTTCGAATGTAAGAATCTATGTAGCACGCTCGAAATCTATTACATAAAATTTCGAATGTAAGCTGTCAAACCGAGTCAAACTCTTTGCTAAGAGCAAAATAGACAATGGTCCTGTTGTTGCCTGTGCAACATTGTTGCAACAATAGGCTGCGCCGAGCTGTGCGCACGCGAATACATCGGATTGGGATCTGTACGGCTTGCATGGGATGCAGTTTCCTTAGTCCACCCACTGGTGGATGTGGATATTTTAGAATTATTTTTCGGTAATTTCGAAAGAGGTGGGTGGGGAAATAATCGGGCACAAGTCTGCTAATAATGTCCCAGTAATAGGCTTTGGTGTGAGAAGGAAAACCTTGCTTGAGAGCGATACCTGACCATGTAGAAGTAATATGCATATTGAAAATGAGGGAGAGGGTTAAGGCGGAATTTATGGCAAGTCATTCGCATAAAATATAATTAGTTGCATTGAAAGTGAGAGAAAAAAGCTTTTCAGTGACTTGAAATGTTTCTAGACAATGTCAGATATGATTATCTGTGTAAGAAGCGTTTCTTCCGTTAGGGGAGTTCACTGCGACAGCTAACCTTTATTAGGCTCAGTTGTCTTCTCCGCCGGAGCACATTTTCGTTTGAACAAAAAAAAAACTGCAAGACTGCTTTGAGTCGTCGGATAAGTTTTTATTGCGGTAGGCAGAGAGGCGCTCTAAGCGAAACTCTTAAGATTTAGTAACAGTAGAGTATGCGAAAAATTTTGAAATGGAATCTACATGCGTTATAATTATAATTTTCGCTTTCCTCCACAACATTTCTTCAGATGGTCAAGAGAAATAGCTGAACACAAACGTATTTTGCTGTGGACTGGCATATATTTGTCGAGAATTGTAAGCAAGACATAGCAACATCTGATGCAAATAATGTTCATCTACTAACCACATGGTGTTCCAGAATAGTGCTTGCATTGCTTCAACGTTGAAAATTCGAAAACAAAGATCCACTCCCAGGAAGGTCATAACTAGTATTTGTCAATCAGTCCTACAAACAGCGATCCATTACTCCCAATGGTAGACAATTCAACACCTAAGATGAACAGCACCAAGAAAGTTAGCTCTCTCCATTACTCATTTTGGAGTTACTTAAGTTAGGCAGTGTGAACATTACTACCGTTAAAACGTTCTCATGATTTGTTTCACGAATTCTAACTAGAGGAATAATTTTGCAAAAAATTTTAGCTGGAACACGCCAGATTTCTCAATGCCCGCATCCACATCCATGACATGACTGTACCCACCACATCTATTATATTTCCCAAATAAACACAGAATTAGTGCTGACCAACGTTAGAAAATGAGTATGCAAGATCATTGACGCAGAAAATGAAGAAATATATAAAAACACTAGACCTTCATGCATCTGTTTCCTGAGTATGTTCTAGGTTTGCCGTGAATTTATGTGTGATTGGTCTCCAGCTGGGAATGTGCAGTGCATTCTACATCTTCGTTGAGGACCACGTAAGACAGGTCTGTTGGAACAGTTTGGACTATATAACTGGAGGAAAATTCTTTTCTCACAGATTATCGGCTACCTCTTTGACAAGGATGTTTCACGTGATATGACGTTCTTCGCCATTCTTCCATTTTTCATTCTTATTGCAACTGTGCGCAGCTTAGTTGTGCTATCATGGATTGGCTTTATTGGAAACATACTTGTAGTAATTGCAATAGCAATTATTGTCGTCGTGAGCATTAATAGATTTCTTTTTTATTTCTGCCGTCTTAGACTTTTATTTTTATTTCGATCGCTTTATTATTTTTATTTTTTATTTCCATCCACATGGAATTGGCACATACCTCAAACTCTTCAGCAAATGCTATTTATGAAACACGTCCCTATATCGCATTTACCTGCTGTTACATCAATTGAAGGCGTTACACTAGCTGCCGGAAGCATGATCTATGCGTACTCTGCACAGGGTGTGGTAAGATCTCCTCAGCACTTTGGTGATACGCGTGCGCAATAATTGATTACTTAAAAGGTGCTACCACTGGAAAACAAAATGCGAAAGCCACAAGATATGCTCGGATTCTTTGGCGTGATTTCTATATCCGTCGCTTTTATCTGCACAGTATACGTCACCGTAGGATTTTTGGGTTATCTCACATATGGACATGATCTCGAAGGCAGCATCACACTCAACCTCGATAATTCACCGTGAGTTACCCTTATTTTTTCCTAACATTCTCAAAGAAAAGTTTTAGAGCGGCCACTCAAGCGAAACATAAATGGCTTACAGGCAAGCCTCCTGCAAGAATCTGCTATGGAATTTTCTGTTCCTACCGAATTCCTTGACCTTAGTTACTATTAATTTTAATTTCTTTGTTCGCTCTTCTTAAACGTTCAGTGTTTACGATTACTCCTGGTTCACTCACGTACAATTAACACGTTCGCGACACACGCGCTTTCGCGTACATTGGACCCGTGCTCGACCGGTCGAGCACGTGGTCCCACGCGGTCGCATTTTTTCCTTCCCTTATAAAAACCACGATTTTTTCGTTAGAGTTATCCTTTCTTTTGTAGTTCTCGAAGATTCCTTCCATTTCTGTTGTCTAGTGATTTGTCGTTGTTAGAATTATTTTGGAAGTTTATTGTTCTTCTATCTGTTATAGTACGAAAAATCTGATGAAAAAGTTTGAGAGAAGGTCTGCTTTGCCCATTGCATGTGTGATACTGTAATATCTCTCTTACTACGCTACTACGAAAGAGTTAGCTATCTGCAGACGTTTCGCAAAGATATGACACTAAATTGGTAGTGCACGACCGGTCGTGCACGCGGTCGTGAACGTGTTAAATAACTAAATGAATAAAACCCACAAATAAATGAACAAATAACAATCGAATAATTAAAAAATAAGCAAACAAGCGAACGAAGAAATTATTCAGATTTCTCTTCAGATTCTAACGTCAGATTCTAACTTACTCGGATAATGACAAAGGAGAGTAACAGATTACTAAAGGAAAGCACGAATTCATAAACCACAGCTTGGAAACACCTAGCCGACTCTTTTCTCTCTAAATTCCTCCTCGAATGGCCTTTTTGATCCATCTTTCACGTTCCATCTTTAATGCGGTCTAATAAAAAGTGATAGAAAAAAGACATGAAAATAAAACTTCAGAACGAGTGTGAAAGTGGAGCTCCGACAAGGATTGTATGAGGTGACGTGCTACTCGATCGTTCAAAATTGTTCGCCACCGTAATGTGACGCACAATGACATTGCAATCCCTGCACTTTGAGAATCCACGAGCTCATAGGGGGACCTCAGAGCTTTCCTGCTACAAGAGCTTTTTATCCACATCTCTTCGAAGAGACAAGGAAATATGGCGCATCTATTCATCACGGTATAAGCCGTCATCAGCTTCGAGTGCGTGGAGTGCGTGCTTCAACTTTTAAGCTTTCGACTGATTGTTTTGCTCAGTTCCCCAACTTGCTCGCTAGTGACGAAAAGTGAGCTCCATGTGTAAATCACGTTGGAAAATGTGGGTGGCTCGGATGCCGGTGATTATGGATTTTACCGGCAAAGCGCGACAACCCAATGGAATCTAGAGCCTAAGCCTTTCCATAGCCTCACAGAATTTCGGACACTATTTTAGAACTTCGGAGAAAGTCAGAGATGAACTCGAGTTCGTGCCAGCATCATTGCTTCACCTCAGGTACTCCAAGCCAGCCTTATGACTTGGACGAAGAACAAGAGATGTTGTGCAGTGGTTATCCTGTTCCGTATATTGCGCTGCTTAAAAGTCTTGCTAACACTGTCTCACCCGGTGGCTGCGAGACCGCCAGCGGGTGAGACAGTGTTAGCAAGCGTCCCGCAGCGGAACCCTGAAATCACTAAGTATCGCGGTTTAATCATTGGACACTGTATCCATCATTCCGCGACTGAGGAGGCGAATCATTCGCCGTGCAAGCATTTCGAAAGAGCGGGTCCCGCGAGGATCTGGCCTCACCTCGCTCCACAAATCGTTTTTCCGTACGACGTCTGCCCATCTCTCCTTCCACCGTTGTCAATGCACTGCAATGCTACCCAAATAATACAAAAGATTTCGCAAAACTCTCGTGGTCTGATGCCAGAAAAATCTATACCCTTACCAGTCTTTATATGGGAGGATCTTGAGCAAGCACGTGTTAGTGGTCATGTTAATGGAAACCAATATGTGGGTTTCAAAATTTATTGTTTCTACTCCCGGAACGAGGCGTAACCTAGGCGCTAGAGCACTGTCCTGCGAAAACGCCCAATAATGACCTCCCAATTGCGTTACACTTCAAGACAGAACATGCTCCTTGAAATGCGAAACACGTGTTGTTACCATGTTTTTGGCTTACCCTGCATTATATTAAGTAGGTAAAAAAAGGAGTGCACATCTTCTTGCGTGAAACTAAATTCATTCTAGAAAAGAGGTTACAGCATTTCAATCGATGCTACATTCACGGTAAGTACGAGTGATCCTTCTTCATCCCCCATGTAGGGAGAGAGGGCTCTGCTGAAAGTTATCACTGTTATATGAGCTAACAATGGTGGGATACTTGGACGAAATGTTCATTCGTAATAGGATGAGTGCAGTTACACAAGCAACATGGCTACAGGACATGCAGTTCTCGATCTTGTCCATTGTTCAAATTTCCTGCGGAGATCCTGGTAGTGGGTTACACTAATTTTTTTCCACACTTTACTATTCCCCGGACCGTGCTTAGTAGCTGTTTCTGTGCCTTCAAACTACTTAATTCTCTTTGGAATAGCAAGGGCGTTGCTTTTGTGCTGCCGATACAGCTGCCGTACCTCAATTTAAGCTCATAGATGAGAACCGTACTCAAGGACAGTTCATTAGAAAATAGCTGTATAATTAACTTTGGAGAACCCTCAAGTTAATCTGGGCAACGAATAGATAGAAAACTGCATGTGGCAGTACAGATCGCATCATTTATTTATTTATTTATTCAACGATATCATATTGTCTCAATTTGTCGTTGCATGCTTCTCTTCCATTTCGTTTGGTCGTTAACTGCCGCTCGCATCCACGTTTCTCCATGGTGCGATACGAAGACATCTCTCCATCTCATTTTTGGTCGCCCAGGTGATCTTTTCGAGGTCCATGGCCGCCATTCTGTAATTTTTCTTGCCCATTTTTCGTCTTCTGTGCAAGCTACTCTTATTGCCCACATCCATTTTCGTTTGATTGCTCCGCAGGCAACATCCGGGAGTTTAGCCGTATTCTGTAGCCACGCATTGGTTCGGCGATACAGAAGTGTTACGCCCAGCATCTTTCTCATAATTTTCCGTTAAGCTGTTCTTAACATTTCCATTTCCCTTTTCCTCGTTACCAAAGTTTCGCAGCCATATAAGAGCGACGGTTCTATACAGGTTTCGTAGAGCTGGCTCTTGAACCTCATGGGAATTCTTCGGTTTGTGAAGTATAAGCGGTATGATTGAATGTTATTCTTATTTATCGCATTGCAAGTCGCCATTTGAAATAAGCATCATTTCTTTGTGAGATAAGTGGTTGATCCAAGCCTTGGTATTGGCACATTTTTTTGCCTTACTTCTTAATCACCTCTGCCTTATCGAGCGAATGAAACGAAGCTTCCTATCCTTTCTTCCTTGGTTTTCCGTCGAAGACTTTCTGAAAATAGGCGTCATTTCGGGTGATCTTTTCTATCTGTTGTTTCGATATGTTGGCGGTTCGCTCAAGTTGCTGGTGCACGTGGCTAAATTTTGTGCGCAGAGATCTACCGTAATTCCCTGGTAGGGAGTAATTCTTACCAATTGGACTGTCCCTTCCTCACCTTATTGTGAAGATACCACCACGATCTCTAGGTAAGCATCCAGTGCTGGAGTCGGATTGGATTGTCCTCATTTGTTGAGAAGGTGCGATTTCGTGAAGGTGTTCCTAGAACATGCCCTTCTCTCAGCCGGTACTTGTATCGGTTTTAAAAAGTTGTGTTCCTATGCACGGGAAGGAAGAATTCAATTAATGATAGTTTTTCACCTTCAGAAAATGAGTCGATGTTCTTCTAAATTTACTAAGAAATCAAAAATGAAGACCGCTAAACTATCTGTATACTGATGAAAGGAGAATATTCTACCAAGGAGGGGTCACAAAGCATAGGCTTTCAATAACACTTCCTCAAATCGAAAAAAAGTAAATGCGCATTCCCAATTCACCACCTTAATAATATACCAGTCTGGCCGTCCGGCTAGCGCCGGACTTCCAGACTTCTACTGATGCTCGCTTCGCTCGCATACTCTGCAAACGATGCAGAAAAAAGGTGGACAGATTTAGTAGATCCTGTATCCTCCCGAGTAAGTCCATCGACTTTTGGAAACCTCTCGATCGCTTGAGCGGTAGCCTTCCTCCACATGGGAGAAGTAATTTCTTTTGACTGGCTCTAGTGGCCGTTGTTAGTTGGACGTAGCCGATTCAGTGAAAATGCTCTCTTGAAATAATCTATCTTTAGCAGGTTGTTGTGGTAACTCAAGTGATGAGGGTCTGCCCATGTATAAAAACAGAGTGAAGGGTGGGGTCGATTCAGATACAAATAGACTGGAATGAGGAGGGGAACACGGATTGGAATAGCGTGCACCTAGGTCACATAGGTGGAAGGAATAGCCGAAGCGGGTGCCAGGACACCACTCATGAAGAAATTTACCTAGGCCGTGACGAACTTCCTTTTCTGGACGCGGGCACCCTTATCACAACGCGGAACCGTCATGCGTTTCCCTATCTTTGGGCGCCGGCGCACCCTTATCGCGGTGTGGACCCATCCCGCCCACTTCTGGGCGCTGGTGCACCCTTATCACAGTGGTGGACCCGTCTCTTCCACTTTTCGACGCCGGCGCACCCTTACACTGCCGCTATAGTCCTCGAGGACTGTAGCACCTAGCGTCGCCGTCGCCGGCGACTATGAGGCCGATACGCATCGATTGTGGGCGTAGCGGCGGCGGCGGAAGCCGTCGCCGGCGACTGGCGATCGCCAACATCGGCGGCCGCCAATATTGGCGACTGTGACGTTGGTGCATATCGATTGGTCGCCAACATTGACGATCGGCGGCCGCCAATGTTGGCGACTGCGGCGCCGCTGTGTATCGATTGTGAGTGGTGCCAACACTGGCGGCCGCCGTCGCCGGCGACGGCGACGCAAGGTGCTATACTCCTCGAGGAGTATAGCGGCTACCTTATCACACCGTTGGACCCGACTCCCCCATTTTCGAGTGCCGGCGGAGCCTTATCACAGCGTTGTTGGACCCATGCAACCACTTTTGGGCGCCGGCGCACCTGTATCACACCGTTGGACCCAACTCCCCCACTTTTGAGTGCGGACGGGGCCTTATCACAGCGGTGGACCCGTATCCCCACTTATGGGCGCCCGTACACTCTTGTTACAGGGTGGAACCGTCTCCCCCACTTCTGGGCGCCGGCGCAGCCCTTCTGTATTGACTCCATTGACGGACCCGTTGCACATTGTCCAACCTTCTGCTCGATCTCATCTCTACCCCACTCAACCATACCACAACCATTCCTAGGCTTTTATATGATCTCACAATCACGATCACTGACCAAGTGTAGAATTTCGTAACGGTCTGACACATACTTACATACAGACAGACATGAAAACAGACTAAGCCCGTTATTATAAGTCATGATTATGATAATAAGGATTTTGGTGGACTGCATCCTTTGATCACATACCAGCAATGCTATAGGCTCACGCTATGAAGTGACTCCTCGCTAATGTCCTTACACCGCAGTTTCCCTCGAAAATCAATGATCGCTCAAAAATATGTACCGATGACCGGTCCTCTACGTTCAATGCAACACTACTCACGGGCCGTTGGAAAGAGATGATCGCTCCGCGGGTGAGCCGGTAGCCAGGAGTCGCAACCGCTGCCAGAAACCACATACCATCAAACGCGACAGTTTGATGGTATGTGGTTTCTGGCAGCGGTTGCGAGGTGTTCCTGACCACAGTCATTTTCTAGGAGCCAAACATCTCGTCCATAATCATATCTATGAAATAAGAAGGGCAAAACTTTGATTTTTTCGCTAAATTTCTTAGGTGAATTTTTGTCGATGCAGATTCCGTCGACAACTATCAAAATGAACATCTCATCTGCGAAATTTTCAGGTTGGACTTCTCCGTCAAAATTATGTTGCTGCTGATGACTTATTGTGGCTACCTTATTCAGCACTATCCAATAGTTGAGATGCTCTGGCCATATGTCCAACGACGTTTTAGCGGCGCTAGCAAATGTACGACCCTCATGTTGGACTATGCACTTCGCTATGCGGTGGTAGTGATGTCGCGTGAGTCTATTTCCCCACACACGAAGATCTAAATTAGAAATGCTACACTTGCAGTTGCGCTGGCCTACGCCATACCAAACTTCGATGAGATAATTCCATTTGTCGGCATCACTACGGGAATGATGTTGGCTCTGTTCTTCCCTCCACTGCTGGAAATTGTTGTGTTTCTTGAACGATGGAAAAGAGGCAGCACTGTTATACTGATCTACAATCTCACCCATAATATTCTCTACATCATACTTGGCGTTCTATTCGTAGTAGTTGGAGTTTATTCTAATTATAAGGTTTTATCGGACCCCAATAGACAGTAAATATCGTCGGGTATGAACGATCATTTGCAACTTCTGTGTTCTAAGAGGAGAAGTAGCATAAAAATTCTGAAGGTTGACTTCTTGCTATCTACGTTGAACAGAAGTAACTCAGCAATGTCGCAATGTCGTATGGGTTCCAAAAAAAAAAACGCGCTTGTGATGACGACGCACTGGCACCTATCGAATACTCAAACATGGTGACTCAAAATCTAGGAATGTCGACTACTCACAGCGAGCATTGCGGACTACCAAGTCTCAGCAAGTGTTTCGTTTGAAAAAGGATCTAGCGAATTGATAGGGTGCAAATTGATGAAACAAAATCGGACCTGAGCCGAGTTATAACAAGTTGAACTGAAGTGTATTCTTGGTAAATTATTTCGCAACAACCTGTTATATGTAAAAGTGCGTTCCCACCGTTTCTCTTGTATATATCACATCAAATCGAGCACTGCCCCAAGATTTGCGCCTGAGGTGGATCCCGGTCTTCCCGAGATGGGGGGAGGTCATTTAGCCACCGTCGGCTTGTGTGGGTCTACTATGGACACTTATATGCGTTCTGACACATGCGGACATATGGGGACTGAGAAAACTTACCATCGCAGATTTAACGGAGGGAAAAAGCTGACTAGGAACCATGTCTTTGCTGTCTTCTCGTCAGTTTACAATTTGATAATGGCGTTTTAATACCGAAATTTCATAAAAATCCTCCTATATAAATCGTGGTAGTGCAACAAAATTGGGGCATTCGGCCGATGTTTCGTCATAGGTGCATAGACGTAGTGCAAGTCGGGTGCATTCGGGATTTCGCGGCGGGACCACCGGCTAGCGGTCTCGTGCCCTCCAGGCGAGATAGTGTTTACAACGATTTTTACAACGATGCGTAGCAGCAATGTACGAAGCAGAGTCGCTCCTCTGCTGCGGCTTTGTTGCTGACTCCACTCAACTTTGGAACAGTGGGCGATAACCACTTCGAAAAGAAGTGCGCATACCATGGAGGATGTATCGAATAATTCACTCGGTGTCCTCACTTGGGATGTGCTCTTCGCGCACCTCTCTTTGAGGTCCCTTTTGGATAATGCAGCTTGAGGATCCGTCTGTTTTTAAGAAGTACAATCAATTATACAGGATGAGGAACGCGTCATCATAAGCTGTTGTGACATTTTCTGGAACCAGTTGTGCAACTTGTGCAGTTCATCAAACTCTCTAAATATTTAATAACCTTGTTCCATCACTTTCGAGATTTGCAAAGAGTGCAGCTGCAGTGATGACGAACAGATGAGCCGGGGTCTCGTAATTCAGGAAAACATCAGGATTGGTCTCCACCGATCGAGAAGGAGTCCGCCGTGGCTCAATAGTGGAAAAACGGCAAGGTACGGGTCCATCGACGGAGAAAGTGTCTGCTCTGTCTCAATAGGGGGAAAACGCCAAGATGCCGGTGGAGTAGGGGCACGCTACGCGCTCATTCTTGTCTCAGTCGACCATCTCTTCTTCCTCTCTGTTGGCTGTTCATAACGGGTCTATAGGCATGTGAGAAATGTGGCAAAGAAAGAGTAGGTATTATCACTGCATCGGAAATTAGCTTTACATGTAGGTGCGGGATTAAGAATTTGCAAGCAAGGCTAGGATGGAGAGAAGACTCAAAGGCCGACGTCGGCGAGGCGGCCAGACCCGTAGAGTATGCGCAACTCATAAGGAGAATTTCGTATTTGAGCTCAGCTAATAATTAGTTTTGCTTTTTTGCTGATTTCCAAGCATCTCACACGTGTGAAGCTTTTGCACATACCTCAAGTGGTTGTCCCACCCCACTTTCTAGCGTCCCGAAGGGGCGCTAGTCCTTAAAAACAAACGGTTAGTTGCCTCCACAGTTGTTAAACAGAAAGAGACTTTGCGATAAGCATATCATACGCTTGTATAGTCTGTCCGCATGGTAAAAATGGATATTGTACGAAACAGGGATTGTTCACCGAATAACTCGTTTGGAATGCGGAGTTCTATAAACAGGCGTATTAGACACGTTAAAGAATATCTAGCAAGTAAACGGAGAGGAAGATTAGAATATACACCTGGAAAGCATAGATGCGAAGAGTACAACTGACTTTCCTTTGATGTGAAAACGATACTACTGCTCCAAAGACATTGGAAGGTTCTCGAATTTCTGCTAGGAACCCAAGTGTGAATAACCGGAGTAAGTGCCTGTCCATCACTAATGACTTCTTACGCTTCGTATCACTATGTGGGCTGTAGATTACTGTGATAGCCAAGGCGCCGTCTATTTAGAGTGCAGAGCCGCACTCACTTCTCCGTAGTGTGCACAACTGATCGGCCCGGACAGGAATGCTGAACTCAAAGGAAAGGTTGATTGTCCACTGTCTACGATTAGTTCTGTTAGTTGGGTCCAGAATGATATTGCACTACCCAAGAAGGGCTGTGGGAGGGAAAGTTTGGTGTTCAAGAACACAACGTCGGGCTCGACACCATTTGCGGACCACCGAATAAGACGTTCAAAAACAGTGTCCCACCAAACTGTTGATCTTATCGATTGGACACACTTGGAATCGTTAGCCAACGCTGCAGTCGTGTGGAAAAACTACCACAGCTTAGAGAGATCCGCCTCCCAGATCTACTTAGCAGTTACTGTTATCAAAAACGGGGTTTTCGTCACTTCAGTGACTTTGTTTTATATTTTTAGTGCTCTATCAATTAAAGTCTCACGAAATCTTTTCCACAAAACAATCAATTAGTCCTGACTCATTATCGGCAAAATCACCCAAGTGTTCCTTTATGTTATCATGTACCCTAACGAAGCTATCCTAGTCTGACTAGGTTATGTTTTGTATTACTAACTTTACGGTGTTGTTCTCTCATTTTGGTGCACCTCGAGTGCAAACAATAAATTAAAAAAATAAACTTTTGGAATCGCTGTGGTAAGGAGATAAAGAATCTGTTGATATCATCAACATGAAAAACGATGTACGACTCTGCCTTTAGGTGGAGTAGTGCCCATGTGTTCGCGAATGTTCAAAGTTTTCGTATGAAACTAAATCGGCTCAATATTCCTTTGACGATTCCCAGAATGTTCTCTTATATGATGGGAAAGCTGAAAAAGAAGGAAATTAGTGTGTTGGTCTAATCTGGCCGGCCTTCGAAGATCGGCCAAATGTGGCTGCTTTCCGCTTTTTTCATTTCCGAAACAAATGCACGAAAAATAAGCAAAACCTGATCGATATCCCGGCATTTTTTGTTGATTCGAGTAAACCCATTGGAATTTACGCGAAAAATGAGAGAAATCTGCTTGAAAAGCCACTTCGTGTGAATTTGAACAGGATCCACTTAAATTATTCTAAAGATAAGCTCGAGTCTGTACGGCGCGTGAATTCGAGCAGATTTCGCATATTTTTGTTTATTCGTCTGGTGAATTCGCTTTCCACTAATTATTGTCCGTTTTCACCTTTGAAGGGCTTGCTATAATTACAAAAAAAGACCTGGCAGATTTGATGCATATGAACGAATCCGGTGGTCGCGCCGTTTATTCGCTGGAAGGGCGGCTCCTGTCGGATGCACAGCTGCAGTACCGGATAAACTGCTAGATCATCGAATAAACAGCTACATTATAGCATAAACAGGCATATACACAACCAGATAAGCCGCTGCGTCATGGGAAAGCGCTGAAACTTCATTGTTCCGCTCTAAGGAAGAACAAACAAAAACAAAATGAACGTATCTCAGTAAGAGAAATGATTTGCACATCTAATGTCTATTCCTGCGAGTTCCTTTTGAAGTAAGCGAGAGGAATCTTTTTCCTTCAATTTTCTATGTGGCCAGAAATAATTATCTTCAAAAAATGATGGCTATACAAAATCAGCATTGAAAACTACCATTTTGTTTTGCAAGGAATTGTAAGTTATAGCAGCTAGAGTTCCATGCTGGAGCGGCCAATAAGCGCTGTGGAACGGCATGGGTCTGGTTGAAGACCAACAGCGGTCGTAGGATATGATTGCATTTAAAGACGTCGGAGAGAGTGCCGCTTTTTTTTCGGGCATACACCGGTGTTGATGTGCGTGCTAGCTGTAGAAGATTCAGCATAATCGCACCAGCTAGTGTTTCGGCAATTTCCAGGTGGATTCGCTTACTTTTCAGGCGAAGTCTGTGCGAATTCCAATAGAGTTCGGTTATTTTCTAGAGGAATACGCCTATTTCTCTCGAGTTCGGAAAATGTTTCGAAGAAAAATGTCCGAAGTCTATTCGACAGTGCACTTACCATGCTCTATTTTTCACCCGAGTAGTGTGCTCGGAAATATCAGATCAAACGATGACAGCTCTCTAAATCACATGAATTATGGGAAATGGAAATGCAGCGATTTTCAACAGATATTATATTTGAGGTGTGGATTCTCCTGCTCCGTTCCCACCAATGCGAGCTAAATGCGCTCGAAGCCGGTAGTAGCGTTCAAGTAGAGCACTTAATAAGTCATATCTTTCATGTTAAACGCCGATTCTTGATACAAGGATGTGCTATCAAATTCATGCACTATCAAAACACTATACCGTGATTACAAAATAGCTAGGCATTCAGTTCAAACGGTTAGGGATGTAAGGGATCTGGGGTTTCCCTACAGTAACGAACTAGACTTTATCCCGAATTATGGAGTGCTATAAAGGAAGCCGTTCCATTGCACATCCCAAATGTCCAAAGCCGCTTCCACTAAATATAGCGGAGTCCTGCTCGGAGCATATAAAAATCTAAAAATCTGCGTTAGACTACTGAATGAAAGCGGAACGGTCATTTTTCCCACCATAAGAAGCAAGATATTGCAATTTTAGAGGAAATCCATAACAATTACACAAGGGAACTTTTGGTTTGTAAATGTGGCCTTTTCTATTCCACAACTCCTGGTGCAAAAATTAGGAAAAAACACTTCAATCTTCCCAGCTTAGAGTCAGAGAGAGGGCTTTGTGATGTTTGCATAGTACATGAATTACTAAACGGAAAGTTCGGAGTTGACTTCTCACAATTTTTTTTTAATCATTAACACCGTCAATCACACTCGGAGGAGGGGGATAGGTACGGTCAGAGCCAAATTCTTGAACCAGCTCGGCCTTTGTTCGTTTGATTTGGACCACCGGGATCTTGGCATCTTTCAAAAAGAGAATGACAAAAATTTTGCTCACTTCATGGGTTTCCTTAGTTTTATACTCAGGGTTGTGTGCTTTCTACTTATTGTTTTTCTTTTCAAAAATTGTCTTATACGTCGTATTCGAATAAATAAATAAAAGATAAACGTAGTTGTTTATGGGCTCTTACAAGTGACTGCTGCTGTACATCTTGAGTCTTCCCAATATAACATAATCATGGAGCTATGAGTGTCAGTGTCCAATTCTAGTAGACATGCACTTCATGGATAGCAACAAGTTTTTGACGGAGGTTGCTCCATTACAGAGAGCAATATGTCTCCAAGAAGATGAAGCCTTCTTTTAGGAACATGTTTTTGGGACTTGATAAACCTCGTTCCTTCTTGAGTCTGGCGCGAACCCCGTTACGGCATTCCTACTTTTTCAGTCTTTGAGGATTCGATAAATGCTAGCGTCGACAATAAATGAGCGTTTGTTGAACCACATGTGACACTGTTGAGTTACTTCTGCACGCTTTTGATAGAAAGAAATCAATTTTCAGAAATCTTATGCTCTTTTCTTCTTAGATAACAAAAATCACAATTGATTATTCACAATCGATGAAAATCGCAGTAGCTACTGTCTATTAGGGTCCGATAGAACCCTATAGTTTGAGTAAATTCCAACTAACACAAATACAACGCCAAGTATAATGTAGAAAATATTAATAGTGACGTTGTAGATCAGTATAACTGTGCTGCCTCTTCTCCATCGTTCAAGAAACACAACAGTTTCTAGCAGTGGAGGGAAGAACAGAGCCAACATCATTCCTGTAGTGATGCCGACAAACGGAATGATCTCTTTGAAGTTTGGTATGGCATAGGCCAGCGCAACTGCAAGCAAAGCATTTCTAGATGAGTTTCCACATACGAAGAAATCGACTTACACGACATCACAACCACTGTATATCGAAGTGCGTAATCTAACATGAGATTTGTACATTCATTAGCTCCGTTAAAACGTTGTTGGACATAGGGCCAAAGCATCTCGACAATAGGGTAATGCTGAATGAGGTAGCCGCAATAAGTCATCAGCAGCAGCATGACTTTGACGGAGAAATCCAACCTGAAAATGCACCATTGAGATGTTCAGATGGGTAGTTGTCGGTGAAGTTCCATTTGCTGCAAAATCAATATGAGGTCCATCTAGGTTATTTAGGAGTCCCAGGGGAAAGTTTTAAATTCATATATTCCTACATGCATCTTTAGCAACTGTAACAGAGCGCTGTGACACTGAGCCTAGTATACTTCAAAGAATTTGTGAAGGGCCATGTAATGTGTCAAAGCAAGAGGGTTTTGAGATTACGAATCGTACTATTCGCTGCGGCGGGGCGTACCATCATGCTCTGAGTGTGGTTTTAGGGTGCATCTGTGGCACTCAGGTTCAGTGCCTGGTCACGGAATTCTCTGCACAAAATTTTTCAATCTAAGCATAGATTCATCACGTGGTCAAAGGTCATTTTATTGGGTTGGGGAATAAGTTCGTTCGGTTTTCTTCATCTTGTTTTTTCACGGCGATTTTAACTTTCCTTGATCGGCAGTCATAGTCTATTTTGAAGCCCTTGATTTGCTCTTGCTGACTGTGTAACTTCATTCCTGAATTCTCGTTCTACCTTGCTTTCTAACGCATGGATTGTGACCACCCAAGTCGACAAAATTGAACCTCCACGCAACCGACAACCGTTCGACTTTAATCGTGGATCAAATGTGGCTTAATTGGCTAGGGGAATCAATGGCGTTTGGAGAGGAATCTCCACTGATGAAAGGACAGCATAGAAGTGGTGAACCCAATTCAGACAGGGCAAATTTATCTTTAAACTTGTTTCTTGTTCTGGACGCCCAGTTTGTAGGAAATAAAGGCGATTATTCGCTAAGGTTGCTTCAGATGTAAGGAAGAACCACTACTGATGCTAACTCTCAACAATGTGTAAGTTTAGCTAACGCATTGCGTGCAAAACTTCAAAATGTTGGATAAGTGGTGATCGTCCACATTGGGTATGCTCGACTCCTCTGTACAAATTTCACTAAAATGACAAGCAAAAATCTCAAATGTAGGGAATTTTTACCACTACCGACTCTTCTGGTCTAGTTCAGTCATACATAGCTTATTTTCGCAACTAATTTGATAAACTTCATCCAAGAGTTGCGGTTGCGGGCTACAATTTTAGTCGTCTCAAACAAAGAAATTTTTCGTAGACTTGGAGCTGACATGCAGCCTTGTGCCTGGCAGCATTAATAGAGGAGGAAATGCGCTACGCTACCCATTTAGTGTGGTTTACAATGATGGTGGAAAATGGTGGTTTCTATGCTCATGAAAAACCGAACGAACTTATTCCCCAACCCAATATATAGGAGTCACCACAAATGCGTCATGATGGCACCCTCCGCACCCAATGGAACGCTCTGCAGCACTCTGGAAGAACCTCTCAAAAATTCTTCGTTTTGACACAGAACAGCCCTTCATGGTGTCTTTCAGAGTGATATGCTACTGAGGGGAGTGATGAACCGGGATAGTTCCTTCTTATTACACCATCAGTGGCCTCCTCCACCATACAACTAGGACTTCGAAGGCTAACTCTCTTAACAGCATTAGAAGTGTGGGTAGCATTGTCTCTTCAGTAGTATGATAGACTTAGTTGATCTATTAGAGCATCGAATGCCTCGAAATGCTGAAATAGCATCGCTATTATTGGCGGTAAACCTGTAGCCTCGCATTCTGATACCATTGAGCTCCTACGACACTATGATACATCCATCAACCATCATATTCATTTTCGAGCACTGTACAATGCTATGCACTGGGAAATGAAGGGAGAGGACCACAACGCGCTCGACAAACATGGGTGGAGGGTGTAATGCGAGAGGAAGATCGAATGAGATACTGGAAGAGAAATCCAGAGAGAAGGAAATGCCGGCTGTTTTCAAAATGTATTCCATGATGTGTTCTATTTTTTCGAATTACAGCTGTGCTACCCGTTGTTACGAGGCACGTGGTTCACCACTCTGAAGGACTCACGGTGAGTTAGTGAGGTTGAGAGTGATGCTGCCCTTCAGATGATCTCCATACGTGAGATAACCCAAGAATCCTGTGATGACATATACGGCAAATATAAAAGCGACGGATATTGAAATCACGCCAAAGAATCCGAGCATATCTTGCGGTTTCCGCATTTTGTTTTCCAGCGGTAGCACCTTTAAAATACGGCATTTACGGTTTTACGTATAAACACTGTTCATCGGGACACCTACCACTCCCTGCGCGGCGTACGCATAGATGATGCTGCCAGCAGCTAGAGTAACACCTTCGATTGATGTAACAACAGGCAGATATGACATAGGGACATGTTCCATGAACAACATTTGCTGCAATAGGAGATCATAATATAAATGTAAACTGTTTTCACATGGAGAACAGGTTACATGATCGAAAGTAAAAGAAATCAATATTACTTACGGCGACAATGATTACTATTGCAGTGATCACAAGTATGTTTCCGAAAAATCCAATCCACGATAGCACAACTAAGCTGCGCACGGTTGCAATAAGAATGAAAAACGGAAGAATAGCTAAGAATAACATATCACGCGAGAGGTCCATAGTGAAGAGGTAGTCGATAATCTGAGAAAATAATGTCATTCTTTCAGAGGTCATAGAGGATACAAGGCCTCCAACCTCTTTTACGTGGTCCACAACAAAGATGTAGAATGCACTGCATATTCCTAGCTGGAGACCAATTATGCACAGGTTCACTGCAAACCTGAAACATTCTGAGCTGTAGGAGATGCGGAGATCTTATGCTTTCATGAATTCTTTTGCGTATCTATCCTGGCGTATACATTTTTCAATACTGGTCAACAAGATTATTGTGCTCAGTTAAAATACAAACATGTTGGTATTTGTAGTCAAGAACGTGGGTATGGTAAAAAAAACTGGCGTAATCAGCTCAAAACTTGTAGGTAGAGTCATTCGTAAAATCATGTGTTTGTGTGAAAATTTGAGGAAAGATGGAAAATTTCTTCAATATTTGGGTGAGAACGTTTTAGAAAAGCGAAGCAGTCCACTTGTAGAGGGGTGTGACACATGGCGTATTGACATATCCAGATTTATCCTTTAATTGGCACCCATCAACATGTTCACCCATTAACGTTGTTCATGCGCAGCAGCTAGCCTGGGTAATCGTACCAGTGCGCATGAGACCACCCATCCTTCGAGAAATGCACCCGAGCCCTCAGGGGACTTGTTTATGCTCCTGTTTATACTCCAGAGCTCATTTCTTTTCTGCGGCGAGCACGCTGGTATGTATTGAAGGGTGGGAAGGATATTGGAATGGATCACTGGAAAATTGCAGCGTCCTCACAGCGGCAATATCTGAGTTCAAATTACTTGAAAATATGCTCAGTAAATATTTAGAAATAATGAGGAGCCAGTACCTGTTAAAGATAAACTTTGAAAACAAACTTAGTGGGTTTGCCCAGTTTTCTTAACCACTCAGCTTTCCGGCTTGCAAATGCCTCCTCTGCCATGTTGCCGTAGTTGAGTGCCACGCGCCTAAAATATAAACTAACTCAAAAGAAAATAGAATCCATTGGGGAAGCATGGCAAGCTTGCTGATTGTTTGCGAATGCTACAGGGTAGGCCTAAGCCTGAGCTTGCAGCCAAGTCACCTGCTAATTGCAAGTTAACAAACTTTTCCTCGACTTCCTCTTCTTTCCCACTTGTAGGTCCACTTTGAAAAGCTCGCAATTCCGAGTCGCTTGCGGAAGTGTCCTGAAAGAGCCGTTATAAAAGCCTGAAAATTATATATCCAATTCAAATCCATAAATTCTGTTCACCGATACGGTATTGCGAGTTTTCTCCGAAGGAGAGGTCATTGGTATCCCTGTCACTGCAGATCTGTTTGAGTCTTCGTTGAGCTGTTTCTTTTTGCTGAGATGTTGTGAGCATTTCACTAGTTTTATCATGGAATGGGCATTCACGACTCCGAGGGCGAAAGCTAGGACCACACCCATCTGAAAAGTAGTTCAATCGCTTGGTTAGCTTTCGTTCTCTATGGGTTGATTACATCAGATTATTATAGATTACACATAGTTGCAAATACCCAATCTTTGTATAGATATTATTGGGTTGTCGGGAAAATTTCCAACTACCCCATTATTCTTCTCGCCAATCTTTCCGCAGTTGTTGGAGCTTTCTTTCCAAAACATATATAAAGGCCGGGCAATAGTCATTTCTTACCAAATTCCCCTCCCCCGGCATTCCGTCACGATCATGGCCGGAAAAATCGTCATTGACTAGAAGCATGCTCGACAGCTTCTGTTTTGAGAATTCATTTAAATTCTTAATGTCATGTAAAGGTTTCATGACAAAAAAATTTAAAATTCATAGAGGAATGTTGCCCATTTGCCCTTTTCGTTCCCTTACCATATACGGGTAAATAGTTTTAGGCAATAGGTAGCAATAGCAATAAAACACGGTAACGATAGCAATGCGGCGAAAAATGTACGTCATAAGAGAGGTCCCTCCATGGCTCTCAAGATACTTCAAACGTTTGGTCGCGCAGGTTTGATGATGGCAATCTCGGTTTGGGATGAACGAGGATTTGATCTAGCGGTCGAGGTGGTTGGAGAGCGCCTCCTGGAGCTCTTTGAAGATAGTCAGTGGCATGATGGTCATGTGCTAGTAAAGAAACTTCAATGCTATCATGATACAATAGCTGTTCATCAACATCGCTACAGAGAGAAAAGGGAATACGACTCGTAGATTCATCCTGATCTAGGCCTCAAGTGCTGAGAGATGGGTGCCTGAACTTTTTGACTTTTGGGAACTCTACTCACAGAAGGCAATGCTCAGTGTTGATGGAATTAAAATGGAATCACTCACTCGCAGCTGTTGCCGAAAAGGCCGATTGCTACCGCTGGAGTTTCTGCCAACAGTAATGCCACCTATATTGTATAATTATTGGTTCTGTTGAAGTAGAATAATAAATTTGAACTGACAACTCAAAAAATGGCGCGAATCTTTCAACAACCTAACCTGTGTGAATTCTGCCGCAGTTGCAACTAAGAATTCAGAAGCCCACTTGGCCCCCAATGAACATTTTTGCTTGATCCAGATGAAGAAATTGCCAGCAAGCATCTCATCAATGCGTTATGTGTTACATTGCTCCAGAAGCTTAGAAGATAGAAGTAGCCACATACAAAACAACGGTAACAATGCTCGTTTCTCCTCTAGAGGAAATTGTTTTAAATTGGTTAAATTTAGTTCAGTTGAGATGTCCTTCCGCAACGTTTTACTGGAACAGTTCTCCGGCCCACAAGTCATGTTCGATTCGTTACTCACCTCAAAATATATTTAAGGTCCTGTTGGATTCACCGAGTGACTTTCCACTAGCTGGAGTCTCAATCAATATTGTTAGTAGGCTTTGGCGATACCGGAGACCAGGGATTGTTCATAACCTCTCTTGGTTTTGGATTACTTGAGCATGTACTTCGAAAAATGTTCGATAACCTTAATCCCAGCCACTTATGCTCCTCGCTTAGCGACTTCGCCCAGCATCTTGGCTTCTGTGTCGGTGCTGACAAGAGATATCACGAGGTGAAAAGGTGGAAAGCTTATGTTAAGCATTACCTAGTAAAAATAAATCCTACAACTATGTTTCAGCATACATATAAATTCACTTTCGGTGTACACTTTTCTGTGTTACCGTATTTATGGTCCACCTTGTAATTAGCCAAACTATGAGTTGAGTAGGTTCGAATAAGGAAACCCGTGATCTCCAATAACGTGACCGACGACCAATCGACCGAGCACGTGGGAGATGTTCACATATGAAGGTTGCGCCGTCATTTGAAATGTAAGGGTGGTTTTTCTTCCCGATCTTGCTCTGCGAACTTGCACCAGTCCTATTGCCACATTGTTTTCTTTCTTGGTCTACAATAAATTTTTTTTATGGTTAGCGTATTTGTCTTTGCGCAGCAAGGGTCACCCCCAGTTTGTTTGGCTGGCGATCTGGCCCCTCTACATAACTTATGCCATGCTGCACCATAGGTGGCTGGCCCAGTTAAGATTCGGAATACGGCTGTACATTTGGAACCGGTAGAGCAGAGGACGTCGTTTTCAACGAAGGTAATGCTATTAGATGAAAGCTTTACCACGCATGCAAAATGTTTTTTCAAACGCGAAGTTGATTATATCAACGCCGCACAGGGCTTCATGTATTTGATAATGCAGTGACGAAATGTGATGTACTATGTGTCTCATGTGGCTATATGGGCGGAAGATCTTGATGGCATCACATTACCTGGGATGTTCTAATTTTGATTTTTCTTCACTGTCTATTTAATGAAACATCTCCATGCTTACCCATAATCCGGCCTGCTGGAATGCCACTGGCAAAGCAAACAAGCCCACGCCGCACATGGCTTTTATGAGGTTGATCAACGCGTATGAACTTCTGTAAGGACAACATATTAAGAAAATGCTGTGACGAAAGTGCTACAGCAAACAGCTCACCTGATCATTTTTGGTTCCTCGAATGGACAACTTGTCCTCTCTTTCGAAACGGATCTCAGTCTATAAAGCACTGATTGTCCTCTTTTCCTTCGTTGTATTACGTCACTCAAGAACAAGTTGTCCTTTTTCCTACTATGGGTCTGCTCCTACTGGTGATGCTGCAAGTAGAACACATTATTTCAGTAGGTAGAGGAATCAAATTCGCTCAGTGCAACAGACAAGGTCGAGAATGGTAAAGATTATGAATCAAAGTAAGAGCAGCTCAGCGGAAGAAATAACAAATCGAAGCGTTCTAGCCCATGTGGAGCAAATCAGACATGCAGCCGGACGAATGTCGACTGTCAAGTTGTGTGCCTTAAACAGCGTTGCAATCTCTTGCAACAAAATGACCGAATAACATGAAACGTTGTGACATTTTTACTATTGTCGGAACTATCAGCAACCGGTTTCCGGGAGTGCGCTCCCTTGGGTTTTCCAGAGTCTCTGGAATTCACTGATAAATCTAAGGTGTAAATCTGCTGCTGGATCAATGAAACTGATTATTCTTTAATCGCTCTACGTGGCGTTTTGAAGATTCCTCATCTCCATTGGCGATAATGCTTTAACCTTAAACTTACAATAAATGCACCCTGATTTTAGCCTCCACTCATGTAGAACAATGACAGTACCAATTGCCTGATGGTCAGCAAGTTTCTCAACTTTGAGGCACGGTGGTGATTGCCATCTACATTTCCTCAGCTAGCTCACATGCAACACTACCAAACATGAGATAGCTGACAACCTCACTCCTACGATGACAAGTATACAATGAGACAACCACGGGTTTGCAGAAGAGGAGTACCATTTATGCATTCTAATCATGAGATGAACCGTAACACTTCCCGCAGATCCTCTCTGTTGTTAATTTCCGGGCTGTGTCTCCGTATCTCCATCATCTTCATTATTCTTCTCTCTATGGTTCAGGTTAGATGGGTGGAGGACGGTCATCTTGAATGTCGGAGCACGCTCAGTGGTATGTTTCAAGGTGCGGTGCCTTGAAAATTCGATTGATTGAAATTTTGATCCGCTTGTGTCATTTACGATTGGCATGGTGTGTCACGTGGGACATACGCATTTGAACGCGCGTGGGTCCTGTGCTCAACCGCTTGAGCACGTGGTCCCACGTGATAGGAATTTTTCCTCTGCCGCATAGTACTCCGAATTTGCGGGAAACTGAGATGTAATGTTCTCTCTAATGTGGTCGTTAAGAGAGTTTTCAAATGTTTGTCGTCTATTCACTTGATACTGGTTGAAGTTTCTTTTTCGTATGCATCGTTCTTTCTATTGCACTCTACAGGGTGAGCCCATTGCTTGTGTAAAATGCATGAACATTTGTACGTATACTTCCATATAGGAGTTTCCTAACTATCATTTCCTCACAGAAATATCTCTCCCAAAAGAGCGTACTCACCCGATTGAGCACGCGGTCCACGCGTGTCAACCGGTTGAGCACATCGTCGCGAATGTGTTAATCATGTTCGGCATGTTCGACGCCATCGTTCGCTAATTCTCTGGAATTATTATGACTTATCGATCAGTGGCGCTGAAGATGTCGAATATGCTAATGGTTGCAGCTATACCCATGCGGAGTATAATACCCTGAGTCACCGTCGCTCGCCAACATCAACACCTTCGCGAAAGCCTACAATTGGAAAACACCATTATCACAGTCCCCAGCAGTGGCAACCCACGATGCTACACTCCACAAGGAGTAGCAACCAAAAGAGTACGAGCGCTACAAAGGCGAATGTGGCAAAAGTATAGTAATGCGAGCGCGGGAGCACCCCCCACCCTGCCTCCCCATCCAACTAACATTCCGCAAAAAGCCTACATGCAAGCGGGTTCTTCCTTGAACACTCGACTCTTGCTGTTCAGAATACTTTTTGCTCACATTTGTGTTTCTTGTATGATACGCATAGCATCACTGGGGCAGATAAGATGGTGGTGCCAATTTATTTCAGAATGCAGACTTTGCACCATTTGAAAAACTACTTATGATAGGATTGGGGCATACGGAGTTCGACGGACTGGAAATTCTTCGTTATAAAAAGGAGTGTGTCAATAAACAAAGCCATTAACTTATAATGACACAATCACTTCTCCAAGAATCGGTAAAAAAAAATTTTTTACAAAGCTACATTACAGAATAGCTGATTTCTTATCAGCTCAATTTTAGTTCCTTCGATTTCAATAATATTTGGAGCTATTCTTCTTATTTGGCTGATGTACATCAATTTTCGGAAGGTTCGATCGGTAGAATTCAGCTGGTAAGCATTTTCTTGGCAGAGGCTTCACTTCTTTACCCCCTAGAGTGTCTCGAAAGAGGACCATGCTTTTAGAGCCACCGTCCCATTTCAGGAGCTCTTTTGAGATTTGCACAAGGAAGGAGCCTCCCTTGGTTACTGTGTACAGAGATTCCATGATTCCATGCGGAACTGCCGGAAGACGCGTTTCCAAGCACCAGCTCCTGGGGAGATTGTGGGCGGAGCCGAGGTGGCGAGCACTCTGCACCACGCATTCCCTTGCCGCCCACAAGTGGCCCAAAAAATGCCAAGCTCCAAAACGGCCCTTTAGGCAGTTCTGCACGATGTCACGTATAGCACTGTGACCACTAGCTCCCTTGAAATCTTTTCATTGGAAAATGACAAAAACGATTCCAAGATGGGAAGGTGTCTTCAAGGTGGAAGTACTGTACCTTCTATCGAAATTGCCAGAAAATTCTGATTTCTCGCATTCTCAATGTATAGATAAATTACTACTAACTTCCTGATGCCAAAATGTGATTTGTTCAGTGATCAGAATATCAACCAGTTAGGTACGATTCGAAGGGAAAAATATGATGAATGGTGCAGCCAACTTTGACAACGAAACGAGACTTTTCACTAGATGCGCATGTTTTGACTTTTTGGTCGTACACTATCTAGCTCGACTTGATGGAAGCGCCAGCAATTTGAAAAAAAAAAGTGGTGTTTAAGTTAAGATTTGTCGCGTATATATTCATCACACATGAACAGTGCAACAAAAACGCCACCTAAATCGGCGAAGGGAAATCTCGCATGCTGTTTCTTCTGCAGACATCAACAGGTCCTTACCACTCCGTGATGCAATATTGAAAAGGCAATAATGGAAAGTGATAAGCATTCAGTCGTTAAGGATAGCAATTATACAAGACGATGCAAGCCATCAAAGCAGTACAGACACCGTCAAGAAAGGCAGAATTAGAAGGCAACCCGGAATATTTCATTCACACAGCTAACAATTGAATCGACTATGTTAAGAATTCGCTGAGAGCTTGAATGGATGTCTTGCTAAAATCCCCGTTGTAACATAAATTTGTTCCAGTTGTAGTGGTCATTACTTTTGAATTGTAAAACAAAATATTAGAGCTCTGAAATCCTTGGACTGGACAGGAATGGAATGGTAAGGTATGTACATACACGACGCTACTGCACCCGCTTTAGCTAGAGTTCGAGTACCGGATTACTCCTCGATCCAGATGATCCGGATGAATATTGGATATTCAATTTTCTGCTCATTCCGGCTCCCACGTATGTTCCCGCATTGGATGCCTGCCATACTCTCGGGAACAAGGGACATTTAACGTGCGTATGTATTCTGTTCATATTTGACTTTGAATTCGACAAACTTGAAAAAAGTAGCTGTTTTCGGACAAAATCACGTTGCCGACTAGTCATTCGAAATACAATAGTTCGTGAGGACGGCTACTAGAAAAAAATTGTGAGTAACTCCCTAGTGTACCAGACCAGAGATCAGTTGTTGGGAGGCATGTGAAGGAACACATCTATTAAACAAAGCGCCGTAAGGGGGCTAGAGCGGTTAGAGATACGGGGCGGCACTCATAGACACCGCAATCTTGAGGCGCAGATTGTGTGGCGAAATGGCCGATTTCCATGGACGCAGACACGTTCGCTTCGGGACCCGCAATTTCGTCACTGCTGGCTCTCCCGCATGCACGGGATGGTGATTTCATCACCCTGGCGGTCTCACCGCATAGGAGTGAGGGAGTGTTTACGAGCTTTCTGGCTGCACAATGTACGCAGCAGGAAAACCAGCCTTCCACTGTTGCGACGCTTTGTGCACTCGCAGGAAGAAATGGACGCGTGCTATGAGAGCTGTCGCGTCTCGAAAGCTTCGGGGAGGCTGGACCTACGCGGTCGCCTCAGCCCCTGTTGAATTTTTGCGGCGATTGTGTAGTTCACAACATTCGTTCGTTGCAACATTCGTTCGTTTCGAGAAAGCTTCTGCACTAACAAAGAGTAAAAGCCTCTAAATAGGAAGGCATGACATTGTATATCCAATCAACTATATACGGATGCGGGTCCATAGATGGAGAAAGGACCCGCCGTGGCCCAATGGTGCGGGGGACGCCAGGATACGGGTCCACCGATGGAGAAAGGGCCCGCCGTGGCCCAATGGTGCGGGGAACGCCAGGATACGGGTCCAGCGATGGAGAAAAAGCCCTCCGTGGCCAAATGGTGCGACGGACGCCGAGATACGGGTCCACCAATGGAGAAAGGGCCCGCCGTGGCCCAGTGGTGGGGGGATGACAGGATACGGGTCCACCGATGGAGAAAGGGCCCGCCGTGGCCCAGTGCTGTGGGGAACGCCAAGATACGGGCCCACCGATAGAGAAAGGGCCCGCCGTGGCCCAGTGCTGTGGGGAACGCCAGTATATGGGTCCACCGATGAAGAAAGGGCCCGCCGTGGCCCAGTGGTGGGGGGGGATGACAGGATACGGGTCCACCGATGAAGAAAGAGCCCGCCGTGGCCCAGTGGTGGGGGGATGACAGGATACGGGTCCAGTGATGGAGAAAGGGCCCGCCGTGGCCCAGTGCTGTGGGGAACGCCAAGATACGGGCCCCCGATAGAGAAAGGGCCCGCCGTGGCCCAGTGCTGTGGGGAACGCCAGATACGGGTCCACCGATGGAGAAAGGGCCCGCCGTGGCCCAGTGATGCGGGGAACGCCGAGACACGGGTCCACCGATGGAGAAAGGGCCCGCCGTGGCCCAGTGCTGTGGGGACGGGAGAAAGGGCCCGCCGTGGCCCAGTGATGCGGGGAACGCCGAGACACGGGTCCACCGATGGAGAAAGGGCCCGCCGTGGCCCAGTGCTGTGGGGAACGCCAAGATACGGGTCCACCGATGGAGAAAGGGCCCGCCGTGGCCCAGTGGATGCGGGGAACGCCAGGATACGGGTCCACCGATGAGAAAGGGCCCACGTGGCCCAGTGGTGTGGGGAACGCCAAGATACGGGTCCACCGATGGAGAAAGGGCCCGCCGTGGCCCAGTGGTGCGGGGAACGCCAGGATACGGGTCCACCGATGGAGAAAGGGCCCGCCGTGGCCCAGTGCTGTGGGGGACGCCAGGATACGGGTCCACCGATGGAGAAAAGGGCCCACCGTGGCCGCCGATACGGGTCCGCCAATATAGGATTGGTCCGCTGTGACTCAGTAAAGTGGAGAATACCAGGATATGGTTCAGGCCCAACAGTGAAAATGGCGCCAGAATACGGGTCCACCGATGCCTGGGCCGCAGCGGGCTTCTCTCCATCTGCAGTAGTCTGGAAAACACTCGGATACGATTTCGCCTTGTCCAATAGTGTGGGGAACGGCAGGATACAGTTCCGCCGATGGAGAACGTGTCTGCGTTAGCCGGGTAGTGAGGAATACGCACGAATACGCCATACGATGGAGAACGAACTTCTCATGCTCATACTCAACTCATAAGAAGGACTTCATGTTTGAGCCCATTGGAAGATTGGTTCTGCTTTCTTTATAAATTTTCTAGAGATTTGGCAAGTGTGAAGCGTTCGCACATGTCCTAAGTGGCTGCCCCACCCCACTTTCTAGCGTCCCGAAGGGGCGCTAGTATATGCTAATTTCCAGTACCTCTGCTGAAAAAGGAGCCCCGATCCAGTATATTTGATTACGCAAATATAGTAATGACACTGCCTGAATCCTAAATTATTAAATTCAGTTAAGGGGCGCAAATGCTACTAGTAAAATTTATTTGTGAGGGCTTTGTTGTAAAATGAGGAAGAAACCTGGCAGAGACAGAGGAGTACAAAAGGGAAAGCGTTTCCGAACTATCGAGGAGAAGAGGGTAAAAATCGAAGGTATATAACTTATTAAGTGTTTCAGTTTTTTGGAAAGGAATTGAGATTTCTTTGCAAAATCGTTTAAAGGTTCATGTTGAAAATTCGATAAGCTTCGAATGAGCAGAGCAAGGATCAAGTAGTTGATATAGAAATTAATGTCGCTTCCTTTTCGAGCCATGTTATTGTATGTTTTTCTACTGTGCAGTATTTGATACACCAATAATATATAGAACACATGACAATGTAAAGAAGAGGCACTGGCGCTGACATCAAAGTGCAGTTCTGAGTCGGAGTTCTCTTGTCTTTATAACGATGTATTCAATTACACCCCGTTATTTGTCATGGGAAACATAATTATAAAACTTGTTCCTCACATCATTGTCTCAATCATCTCAGCGGACAAGAGTCACGACCCCCTCCCCCCCCCCCTCTCCTCCCCAGTTTATTTGTTTTCTTGTTTTTCATTTATATTTTATTTACTTGGACACGTTTGATGCTGTGACAGGAGGCTCACTCACACAGTGGATGGTTTGATCATCGCCCTTTACTAATCAAGTCAATCACCCCACGGGGTCGTTGAATGGGTACCATACCCAAGAGGATGAAGCGCTGACATGATACATCAAGCGCTCCCCTCCCATTCTTTGTTTAGGCATATGTCGATTCAAGATTCCTCTCCAATACTAAGATGAAGTCGAATGATCACTTGAACGGTATCGAATAAGGCTACAATCCGGGACACTTATGCTTTCATGAATAATTTATATTCTTTGTAAGCGTGCGTTAAAGGATGTATGATCAAAACTGGCAGACAGGACAGGAATTGACAGTGCCCATTCCCTTAAAGCGTATCATTGCAATGTCCGACATCACGTGACAGAGCTTCTTTCCAGAGAATTACCTAACTTGGTTGGGGAGTCCCACCACAATCCGTTTATTCTCCTAACGTCGTCCCAGCTGACTGCCACTTGGTTCTGCAACTGAAGCTGCTTTCCTAAGAGAAAGATTTGATAATTGGAAGGGACTGGGGAGAAGGATTTTGGGCTTCTTTGTCGCTCAGACACCAAAATGTGGACCCGTGGATTTGACACTTTAATGAAGCGTTGGATATACGTAGTCGATCGTGATGGTAGTTTGTTTGTTGGTAAAATCTTTGATCAATAAAGCTGTAATTGTTTGCAAAAAAATATGGAAACCAATGAAATATGGAACTTCGAGTCAACCTAGCAGCATTGTGAGGCAACGGATGCGGCCTTTTTTTTATCATACTATTTGTTTGCTTACAACAAAGACGGATTGATTAAATCTCGGAGGGAGGAGATAAATGAGGTCCGTCTCGGTATGCATAAGAGAGAACGGTTCCTAAAGCTGTAATTGTTTACAATGCAATATTCAACTCTACAGGCGTTTCAGAAAGCAGTGAGTATTGCTTCGTTCATCTCAAATTTTGACTGCTTAGTACTTCACAACGTCCCCAGAAATGATGTGAGAGTACGTAGAAAGTATGAGAATAGTCATATACGATAGTAACCTCCTTGTGAATGGACGCTAGCTAACACAGCATATTGCCGCAGAATGTTTATGTCCAATATGTACAGGGTGCGCGCGAATTATTGGCGCGTGGTTTTTTGAGCCCCAATCATTAAGGATTGAGCGAATTCATAGGCCGTGTTATGGGTATGTTTGCTGGAGCAATACCTACAGTAAATATTATCAAGTTTGAAGAGTGACCTCTTTCCGGATCTGTAAAGGCTTGGAGAAGCTTTCAGCTTAGACCACCCTAGACACGCTAGGGTTATTTCAGAAGAAATTTCCAGGATTCTTCAGGGACGAAATTCAACCAGCCATTCAGTACTACAGAATTTGCTCACTAACATATCCAAAGCGGAGCTCATAAGAATGCCAATGAATTGAGTTACGTGGACAATTCTTCAAGCCAAAATTCAAGGAAATCATCCGTGAAAACACTTTTGAACGAATTCTGCCTTGCAAACTGGGGACGGACGAGTTTGCATAAGCCACTTTTTACTGGTAGAATTGGGAGTTTTCCACGGTTCCGAAACGACTACTATATTTGCTCTTCTGATGATTAGCAGTCCCGAGTTCGCAAAAGAAAGCAAAAACGGTCAGTTAGATTCAACGCCTGTTTTCGGCATGATAATCATTTGGTGGTCCAATTAACGGTGAGCTCATTGTAGTTAAGACCTAGCTGTGACCTATCATACATGTATGGTAGGAGTTTTCTAAAGTCTACTTCGGAAAATCTTGGAAGGAATGGCGCTGTCACCGACCCCGTGCCACCAGCGATTCGACCAGGAGATTTCCTGAAGCCCACGTAGGCACAGGAAAAGGTCATTCGAGAAACCAGTTGATATCTACGGTAGAGATGGCTCAAGGAAGGACACCTATAACATGACCTGTGATTTCGCTCAATCCTTAATGATTGGGGCTCAAAAAACCACGCGCCAATAATTCACGCGCACCCTGTACAACATACAGGAACCAGTCCTGAGTTGGCAGAAAAGGATATCTCTAGTCGTATATTATTTTCTAGAAACTAAGACAAACTGATAAACCAAATAAGAAGTGCATCATAAATCAAGGAGAAACCGAAGTTTGATGTGACACTGCGATGCGATATCACAACACATCGGGAAGCATAAGAGTTAATGGGGTGTGGGTCATGATGAGACAAAAGTGGGTGGGCAACGTGTCTGCGATTGGTTCATTCGAATCCTCGCCCCGCCTTCAGGACCTACTCGCACAAATTCGCGCGCGATTTCATGTGAGTGGGGACGAGTCGACGCCGAAGGGCGGGAAGGCGCCGCCCCATTTTGCATCATCACGACCTACACCCGAGTTAATGCTGCGGATTTGCATACTTCGGCGGGGCTTCGACCTCTTTCTGCTACAATCTAACACCACCTTTACAGAGGAGAGATTTCAATGGACAATAAATTGCGTTGTCTATAAGAAGATTAGTATCAATAGACATGATGCAGCTGAGAAGCTGAAAGCCGGAGCTCCATAACGAAATGGATATATCTATGCAGGAAGTAGTTCACAATATCGACAAACAAAAACTGAGAGAGTAATGACAGTTTTTCTAATAGATGTTGTAGAATGGGACGTTTGCTACCCACCTACATATATGACGAAGGAAACAATTAGATGCACTTCTGTCGCAGCTCATCCGAGGATGAGGTTCGCGTTTGCGTTTGTCGGGGACTATTCTAGTAGGAGCCTCGCTTTCCCAGAGCTAGGTGTCAGTGGCGGACGCAGAAAGTGGGCGGGAGGGGGGGGGCGTGGGAAGAAAAGTGGGGTCTCCGCCGTTTTGGGGACCCAGACGGAAAATAAAATTAATAATAATATTAATTATAATAATAAACAATAAATAAAAAATATATTAAAAATAATAATAAAAATAAACAATTAAAAATAAACTAACACAAGATTTTTATTTGTATTGTAAAGTAATTTCGAAAATTTGGCGACCCATTCTCGGGGGGGGGCGCGCCCCCCCCGCCCCCCCCCCTGCGTCCGCCACTGCTAGGTGTGAGGAAGCAAGTGATTGATAACAAACCATCCAGGTATTGCTAGCTCACGGTGGGAATTCGTCTAGCAACTATCTTCGCGATCCTTTTTCAACGCTCAGCTGACCCGCACACGCATTCAGTGTAACGTACGCTGCTTTTTCTTATTCCATGCTTTTGTTCCACAGCGTTGCATGGTCCACAGTCTTGCATCTCCTCTACCACCTGATCCGACCATACGCATTCTTCCTGGCCAGTTACATTTTAGCCATTTTGGACCACATACAGTCAAGCCGAGTCCTGATCTCGTTCTTTGGCGTCACACTCTCCGCCTGACCGGTTCAACCGGGTAAGGTTTGCTTTGTAGCCTTCGAATCTACCCAGCACTTATGCCCACGAAGGGCGATTGGCACTACAGTCGCCCGGCTGATGTTTGACTAGAGTCTGAGTGGCATTCTCTTGTCGCATACTCTGTCTATTCATGTACATAGGGTGTGATACCCAATGGGTATGCTTTAATTAATGAAAATTTATCCAAGAGATGGGTTACAGCAACGTGTGTATCCGTTTCCACCCTCATTATTTGGAAAAAGGATAATTTAAGACGATTGGAGTATCAATGTTGAAGGGACGCAGCAAAAGAAGTGTAATCCGTATTTATGTGACTCTTGAACAGAGATACCCAGAAGAGACTTCGCCCATACACAGCGAGCGCTAAAACAGAAAAAAAAAAGATAAAGAAAAATTCCATGAAATTTGAAGAAAGGAACGAAAAATCATCAAACATTGCGACAATCCATGGACACGATAGTCTCAGAGTTTGCGATAGACGTTGTGAAAAGATATTTGCTGTACTTTTTCATGCATTATTGATGGTGTTACAACGTTGAAACGTTGTTGTTGTTAACAGTAATGGAAACGATGCGATAAGAGTCTTTCGCAGAAAATTGCCATAGTTCCGATTGATTTCTGAGATATGACTGTCATAAATCACAAGAAGAACACCAATCATATGTAGATTCTAATGAAGAGGTCTCAAATTCCCAAAATTGGATGGGTTTGGAAACGATGTTTATACGAATGCATTCTTTGAGTTTCGGAAAAAATAGTGAGGATTTGTGACAGCGAACGTGCACACAGAAATATTGAGTGTATAAACTATAGAGAGTGGGAATATGTATTGGTTTTAGACGATGGAGGAACACAACACGTCTTTTGATGAACGCAGCAGGTGAAGGGTGGAACAGTGGCTTCTTAGAGCTGGAACAGCAGGACATGAGGAGACGAACGTGGCAGAGGTGGACCTGGGAATGCATCCTCGGACGTGGCTGCGAGTGCATCCACTCTACTTTGTGCTACGGTGGACCGTCGACCGCACAAGTGCCTACAGTGGACGTCGATGGCGGTGGCCCATCCGCGGCCTCGAAAACGACGCAACCGCGCCGCGCCAGTTGCAACCGATGTCCTCTGCTGCTGTTATGCTATTTTTAGCAGCTTTTCTACCCAATTTCCAGGATTTCCGAGCGAATAGGGAAATAAAGCGCTTAGAAATAGCATTCTGGCAGCAGACGACATCGACCTCGGCACCCGCGGCGCGGTTCCGTCCTTCCCGAAGCCGTGGATGGGCTACTGCCATCGACGGCTTCGGGACGTCCACCGCAAACACGTTGAATTTTTCTGCAGAACACCGTTTGGGAATCGTGTTTCAGCTTATAAATATGTATGTTCTTCATAGCCGAACATAAATATTACGAATGGGGGTGGGAACAACCAAAGTCGGGACTATTCAAAGATTACAGCAGTAAAAATAATCACTCTACCATATAATTTAGTTTGTGTAAGTCTTTTAGTGCTCAACATCTGCGGCGGAATACGGGATTATTAGCGGAGGCGTGCTAAAAGGTGCCTTACCTTCTACTTGGTCCTGATAGGCAGTGGATTGAATGGGAAAGAGGGGACCGAGGAAGGTACATGCGTAATGGTGGAACCCTCTGTTGAACGTACAGTGGAGGTCAATGACGGTGGCCCATCCGCGGCCTCGAGAAGCACGCCGCGCACTGGGATCGGTGTCGTCCGCCGTCGGGATGCTATCACTAAGCGCTCTTCTTCCCGATTTGGTCCAAAATCCTTGAAACGGACAGAAAAGCTGCCAGAAATAGCATAACAACAGCAGAAGACACCGGTTGTGGCACGCGCGGCGCGGTTGCGCGGCGTCTTTCTCGAGGCCGCGGTTGGGCCACCGCCACTGACGTCCACTGTAAGAGCAATTTATACTAAATGTGCTCGCCAGTCCCAAGTCAGGCGCACGCACCCAGTTTCGGAGGATTTTCTATAGTGATCGCTTAGTGCGGCATGTACGTACATTCTGAATGGAAATATCACAATGCGTGCGTCTCACCTGCGTCTGAGATGCGTCAGTGCTGTGACTGAACCTATCCTTCATCTTCTAGACGCGCGCACTTCGAACGAACATATCTATTATAAATTTCCCTGCTCACAAAGGGCTGATGGGACCAGAACAGAAAAAAAAAAAACAGGGTGGAGGACGCACTATGAAACAGATCCCTCATGCTTACAGGGCGTCTGGAAGTCTAGCACCGTAACAAGAGTTTGCCTATTCAAAATGAATCATACATAGTGACTTGCCAATATTAATGACAATAATGGTGCAGGAGTTATCGCTGTTAGATCGTTTGCCATTGCCTATATGTCACAAAAATCTCCTCATTTTGTCCTATTCATCATCTAAGGAGATGGGGACGAACACCTACGGAGTCTTAGGATGATCCGGGAAACTCAATGGCGAGTGGGCGAGACGAGCGACAATGGTTTTCCGGAAGTCCGGCGTAAGCAAGACGTTTAGACTGATGGAAAAATGAGATAAAATTCAGTCGTAGTCGAGTGGAAGTTGAGCCATTCGTGGGAGAGCTCGTATCTCTTCTCTATTCACATTGTAAACAGTAGCTGGTAGCCCATCAAACATTCCTATTGCACATCCTATGTACTCTGCTGAGGACAAGGACAGAAGACATACAAATATGGTAGAATATTCATAATAGTTGATGAGCAAGAGTACATATTTCTGACAATGAAGACCAAGGAAATTGGTGTTCCCGCTAAGATAACTTTATAAAGAAGCAGCTGCTTGCGTTGGAGTACAGACATGATCGTAAGGGGATAACCATCAAAATATACACAACTCTAGGGGTTCGAGGATGCTACAGAGTTACTTGGATGTTAGGGCAAAGATCAGGGAAGAAAGCCATTGACGGATCAATGCAATTCAGTCGGGAAGTGCGTTTTAGCAGGAATGGCGCGAATAATGCTTGGCAAACATTGTGCATTAGTCAGCACTGTGGGAGTATTGGCCAAGGATTAAATGCTATCTGTTTGTTTTCGTAAACTCGTGCCTTCAGCGTCAGAGAAGCAAAGTACTGTCTCGAATTGTACCATCTGAAAGAATTGGCAGGAAAAGGACAGAAGCAACACTGCGAGTTTATATTAAAGCTGTAGGAAGAAATTGGCGTATTTTGCACTGGATTTCCCTTTTTTTGTGTAAAACTGGATGAGGTTTTTATGACTTTCTATAATTCTACACATAAAATGGAAACGACAGCTGCGCAACTATGATCGATGGGTGACCGAGCTGGCGGCTTCTTGGTGATGCTTAACCTTAACTAGCACTGGACCGAATGTCGCTACTTTATTGATTGATTGCTCCCTGGAACTGTTAGTAATGGTCATGGGTGTGTCTACTAATAGAGGAGCGTAACATCTGTCCCAACATCTGGCTGCATTGCAATCAAACCTCACCCCGTACCCGCCACCAACAATAGTGGCCATACCATTGGTCAAAAAATTGCTGAAAAATGCCAGTGTATTCTTCCGCTCATTGCAACATGGATTATTTTCTCGAAAATAATCGCCTGAAAATACAAAGCGAAATAAGAAGGGGAAATTTTGAGGAATGAATTCAGTTCAGAAAAATTTTGTATGAAGCTCATCACTTTAGTCCTTCTTAGAATTAGAAGTCCTCCAAATACCACCATTTTTCCTCGTATTTAATTTCCAGCCTTTGTAGCCCGTGTTTTCTCTTAGAGAGTATTGGAAAACTTTCATGAGGAATCCATTAAAACGGAAACGCTTGGTTATCTTTTGGTCCATCAACGGTGAGCAACATCCTTTTCTTGGATGGTAACATTGGAAACATCCTTGAGAACAATACCCTGCTCATGCCCATTGATTTCTTAAGATATCAGACCAGTAACATATGTGAACCATTTTCATTGTAATAATCAGTATCGTGTAGAATATTTGTCCAAAATATCAGGTTGGTGCAAAATTAATTGCCGTTTTGTGGTATGCAGAACAAACTTTTCTCTTCTGTGGTATTTGAGCAATTACGAGTTACTTCTTGTGACCTTCTGAGAAGGCTTTTCCTCCTCTTTCAAATATCATTTGAATATTCCGAATAGCTTTTTTCGGTACCTTTCTGTAGAGCCGCGAACAAATAATGAGCCGACACGATTTTTGGGTGATCATGGTTAAAGACTTCAAACTTGATCAATTTTGACCGAAGGAATCCGGTAATCTTGTATTCGTTTTGGCTCGCAATCGGATTCCCAAAGGACAGTAAGCTACTGGTTCGGGAAATTTTCTTCCAGGGATTTCGAACCCCAAGGCAACAAAGGTCGTGAATGCAGGTTGTTCCTTGGCGATCATGTGTTAAGGACAGTTGTGGAAGCTAAATCAGACCTTACCATTCTAACTTTGAGAGCAGGGATGGATACTCACTATTCTGCAGTTTCGAAACATTTGAATTTAACAGACAGAAAAAAAGGTGTGGAAGTGAAGAGAGAAGCCACACGATTTGACTGATGACCAGCGTCTTATTGGTGTGACATCTTCTCTAACATAATTTTTTGTACCAAAACGACTCATTCCTGGAAAATTCAAGTACCGTAGATGAGGTCCGGTTTCTACATGATTACAAAAATGCCACTGAATGTAGGTAGAGACGTTTTCCCACTTCCAAGTTTTCCTGAATCAGATCTTCTCTCTACGGAGGTTGTGTCAGGAATTTGGTGGTGCTGTAAGGGTGTTGACAGCTGCCTCCTCCAACCTACTCAAGCGTTGACGACACAGTCCCAGTATTCTAATTTTGAGTTGATATCCGAAAACCTGCTGTAGACATGATTAGCAGTGGTTAACAGAATCAGGTTTCCCTCTGCTTCCTGGCCCTTAGCCTCTCACTTTAAAACTCACATGGCAAAAATTAGCTCAGCAAGGCATCGAGGTTCTCATTCATTCCCCTCATTCCTCAGATCTTCCCCTTACTGATTATCAATTTTCCCGGGTCCCAGATGCAAAACCGTGACAGCAGCAGAGTGGTGATCTGAAGCACGCCGAAATCGCCTTCCAAAGGCTTGTAGATTTTTGTGATCCTAGTTTTCATTGTAGAGGCTTGCCATTTGCGCTGCATTGTAAGCGAAAATCTAAAGAATTAAACGGGCATTAAAGTGATGAAGATATTGTATTTAAGTCGAGTTATAATACTTTGAACTGGAATGTTCGTTTCGGCATTTAATTTCACAATAACCTGATACGTACCACAGAAAAAATAACTCGGAACAGGGTGGACAAATCCAGTATAGGGAAAGGTGATAAGTGGGTTAACAGGAACCCACCGGCTGGTGATAAAGATCTGTCCCAGCCTTTTTTCGGGTAATTCTCCCAAAATACTCTCATGGCGTGATCTTACACATTAGACATTCACCAGTAATTTAAAGGCAGCACCCGTCTAAAATCTCGACTCCGAATTAAAGCGCCGATAGTGGCACACATTGTCAGTACGTCACAAATGTTCAACGAACGCGACGAATCATGACTTACCTACCAAGAAATCCAAATCGAAGTCGTGCACACTACTGCCTTGTGTGAACACAGAACACTAGCAGCGCTCCAGCGCACTACAGCAGTCACTCGCACAAGTGGAAGTGACTTGGTCTTCGGACACTTACCACCCGCACACGTCACGTCAGGCCGTTTTGCCTTTTTGAAGTCAAACATGCTTCAGGGGGAGTCCTCACTCTGGCACCTTATTAGGCATATTAGGTCAAAGATGACCTGTCCTTCCTAAGAAAAGACCGCATGCAAACGTCTTCTCCATACACTGTTTCACCTCTCACCTAGGCCTGATAGTTTGCCTACGCAGGTCAAGATTGTCGTATTATGGGGGGTGTAGTGGTTAGGTCTGATCCTGATAGGGCGCGGGTGGTAAGTGACCGGTAATCACCTAACTTTCGCGCGGAGGGACCCATGAGTGTCGAACGGAGTTAGTCGCAAGAACTAATCACAAAAAACATTACCCCGACGTCGTGGATTTCTCGTTCCTCTGCTGGGTATGAATTCTAGGTCCCCCACAACCCCGAATTCAGCAAAATCTCATGCACGAAGATCTGTGCAAGTAGTGCCTTTAGCGCAGTACTGCATGGTTGCTGTCATTAAGCGACTTCGTTCATTCTGGCTATTATCCAACTAGCGGCTGCAACCATCAAGCTGGAGGATTCTTCAGTGCTGATTGGTGAAAAATTCTCTGTTTGCCTACGCAGGTCAAGATTGTCGTATTATGGGTGGTGTAGTGGTTAGGTCTGATCGCAGTGAGGCTAGTCGGTGGATCAAAAACTCAGTAAGGCAAGCGTTTTGCAAATGGTTTTTCGGATGTTTTGTACACAATAACTAAGTTGCAATCGCTTTTTTTCTCAAGCTATCAGCTGAGCGGTGAATCACCCATTGTTGACTGAGTAATACACAGCTCGAAGCTTGGATCGTCAAACATTTCCTTCAAGATTGGCCTTTCGTATCACCGCTAACTGGAAAATCAAGTGTGGAGCAGTTAGGGTGTGCCCTAACACCTGCTCGGCTTCAAGCATGGTCTCAGTTCTGCTTGAAACGGCTGAAAGGGAGGAGTATTCACGGTCCTACGTAAGGTCCGAAAACGAGCCATTCTTGGAGAGCCGGTTGAGGAGGCTTGAGTTATCTTTTGGCTTTGACAGGCTCACCAGAGAATCGCATCGACAAAGGGCTAGAAGTCACACATCTCCCAGAAATTTGTAGTCGAATTCATGTTGTAGGTGTCAGTTACTTGCGCGGATGAGTTCTGCATCTACCATGGCGCAGTGGAATGTGTGCATAGTTCTTAGGAGGTGCTATAGATTTAAAAAAGTGCGTTCATTGCGGGGAAATGCGCCAACAAATCTCTTCATTGGGGTAAATGGAGAGGCGGTAGTAACTGATGCTTATTGAGCGCTCCATCAAACATTCATTGCGATAATAGCCAAACATTCGCTCGTTACTGGCAGCACTAGCGCTCGAAGGCAAATATGGTAGATCTCTTCAGCAGAAGAATCTGCCATTTTTCGGTCACTGCCCTGTCAAAGTTTGCCTAACAAAAACAGACATGCTCAATAAAATTCCTCTCGCATAGCATCAGCTAGATGCTCAGCTCATTATAAGTTCATATAATAGTACAATAAACTTCTCGGCCCTGTCACAAATGCTTCAGAATGTTGAATGGTGCTGAGTGTTCCAATCTACTTACTTCGAGGTAGTATGTGCATCAGGGCTGTGCGTTACTAACGCGAATTAACGAAAAATCCAAAAAAATTTGTTAGAATCAATTTCGTAAATGGACCAGATAGTATATAAAATGAGTACTTCTCTCGCTGCACACAACTTTCTCGTAATATACAGCAGATTACACGCATAATCGCGACGTGGGAAATATGATCTGCAGTGAGGCACCCGAAGAACAATCTGCTTTCATGAACATCTTATGATCATAGCTTTCATGAACTAAACCCATGGTGGTGGGCACAGCTGTTGAGGTTAAATATATTAATGAGAACTTTCATGAGCCTGCAACTATTTTGGTAAGTAGACGAATACCTTGCTCATAAGCCATCATTCTCCATTGATCCTTTTGAGTATTAGAGCAACAATATTAACACCTCGAAATTCCTTCATACCAAAATGTTGGCATATAAATATCTTTCCGCAGAGTGCGAGCGTCTCTTCTCAACAGCAGGGTTGGTTCTGTAAGATCTAAGGACGACCTCGACTGCACAAACTTGGAAAAACTGTTCTTTTTGTACCATAACATACTTATAATCAGTGTCAAGCGTGGTGTTGGTAAAAATTCGATCCCAATGCAACCCCCTCTAGAACATTTGATTTTTTTTTGCGTTTTCAGTTGTCCTGATACAACAACTTTCGAAATATCCCAAGATATTTTTTGAATTCAATTAATTTTTGAAATTAATTTTTCACTTTTCAGTTTTCAATTTTTATTTTTGAATTTCAAGTTTTACCAATGGTACAACAAGACAGTTGTCGCACACGTCTATGTCGCGAATCTACACACTTATATTGAGCAATTAGAGTGACGTAGAAGTTGTATTCATGCTCAAACAGGTCCAGGGTTCGATCCCCGCCGGAGAGTAACTTTTGCAAAATGGAAAAATACATGTGGAGCAGTCGGACGTCAGGTATCAATGTGAATAAAAAAAAACAATTGTCAGGCCCTTTGAGCTATGAAAGTCGCGCGCGAGTGGCCTTCTTTCACTCAGAATTAGAATAGTATAAGTGCAGATGTATGGCCGTTTGCCACTAATTTAAAAAGAGCTAGCATTTGTTCTGGGAAAACGGCTTAATTCGTTCTGCTATTAGGAAGAGTTGCGCTTTCTAATGTACATTTTTCTCTTCTAGGAAATTTGGTTTATTAGGGTTGAACTTGGGTGGAAATTGGTTGGTAGAAAGATGGGAAAACTGCCATTTTTACCAACGGTATACCTTCGGTTTACCAACGGAATAAAACTCCTACTGGGTAACTTTGAAAGGCTGTTGTTTTACATTAGTATAGAGCTCGACGTGCTCTTTCAGAATCATATTCAATGTTTCGTGAGTTTTTAAATATGCGCTGAAAAAAAGCCTTGAAAAAAACCTGTTTTTCTTGTTTTTGTGCTGTTTGTTGTTTTTCGGCAAGTTCAAGAATGTGGTGTTAATCTGAGACGAATAACTTCACAGTTACTCTGTATAAGGAAACATCTTCAATGCTTTACAATAGAGGAAGATTTGCTTCTTTCCTATGGAAAGGGTCCTTTTCTACAGGACCTTCTGATTCTGTCAACTATTGAGTGGTGACATTTACATTTAACAAATTTTGCGGCTATGTCTTATGTGGTCTTATCGTCATCATGGAAAAAAATTCCACCGAAAAAGAAGCCGTAGGATTTTACATCCTACAAGGTTTGATTCTGGGAAACTGGCGCGAGCACCATGTGATGTCCAGAGGTCCTAGGACAGCATCCACGGAATTGCATTCCGAGCTATATATCTATCCCTAGGAGACAATTTACAGCCGAATAAAACGTCCAAGCTTACGAAGAAAGTGTTCTCCGACGATTTTGTGTATGTTATTCATGGTACTAAAAGAAAAAGACCATGTTGAAGAGTTTGCAAAACTACCATCCTCGCGAGTAATGGAACTTGGATCTCGCTGGTGAAAAACAAACTTCCCACCCTTGCTCTTATCATACTACCCTCCTCACGCTAACCCCCCCCCCCCCGCTTCCCTCGAGGCAACCCTCCTCGAAAAAAATACCATCGTAAGCTTAACCCTGCTTATAATAGTATTCTGAGGTACACATCGTGCCTTGTCGTTCGAGTCTCTCACATTCTCTTACAAAGCCTAAGATCGCAAGAGTCCTCATCCTTCCTAGTGCCGAAGATTTATTCTGAAAATTGTGAGGCAAAATAGGCCAACTCTGACGATTGCTCATATCTGTTTTTTCTTTATGCATTGAAGAGAAATTATTATTTTAAATGTTTTTATCTTGCTGTACAGTACTTCCATAGCCAGAAGTGAATAATGTTAGCATTCGCATCAATTTTTTTTTGTTGAACCTAAAGCTGTTTTGCTTTGGATATCCATCAGAGAGCTCGACTGCTTGTTATGGCTGATGAAACTTACTGAAATATTCAAAGACCCGTCTCCTAATGATTAACGGATTAACGAATTAACACATTAATGCGTAGCGGCTCTTTTTGTATTTTCGTAACGAATTAATGGATTAGCGAAGTACGAAATTTTTCTAACGCACAGCCCTGATGTGCATCCCCAAGGAGTGACTTTCGCCGACCTTAAATCAAACTTCTAGGAGGTGGTATCCACCGCAAACTGGAAAAAGAATTCTGAAAAAGAAAGTTAGCCGTTCCTCCTGGATGTTGTTCCTCCTCACCACTTAAAACTGACTGCTCAGAATTTCGTAATTGTTAGAGTTCAGTTTTGGACATCATCATACTATGTCACACTTCGTTCCTTTTCCACAGCAGCACTCATCAGTAAGTGCGATTGTTTGAGAATTTACTACTACTCTACGTCAAAGTACCATTCTTCACCGGTTTTGATGATGAAATTAGAATTGAACACATGGTTACGCGTATGTTGAAAATGTTGATTTGTGTCTGAATGACATGAAAATGGCTTACCTGCTGTTGTTCTCGGTAATTCTCGGTCAGACATACTCTTGCCGTCTTGTGTTTCCATTTGCAGTTCTCAGTGGGTGGTTCTGGTCTTCTGTACCTTTTTCGTTCTGTGGCGCATCTTGATTGGATCCATGGTGGAACGGAAATAATTCCGCTCGTGCAGTCCTCAAGCGCTCGCTTCTTCCTTTTTGTACACTTTCATGGACACTTTGAAGAGCTCCATTCTAGAATTGCAATAAAAGGCCACAAATTGGGACGTCTCAAACATTGTGGCCTTTCCGATACGTAAATAAAGAACTGTTCTGCCAACAGTAGCACCAGTAGAGGAGTTAATTGCCTATATATTGTTGTTTTGCTGATTGATGTTGCGCTGTTGGAAAGTTACTAAGGTCAGAACAAAAATCTGTATCAGAGAAAGGACTTGTCGGATATCAGAGTTTTTCAAGTATTTTAGACAGTCACTTTTCTCGACTTTTGCGTTTCGGAAGTTTTTACACGCACTTGTTTTTCCACATCACGAAACTCTGTCTTAGAAACATTTATTAAAAAAATCCGTTCCTGGCTTTTCTCTACAACATATGTACATCTCATAGTGGACATGTGCTTGTGCTTCTCAACGTGAAAGAATTTTTGCAACATTTGCTTGAGTACCCGTAATGACAAAGAACCACCCTAATGTGAAATAGCATATGTTGAGGCCAATGTGAATGAGGGCATAATGTCTTGGTCTTTCATGCCACCATTCTCTAAAGAAAGTGACTGTCTCCAGCGTGGGAGGTATGACGAGAGATAGTGTCATGCCGGCAGAACCTCCAAAGAGCGGGATGATATCGTCGAGATTCGGGATAGCCCATGAAATTCCCACTGAAAGAAAAGAAATACAGCGATGTAGAAGACTCAAGGTTTTAAGGCTTCAGTGAAGAGAATAACAGTTGACAAAAGCAGACTTTTATTTAGTTTAAAGTGGGAGCAGTTCTTTCTGCCTTTTGTGCCGAAATAAGTCACATTCCTACTCTAGCAAGCCTGCGTAGAGAATGAAAACTCTTCTTTTTGCTGTTAATCTCCGTGTTAAGCCTCCTTATTCGCCACCGCCACAAAATTCGTCCATGAATATGTGGGGAAAGATGTACGGGTAAGCGATAGAATTCTTACAAGCAATACTCCTCTTTACGAAAAAATTCCATCTTAATCATCTCAATGGATTGATAAACCATTCTCCTTTCCATAGTAGTTTGGTGCAAAAGAAATGGCGGTATTTTGTGCTCACTTTGTTTTTTTTTTCGTAAAAGTAGAAAAAGTAGAAGTAGTTGGTCAAAGTTTGATGAACGGTAAGTAAGACACTCGAGAACTTTTAGTGCGAGTAACAGCATTAGGTGTTGCTGAGGTGTTCTTTCCTAAAAGCAATTTAAAGAGAATCATCTGTCCAGAATCGTAGAAATAACGAGGAAAATGATCCAAAATGTGGTTATCCACGTTTCCCCGCCGAAGAATTCGTTCCAGGGCAGTGAGTCATGATGCTTTGTACTCGTTTCGTATTTGTGATGTGCTGACAGTGTGCGCCACTACTAGGCATTCGACTAGGAGTCGAGAGTTTCGGGGGGTGCTGCCTTTAAAGTTCAAAAAAGCATCTATCCTGCAAGCTAGCCAGAGAGCATGTATCACATATGTATAATCCGGTTGGTGAGATACCGGTTGTCAATACACCAGTCCAACCAGCCATTTCTTTCGTATCAAACAAATGCCAGAGCAAAAAGAAAATGGGTGCATAAGGGACGTCAGTCATTATTGCGCGGCTTGCGAAGGAGCTCCTCGTGCAATCCAAGTATCAAACAAATGCCAGAGCAAAAAGAAAGTGGGTGCATAAGGGCTTAAAGGTTAAAGCTTTGCTTCAAATTGCACAGAATTTTTTTTGTTGTGCGAAATTTTTTGCATGAACATAAATTTACATGCTGCGAACTTACATGTAATGAGCACGAAGACGAGTCGGAAGAGGAATTCAAGGCTTACGATGTAGGCTCTTCTCACTTTTCGAGCTCGAAGTGGTATTTTTATGAAAGGGAAGAGCATCTGTACGACAGGGAATTCTTGGAGAAGGTAACTGCTATAGACCACCAGCATCAACATGATCTTCACAGAAAAGTCGAGTCTGAAAAGTGAATCGCATCAGTTTTAGTTTTTTTTCTTATTTTTCGGAGTAAATATTGTGGATATGATGTAGTGATTATGCACTCACGGAGCGTTAGACAAGTTGAGCGTGATGCTAGCAGCGACACTCTCACCGTACGTTATGAACCCATAAAAACCACAGGCAGCATAGATCAAAGTCACAAGTGAGATACCGGTTGTCAATACACCAGTCCAACCAGCCATTTCTTTCGGGTGCCTCATTTTATTCTCTAGAGGCAGCACCTGAAACCATTGCTTTGACCTAGGGTTTCTTTCAAACAGATGGGTAAGTGCTATATGAGTGCAGTTCCGGCGGATTCCTACCAATGCTTGGCCCTCGAGAGCGTACAGTATGGCGCCAGCAGCCATTACAGTTCCCTTGACGTTGGTGAATGCAGGCAGTTGAGAAGTGTGGATATGTGGAGCAACAATTACTTTCTGTAATCAGAAATAATGCTGCCGTATAAGAACGAGTGAAAGAGCATAAGGCAATAAATACACTGAAGAAAAGCTACGTACATAAAGAATAATCACGAGGGAGATTGTCATGAGAACATTGCCGAAAAGACAAATCCACGACATAGCGTGAATATTTCGGACCATTGATAGGGCGATGAATGCGGGTAGCACGATGAGGAAGTAGGTGTCGCGCGAAATGCCATTCTCCGGCCATATCACATCAACGATCTACAAGCATGTGGGCCTCAGAATAATCGTAGAAAGGAACTTCTGGAATGACTAATAATGAAGTACAAAACAAATAGGCAGGACGATTCGCTCACTTCTTTTAAATGGTCTAACACAAAGATATAATAGATGCTCGCAATGCCAAACTGTAGGAAAATGAGGCAGCAGTTGACGAACCATCTGAAGAACAATGTGTTAACCACTACATTATATGTAGTGTAGTTCATCTGCTTGTAGGTTTTTTTGGCAATCGCTTATATCTCAAGATCCAACATGCAAGCGCACATGAACTAATGATTCCACTGTTGAACTCTGGTTTAACTTGTTTTGTTTTAGATAAACGCAGGCAAGTACATGTATCTTGAAGCATTTTCTCTGCCTTTTCTGAAATTCTTCCTAAATGATTCAGCCTTTGTCGTAGGTTTAGAGCAATATATACATTAAGTATTATCCATAGCTATTATCTGTTTTGAAAAATCGAAAATGCTTCACTAGAAAAACACCTAAGATGCATGAAGGGCCATTCTCTGCGCCGTCAAAATCGGCCAAAATTCGCTTTGAGGACTTGCCTCGACTTTCGACAACCATCAGTCACATTGTTTAAGAATTCTGTCGTATTTCAGTCACGTTCTTCAGTTCCAGAATCCTTCGCCGTACAAGGGAAAAAAGAAAAAATATCCAAACATGGCTCAAAAATGGCATTCTGCGATTTTTCACGGTCTCCCGAGTTCGGAGCACAGATAGCCGGGAACATGCTCATGAAATAACAGGTAGTCCCTGCTAACCATAGGAATTATATCGCTAGTCAAGGTCGCATTTCGGTGATGTTGTGGAAAAACAATGTCGACGAGAAAAAAAAAACGACGAAAGTCTTCGGTAAGCTAGAAATGCCTTGAGTGTCTGAACAAGGTGGGTGTTCCTTAAGTTGAATGTCAACTCAGATTCTACTGTAACAAACGATCTGGCTTTGTTGCTTGTTTTACAAGCAGTAGTAATTGGTTGGCGTAGTCATCGCATGCCATCTAAGAGAATTGCATTTGTCACTTTTCACTTTTTTTTCCTTAAAACGACTGCTTGGAACGTGCAATAATTGAGGATGGATTTTTATCCTGCGCTCGAAGGCAGTGTATCACCTCGATTTTGTGTTTGGGCTTTCACCAGATTCTGAATTTCCTCAACATGCTGGATACAGCGGTTTATTTACATAAAATTTTACAGAACAGTCTCTAAATACTTTTTAAACGTTTTTCGGAACATGATTTGAAACAGCTAGTCGGGCCGAGTGGACACGTGAAGCCGTTGATCTTATCGACCGGATAGCGCCAGAAGTGTTGGACAACGCTGCAATCGTGGCGAGCAGCCAGTACAGTCACGGACCGCTCCGCCCAAGTGGTCCGCGAACTGCACTTTCGGTTCTTACAAAGAGTTCCCTTTCCTTTTTTGTCATTTTTATGAGCGTCGACGTATATAATTGGAGTCAGCGTGACGAGCAGGTCTAGGGTTTGTTGATATCTGCAGTCCAAGAAACGAGGTGACACACTGCCTTTAATATACATATATCATCATCAATCCTTGTGCACTTTGAAAACAACTGGATGACGACTCTACCTTGCTACATGCTCAAGTTTTCTGAGGAATTTGAAGTCACTCGAGGCAAACGCTGCACCAGCCATATTGCCATAGTCCAGAGGAGCACATTTGTTCCTAAACAACATGTAGATAATTCTGAAAAAGGCGCTCTCAAGCCAAAGATGTCCTTACAGCTTAACCAGATATTGAGCGCTTATCACTAGTTTGATCATGCAAACTGTAGACAAAGCGCCGAGCAGGAAATCCAAGCACATTGCTCCCTAAATCGTATTCAATACGAACATGTCACAAAAGAAACTTCATTTATAGGAGATTGATTTCGCTTGACATCATCCTCTCTTTGAGTACCTACCCAAAGACCGGCTTGTTTGAACGACATGGGCATAGCGAAACATCCAGGTCCAATCATGCCTCTGATCATGTTAACGAGAGAAAAAGTCGTCCTGAAATTTCTCCCTTTTTTCGTAATGGGTGATGATTTCAACTGTTCATCACTGCTCCAAAATTCTAATACAAACTTACGATATCTTCTTTTTATAGTCCGCCCTTCTGACTGCACTTTCAGCACGTTTCCGTGTTTGGATTTCATCATCCCAATTCTCTGGTATTGTCCCTAACAAATCATCTTTATCAACACCAGTTGGAGGAGAAAAGGCCATTTCTGAAATGATTTGACGTACACACATCGGTTAGCACATTGTCGCATTACTCCGTTACGCCGAACATTTGAAGGAAAGCGGGACAATATCACTGCAAGCAAATTATGGCAGACTTATTTGTCCTCCAAAGATGCAGAAATGCTGTCACAAAAGGAAACTCAGGATGGAGTATACAGCACTCCCACTCACGTAAGTCAATGCTTCTAGGTACGTTATCTTTTCGTAGACGTTCTTTTCATGTTTATTACCATAATATAAAATTTTATAGATAAGACGGTCGTTCTTTGAAGCGTAATCAGACTATTACAAATTACCGCAACCGCTGAGTTTGTTTTGTTTTATTATATCCACAAATGGTTCACACAAATGGAAGAAACATTTTAAAAAATAATAAGATTTCTGTATCTTCTAGTTAGCCTGCAAAAATTTCATCGAGTAAAATTGGGGTGGAAAGATTTCTTATATTCCCTGTCCTCCACATCTATTAGCCATGATTATTCAGGAGAGAGTGGAGGGGAACTTATTGGGATGATTATCCTGCAAAATGCATCTAAAAGGCTTGCTGGTAAGTTGCTCCTGGAAAAAGTAGTTGACAACGAACTTTGGCTCTCATTCACCGGCATGTTCTTTTGAGAAAGGCTGCTAACAGCTTGTTCTTGGATGTCATAATAACGTCACACTTGTCGACAAGTATTTGTTGGTTAAAGGTTGTCTGCAAGCTATTTTGAGGTAAAGACAAATTGTTCTTGGGGTCCTGAGTATGAGCGTACCACTTTGATCTAATTCATTCAGTTCATTTCACTAGCACCCCTAGTTTTACCTTCAATGCTAATATTCTTGCCACTACCCAGCACTCTTGCCTTTTTAACTGATCCTAGTCTCGTGAATAAGTTCCTTTGAGAGTAGTGTTATTTATTTATTTATTTCATATGCTCTCAGGCGCACAACAATTTCCCACAATATATGACGCTGCCAATAATTTGTCCGCGTAAAAATGCTAGTTGGGAATGAATGCCCACAATCCGGACCGTTTGGGGCATGGCACAGTGAAAATGAAATGGTGGCATAACTGGAAGCGTTCGGATTCTGCCATTCATTCTCTACTTTGCATTTTTGCGAGGACAAATTAGTTGGCAGCGTCATATATGCTGATCTGCATGACAGACACAATAATGTGAAAGGTAGTTCTAGGAAAGAGAGAGAATAAACTAATGTTCAAGACAACGAAACAGAAAATAGTTTCGGACATGTATAACTGTAGCAGAAATGATTTAAAACGGTTCAGTGATAAGCTTGGGTATGCTAGTAATCAAATCTTGCAATTCGAGCAGTTGTATTGAAGAAATGATTTTATTTCGCTATAAGAGCTTTCGGAGCGAACAGCTACATCAGCCAGCAAGATGTCCTCATTCTCATAAGGGTAATAGGAAAATGCCGGAAGTTCGACAAACGGGTATACTGGCTGCCCCTGTTCAGTGGACATGTCAGGTGAGAACAAGTGCTCTCTAAAAGGCACAACTTGAAAAAATTCACTGAATTGCTTTCAGCCAAGCTTGCTACCGGGAATAAGATATAGATAATACAGAAGTCAGAATGAATCATTATTCCATGTTCGTAACGCTTTTCTCGAACAACAGAACGAGTAAGGAAAAATGAAAAATCATGCACTTTTTGCGATCGACATGTATTTTCTGCGATCGGAATTAGCAAAACAACTTATAGTGCAGAAATGAAGGTCAGATCGTAAAACAAGCAGTATCACAGCAGTTAAGGAAGGCTAAAGGTAAACGTGAACGTGTGAGATTTCTGCAAAAACAGTGAAGTGCAACAAAACAAGATGATTGAAAACATCAGTTAATGTCCGGCAGCCCAATGATTTGGAGAATATATGCTTTCCACAGAGCACTTTTGAAGAGTTTAGAGTTTTCTAGTGATAGGAATGTAGATGGCAGCTTTCGCATCCATGTACAGGTTTTCAAAGCAAAATTGTTGGCTTGTCTTGTACGACTGAAATTTCCCATTTCGTGGATTGGAAATGTAAAACAATCAAATGATGTTCGGAGTATCCAGAAACGTGAAGTTTCTAGTCGTACTTCTCCCTTAATAATATTGGAAGCTAAAATCAAGTTGGCTTCTACTCTTTTGTAATACAAACTTTTTAGGTTTAGTTTTTGAAGGCTCATTTTGTACGTAGACAAACACTGAGGATAACATGACCAGGGTAAGCTCGATATTATAGGATTCTGGTTTCTGAACACTCCTAATCTTTGCAATTTCTTTAATCAAAAAAGGCTCTAAAGTGGGCTACAGTATTCAATAATCGGTGCACAAAGGTTTTGTAGTTTTACCCAGAGCGAAACCTCATTGCTAACAATGTTAACAACCAAGGGGAAGATTTGGAATGCCTCCTCAATATTTGCGATCGGCCCAAGCATTTTCATCAAATTCACACTGAACATGTTCCTTTCGTCACATCAACTTCGATCTTCCACCACACACGCTAGACCGTTGTCGTGTATGGTTTCCATGTATTGTGTTTCCACTTTGAATGCCCAAATTTGAGATTTCTACGAAGGGACAGCAACGATTTAACGATTTTCCTTGTGGTTGGTGCAGAGAATCGCAACGGGAAAACGATCACGGCAAACGAAAGCTTACTGTCGGCTGGATTTATTTTTGGGTTGTCTGTGAAGTTTTGCTTTAATCTCAAATTACGATTTGTAGGTCTAATCACGTTTGTTATACATATTTGATGTGAACCGTCATAGCTACTTTGCTGCCACCGCAAACAGCGGTTGCACTTCGGTGGAAATGATTGGTTTGTCAATGCTCGAGAGCAAAAATTTTAGACTCGAGCACTTGCGCGTCTTGACCAGATAAAACGCAGCTCATTTTCGACGCTATTGATGCAGACTTTCTTACCTCCTGGTTTCTTCCTATTCCCAAGTGGCGACCCCGCCCGGGTGTCAGTTTTAAATCTTGTCCCGTTCCAACGAGAATAGATGAGTCCTGCGCGACTTATCTGGCCAACTAAAGTCCTCTTGAAACCATAGGCCACTATGGCAAGATGATATGCGTGGGATGCGATGCAGAGCGGCTGCGGCGCAAATGCAAAAATTCTCATCCTTGCAACTGCCCAGCCCAACGCAGATAGTGCAAATAGTTCCTCCACTCCCTTTCATCCACTATCCTTTGACCTCCCCCCGGTTCAAACAGCAAGGAAGAATGCCTCTCTATCACACGGGAACTTGCGCCATATCTGGGATTGCTCATCTGATCCGGAAGAGTACGCCCAAGTCATCTGGTATTGCGGACAGTTAGCGGTCGCTCCAGTAACAACGTCACTCTAGTGACATCAAAGTGGTGAGCGTTTGGTACAGCAGCTAGCTTCATGATTGGAAAGCAGGCTTAGCTCTTCGTTTGTGTAGTTCTGTAGAGATTTGACCTGATAGTTAGCTTATCGAGTTGCCCATTTCAGGCTCTGAAGACGGCGATTTGCCGAAACGTAAGCCGAAATGAACTAGTCGCTAACCTCGCTTGAAGCTTACAAAATCAACTAAATTATTTTAGGACAGATTTAGTTCTGAAGAATTTCACGTACTGGCACACAGAATTAATCGGGCACTGTTATAGCAATATTGTTGTAAAAAAGTCGGATAGCAGCGAGGAAGCACTTTGAAGGGATGCTAGAAGGTAGCCCAGGATCCTGAAAGGAGGATGTCATGAAGGAAAGATACCCTGCACTGTTTCATTTCCAGCCAAAATGAGCGAAGTTGGGCTGGGATTAAAAAACTGGTAACACTGTCGCAGACGCATAGGTTTCCTCCTAAGAATTTGTCTCGTGCGAAAGCATTGCACTTCCTCCTCCCCCATACCGGTCAAACGTTGCTACCACAGCAGAAGTCGTCATTTAGTAGAAACAAAGCAAGTAGAGGGGAAACATCTGCTCTAACAACTAGCACAAGACCTTTGGTGCAGCAACATCAGGAAATTCTTTGCTGGGCTCTGGTGAATACCGCTCAATAGGTAGCGCGCAGTCATGAGAACCTGTGACATGCTCGCGGAGTAAAACTATTGTTGCACTAGTTGGCTTGCTGTGATCCTGTGAGGGTCACTGAAACCGTGAAGCTGGAGCTCGAACATCGCTAACACTTCCGCTGGGTTGAGCTGTTGCTGTTAGGGATTCCCTTCAGGGCAAGGCTGAAAAACCTGCACCAACCAAATTTTGAACGTTTAAGCTGGTATATTGGTTGTTTCCGTGATGCTACCCCTAGTACAGAGCACTACCGATTCGTAACAAAAGAAACAGACTGTCACCCTCGAAAATGTCACTCCTATTCCCTTAATCCCTTTCAATATCGGTTGTAGCCAGTTTTTTTCAAGACTCCGTCACACATTCTTGAAATTGTTGTTATATCATATCGGCTTTTTGCCGTAATGCACTTAAGTTGAGAACAACAGCTTTGCGATATCAACATTACTTTTGCCTCTCAGAATTGTACTTTTTGCAAATGTGTTGGGACGTCGACATGACTTATCAGCTCGAATATTCGGCGCCGAAGAACGTCGACTGTGAGCAAAACGAAATCTTCGATTTGTGTGAGACGGAAACGTGACTTTAATCCACTACAGATTCACACTTTTCGCGTTTCTAGCGTGTGGGATCAACCCACTCTCCGTAGTGACACTGAGGAGTAACACGCTTTCACACGGTTGCGATATGAATGTGATACCGAATTTCGTGGTACTATTTCGATAAACTGGTTTGAACTGACTTGAAATGTACAGTATCAGCCAAAATCATATAGCCTTTTGAGCTTTCATTCATTTTCAGTCATAACTTGTGTAACAAAAAAGCCATAACTTGTGTAACAAAAAAAAAGAACTCGAAATTTCATGCGAGTTGTAGATGATCAAGCCTAAGAGAAAACTAACAGAACCTTCCAAAAGCAAGTTTTGCTAGGATAAAATTCTTTTATTATTTAAGCCTGAGATCTCTGGCACAATCATATACAACAGGGGTCACGGAATGACTTCATAGATGAAGTCTTAACATTAAGTCGAAGTACTTAGGGAAATAGTCTCGAATCCTTTGGAAATCGTGCATGCAAGGGACAATGGTCAGCATATACTAGACCTACATCGAATCCATTCAAAATAACGTTTTACGAGTATTCCAATGAAATTAACTCAATTTCTGCCTCACGATTCGAGGTCAGCACAGCTAATTATGATTCCTCACATCGAGGTTGGCATGCTTGGCAATTATGAACCTCGTCCTTTGTAGTCTTAGATATTATTATACAACTAGCCTTGGTGAGCCCAGTAGTGTACGGAAAGGCTATATAAATTTAGCTGGTACTGCAGATCCGAAATCTGGTTGATATTTTAGTACGAGAAATGAGATAAGAGAAAAGCAGCTAAGGCTGTGCGAAGTTTGTAAAACATGCCTTCATTGCTAAAAAGGAAAGGGGCCATGAGAGTGTTAAAATAATGAGGGAGCTTCAAGCGTCACAATTAGAGGGCCTAGAATATTGGATCTCTTTTTTTTTAAAAATAAGTTGAAGTAGATAGTAAAGTGAGGTAACGCAGTTGATAAAAAGGGCTCGGCTCACAGGCCAGCCACGCGGATCTCATCAGATTAAGAGGGTTAAACAGTGGGAAACAAAGTCCTTCACATCGCTAGAAGCAGTATTACTATAACAGAGATATATTCAGAAATGCATTGGAGAGAACAATGAGACTTTTTTATTATGAAAAGTTGACGTAAACTTAACTAGATCCAAAACATAGAACGTCTCGCAAAATCGCAGAAGAATTTATTAGACTGTGACCCAGGACTGATGAAAACAAAAGTACTAAGCACTCAACATAAACAGACACAAGAGAACATTTAATTCCATTCATTGCACTCATAGCGGATTATATTCTACAAAGGGAACGGATAACTAGCAAAAGATGGATTTGGTGAGATGGAAAAAATTTTAAGTTTTAGTGGACAGTGGCTTCCGCGACTGTTTACCGCCTCATAGGGGCGCGGGGGTGACACTGGGTGTCGGACTTCGAGTGGCTTCCCTGATCCACTTAGGTCAGCGACTGCCTGTGGTGACAGCTGAGCTCGCCGTGGCAGGGCTGCTCAGTATGGGGAACTTTTTCTTGCCTGTCCAGTACACTTTCTGCTTCAGTACCCCGCACACCGCGCTTTGTCGTCTCAGACGTCGGACGGCACGGCAACTGGAGGGAGGCGATCAAATCTCGGGTTGCCCAGGACGTCTTTGATTTCGGAGCAAGACGACACGAGCACGACACGCCATGGAGACTGTTTCATGCTCTGCACCTATATCGCCAGAACAGTCTCCGCAGACGCCGATCTTCACGCTCTTCTTGAAGCTGCAGGGCGAATCAAATTCCATGTAATCGCTCTACAAGAGACCACAGGGGACGAGTACAGGATAGGAAAGTTAGAAGACCGGAACACAAACGGTAGTGGTCTCGCTGGGTGTCTGTCATCTGCACGCCTCTTCTATGGGAATTCCACTTTCATGAAGAAAGAACACCGCCGGTGGACATGGGAATCACCCAACGATACGACTCGTACGGAGATCGACCACATACTTACCAACCGAAGGTGGTGTCCATTTGATATTTCAGTAGTACCTTCATTCTGCTGTGGATCCGATCACCGTCTCCTCCGTGCAAAAATCCGATTCAGCTACAAGACGGAAAAGAACATCTGCCACCGTGGAGGAAGAAAAGATGTCGTATACAAGGATACACCCCTTGCTGAGTCTCTTTCCGAACATGAGTGGCATATCATGGAAGACCCCACCGAGGACTACGAGTTGCTTCTAGAAAAACTAAGAATCTGTGGTGAACGCCCCTCAAAAGCCTTGAGGCTTGATCCGAATGCATCTCACATTGAGCAGTTGATAGCCAATGCCAGCTGCAGAAAAGCATTGCAGGAGGATCTGCAGAAGTTCAGGCGGAGGACGGTTCTGGAAGCAGCAGAATGGAGAAGAAGTCTGAAGAAGTGTCGAAAGGATCTTCGCGATTATAATGTTCCATTGACAGCCCTGAAAAACAAAGATGGGATTGTCACGTTTTCACATCATGAGATGGAATGAATCTATACGAAACTTTCCCGTTCTTCAACAGTAGTGTCAAACCCAAATATCAGACCACCTTAGATTCTTCCTTCAGAAGTTCGTGCTGCGATAATAAGCATGAAACCCGGCACCGCCTCTGGACCAGACCGTATATCGGCTGATCTATTGCGAGCAGGAGGCAATCATCTTCAAGTCATCCTCGCAGCACATTTCTCATCTTCAGAAGGAAAGAATTCCAAACCAGTGAAGAACCTCACGCACAATTCTCCTTCACAAGAGGGGAGACAAAGAGGATCTTCGAAACTATCGTCCGATGTGTTTGCTGAGCGTGCTTTATAAGCTTTTTACGAAGATTATTCTCACACGCATATCGAGGACCTTGGATGAAGCTCAATCCCAGAAACAGACTGGTTTCCGCAAGGTATTCAGCTGCATGGACAACATCCAAACTGTTTCGAGGATCTAACCTTTGTTGACTACGAAAAGGCGTTTGACAATGCGGAAAATAACGCTATAATGTCAGCACTAGTTGACCAGGGAGTAGGCGCGTCATATGTGAGAACATTGACCGACTGCTATATTGGATGCTCCACGAAGATACAGCTCTTTGAGCGCCCCTTAACCATTCCGATTGCGAAGGGAGTACGACAGAGCGATACTGTATCACCGAAGGTGTTCACTGCCGCATTGCAGTGGGCAATGAGTTCACTCGACTGGAAGGAGAAAGGCATATGGACGGTTCGTCTCAAATCTTTGTTCTGCGGACGACATCGTCCTTTTCTCGAAAAGCGCCAATGAAGCGGAGGCGATACTTTGTGAGCTAAACGAAGTAGGGAAACGAATAGGAGTGCAAACAAATAGGGCGAAGACTCATTCCATGAAGAATGCATACTGCGAAGGAGAGCGAATAGAACTGGATGGATCTGATATAAAAGAGACGTCCTATGAGTACCTTGGAAGATCAATGAATATGGAGAATAACCTCATAGAAGAGCTGGATAGAACAAGAAGTGCGGCGTGGACCGCGTTTGGTTCTCTGAGAGGAACCACAGACCAACTGGCCGACCCCGACCTCCGTGCTCATCTCGTCGACTCCACAGTTCTTCCAGCGTTCTGTTATGCTGCGGAGACGTGGGCGGACACTGCGGCCACGTCGAAGACACTACATACCATACACAAAGCGCTCGAGCGTTGTCTTTTGAAGTGCAACCGTACCCAACATCAGGCCGAGCTTCGCAGTTCCGATTTGCGACAAATGTCTTGCCTTCCTAACACAGCGGAATACGTATCGAAGGCTGAACATAGATGGGCTGGTCATATAATGAGAAGAGAAGACGATAGATGGAAAAAAGAACTTTGGAATGGATCTCAAGAGAAACAAAACGACCTTGAGGGAGACCACCAACGAGATGGGCCGATGTGTTCAAATTACGGATGAACCAGCTGAATGTTCAGCTGGAAAGGATACAGATCTCCCGCCAACGTCGTCTACGATGTTCGTGAGTGACGGTGGCGCGAGATCGCATCGAATGGAAGCGATGCTGGGGCCCGCACAACACGTGACGACGGGCCATCTAAATATCTAAGTAAGTAAGTAGACAGTAGAAAAGTGTGGTGCACGAAAAAAACATAGGAACTGTTGATTTGGTAGAACTGGTGTCTCTGTGGGTCAGTTGTGTGTGGTACGTTCCAGAAACTGCTCCTCTACTTGGAAAACTCCTACTCCTCTACATAGAAAAGTATACTTCTCTACATAGAAAAGTACCACAAAAAGAAGAGAAAGTAGAGGATGTAGTGTAGAATTTTTGTTACAGCTTGTGTGTAATGTTCTCTCTTACTTAGCGCATTCACAAGCAAAAGTGTTATACGTTTCTTTACAACTTTGCATAGCCTACACTAAAAGAAAAAATCGATCCTAAAATTTTAACCTAAGGCTAAATCCAGAGGTGAAGGTTTGTTTCCTTATCGCTCCGGTTATCTACTTTGAACACTGTCTGTTGATTACACGACATACATATCTAACTATTATGTGTGATTCTCCGTCCCGATTCAGCTCTGTGGAAAACAAAACTGCTTACAGGACCAGCCGCCGACCACAGTTCCCATTCAGTTGCAAAGGTCCCGCTCAACACCCTGCTTTATAACCTTCGACGGGTCTACTCTGGTCTCATATGTAGCAGCATTACTGTAAATCTATAACAGCAGGGTGTTAAACGCCAATATAAGATGTCGTATGAGTGGCAAAAGGATTCAAAGGGTGGGTGTGTTGAAGGTCGCGGCAGTCTTTCAACTCACGAAATGCTTAACCAATAAAAAATATATGGACAGATTAAAGCAGAACCTATCGTTGTGACATACAGGAGCGAGCAAAAAGATTGCAACTTTTTCGTTTTTGGTTTGTTGGTTTTTCGTCTATAACTTCTTCCAAAGCAGAGCGTGGGAGTTCAAATTTTCATGGGAGTTGTAGATACTCATGGGAGATAGAAACAAGGAATAATCCCTTTACTCCATTCACTTCATCTTTTTTAAGAAAGAAGTTTCTCACAGCGGCCTAAATCTGAAATTTGGCACCATCCGCAATGTCTCATAAAATAACGTCTATCGTTAGGATCTAACCACGAATAGGTTCCTTACAGCAGATCCGACCCGTATGTACTTAAAAATGTGTATGCGCTGACCAGTGATTGACATCTACAAAGACTATGTGAGATTAGTTCAGCTGTGATCCTCTTTGGGTGTTTCTGTCACCCTGGCTCCACCTATCGGCTCTATTTAAAAGGGAGGGATGCCCCTGATGGTTCTATATCTGGCTAGAAGTGGTTTCAACGCAGCTTATTGCTCTCTCGTAGTTCCGAAATATTCAGGCTTGTTGCCGTGCAGCTAATCCTGCACATCACGCAAAATAAGTTTTGGAATTTTTCCTGTCTCGAGGAGGAAGATACCTTGAGGATCCCATAAATGGCAAAGATTCTCCAGGGTTTCTAGAATATTGCAGTGTGCGTGACGACTCATGCCGGTTTGAATTTGATGAGGTAGATCTTGCTAAAATGCAATGAACTCTACGAAACATCACCGGAGCGGGATACTGCGACCTGGCACTATAAAAACTGGCTAATTCAGTTTCAATTAGATGAAACAAACTACACGAGACATTTTTAAATCAAGAGGCTCTAGGCGAAGTGGGAAAACTCGTAGGTGGAGCAAGGGGCCACACATGCTCGTGCTAGTGACCAGCACTCTTCACTTCAAGTAGTCCTGTATCGATAAATCTAAGGCGGCATGAATCGTCACGCACGCGGCAATATTCCAGGGACCCTGGAGAATCTTTACCATTCATGGGATCCTCAAAGTATCCTCCTCCTCGAGACAGAAAAAAATTCCAAAACTTATTTTGCGTGATTTGCGCGATTTGCTGCACGGCAACAAGCCCGAATATTTCGGAACTGGGAAAGCAGTAAGCTGCGTTGAAACCGAACATTTGTATCCAAACTTATAGAACCATCAGAGGCATTCCTCCCTTTTAAATAGAGCCGATAGGTGAAGCCAGGGTGACAGAAACACTCATAGAGGATCACTGCTGAACTAATCTCACATAGTCTTTGTAGATGTCGACCAGTGGTCAGGGCATGCACATTTTCAAGCACATACGGGTTGGCTCTAGTGCAAGGGACCAATTCGTGGTCAGATCCTAACGATAGACGTCATTTTATGAGACATTGAGGATGGTGCCAAAATTCAGATTTAGGCCGCTGTGAGAAAAATTTTTCTTAAGGAACGTGAAGTCAATGGAGTAAAGGGGTTATTCGTTGTTTCTATCTCCCATGAGTATCTACAACTCCCAAAAAAATTGAGCTCCCACGCTTTGCTTCGGAAGAAGTTATAGACGAGAAACCAAAAGTTGCAATCTTTTTGCTCGCTACTGTACATGCTTCCTCCAAGTTCTATTTGTGATCGTGTGCATACGAGAATTCTTTTTCATGTTTATCGGACTTGTTTCTTACTTTCCTAAATTTTCGACTTGATTGACAAGATAGAATTTTGTCTTTTTCTCATTAAACTTTTAGTTTCAACCAATACCAAACCAATTCTCATCACAACATGAAATAACGCTAGCATATGACTCTTATTATTAATTTATGAAAGGGAAAAGCAACAAATCTCATACGCAACAATATGTTGGCTTCTTTCCTGTCAGTCGTGTTTCAATATGTACTAATTCTTAGCAGTAACCACATGCCTGTGTTTTCATCTACATGTTATTGTTGAAAGAGTTTCTGTAAACTTCACATTCCTTTCGGATGTTACTATTAAAAGTCAGATTGATTGAATTGTATGAGAAAAAGCCTATTTTGTGCATTACACGTGCAAGTAGTCTTAAGTAAGACACATCGCAATGTGAAAAAGAAATGGTGATGAAAGAAGTAATGGAGAGTTGAATAGAATCGTCTAAATCCATTCTCATTTTTTCATCAGGTAACATCTTCCACTTTTTTGGTTTTTTGTTCCAATGCTTGATGAGCAGGCCCGCATTATGGAAACAGGCATTAAACCAAAGAAAGTAGTAGAGGATCTGAACGATTACTAACTCGCTAAAAAATAATAGTACCCAAAATTATGGAGAAGTGGAAGGATGAGTTGCTTAGCAGCATGCCCTTTATTCCTGGTAGAAGTGCACAGCTTACCGAAGCCTTATCTAAGGGATCAGCTTACGTTAGTTCGTTGCACTTTGCGAAAGACCCCAAAGTTCAATTCAGAGGCAAGAGTAAAGAAACAGGTAGTCATCATCATATAATGTTCTTGAAAAATCAGAAGACCCTTGCGACCAATTTGGTCATTCTTGAAACTGTGAGATTTTGCCCATGTTGATCCCCGTTGCTCACGCAATGCCTTCCACTGAGATGATTCCATCCATATATGCATAATCCTTCCTATGATACTGAATGTAGCACCATGGAATGAGGGTGGATTCGCTGGAAGAAACCAGGAGGAAAGAAATAGAATGTAAGCGCATTGCATTTCATATAATAAATGGGAGAGATAACGCATTCACCTCGGCACATTTTAGGCATAAGATCTACATGAGGCAGCATTTGGAAAAGACTTTGTAAAAATGATACTTTATCGGATAACTCGGACAGTAGTGACGAGCCCGAATTTGCTACTATAATGACTTGACGAGCACGAATTTGCTACTATAATGACTATCTTGCTGGTTGAGCATTTGGGAAGACCTTTTCAGCAGCTAACATGCATGTACTTCAGTGCTTAAAGGCAATGTCTCACCTCATGTTGGGTATCGAGATATCCACAGATTCAGCTGCAGCTCAAGGCGCTGATTCCAGTGATGTGCTTATGTCAGAAAACACCCTCAAAACCCCTACTTTTAAGGCAAAATTAGATACAGAAGCGGATGAGTTTTCTTGCTAGGAAGCTAGCAAAAGCGGAGCTGAGAAGCTGAGATTGCACATCATGCTCAGCAGCAGCTATTATCAAACAAACAAACATTTCCGTGTTGAAAAACCATGCCGCACCCCCAGCAAGCTCTTGCTGCGGAATGAACCCTCTCACCACCAAAGAAACCCGCAACTTATGGGGTTTTCGACGTTTCCACGAAACTTAAAGCACATCTTTGTGCTCAGCGGCTCACGCATGTTCGAATGAGATGGGAATCTTGAATGCGACCCATGAGCTGAGACACTGCCTTTAAGTGGTGGTTTCCTCTATAGGAAGCTGGGCTCATTCAAAAAAAAAGGGTATGCTACAGTGTTACTACAGAGAAGGCATACAGCAAAAATTTTCCTGCGTTGCGAGGAGACACGTGGTGCATACAGCAAAAGTTTTGCTGCGTTGGGGGGATATGTGGGGCGGACGTGTGACTACGGCACCGAAAAAATCACTTCTGACGACAACTCATCAACGCACTAGGCACGTGTTTGCTATTATCCTATTAATCAGTTGGTAAAGGTAGAGATAACAACGGCGATAAAACAAAACCTAAAAACTGATCAGCACCGGGCATGAAATGAGAGAATTTTGGTCAACACGGGGCGACAAAGATAAGATTTTTTCTGCGTAGAAGATGTATTGAGTGTTTTGGAAGGCATCATTGGCAAACAACAATGAATATGTGGTACATGAAAGTCATAGCATCACCCCCGAATGAACAAAGGAGAAGACTGCAAGCTTTAAGCATAAAGAACATAATAGTCATAATTTATCATTTACGAACAGCCGAATAAAGGTGCTGGCTTCGCGCGAAGCGATCGAGAGACCAGCTTGGAATGGCACAGAACAAGAATCATCTGCTTCTTACGAGTTGGAACCAACACAGCCTCGCAACCTGTATTTCTAGAGTGCCACCAGCTTTCCATCCCATCGGTCCTTAATTCGGGAGGGACCGATGTTTTCCTGTCACGCAGCACGGGTATTGTTCTTTAATTCATTTATGTGAATATGAGCCTTCTGGAAAACATCGCCCGTTAGGGCAATTCCTAAGCCGAGATATTCTTCACCAAAATACTTGGCGATAACGGAACCTATCCGACCTCCTCACTTGGAACTCGCTTTTGCCGTCCCCCATTCGGATCCCGCCACGACGTGGAGTGACGACGCTATGGAGCCGCTCTCTGGATCCGCCATCTATTTCGAGACCCTGTGCACGGCCCCGGTGGTGTGAATATAACCTCAATGCAGCCCGGTGACGGAATGAGGGATGTGGTACGGGTCTCGACAGCAGTTGTTCCTCATATTTCCATGGTAAAATGAAGCAGTTACCAAGTAAACACGCAAAATGATATCGATATGCAGCAAAGAATTGCATCAAAGACAGAGATTATGTACAGGTGCACAGCATCCAACTTGGCGTAGGGGAGAATGATCACGAAAAGGTACGTGAACAGAACAAAACAATGGAACGACTGCTCAAGCGGGAAGGTTGAAACGTGCCTGACCGTAAACTATGCACATCCAGATAATAGTACAAAAAGCAAGTTCTCTGCAGCGTCAATCATACTACCGATTTAGAGCTTATATTTAGAGCTTACTTTTTCGTAGGAAGGTACTAAAATGTTCCTTAATTTTCCAATTTTCCAGCAATTGCAAAAAGCAGGAAATGCGGATGACTCAAAGGCAGCATTCACGGAAATTTTCACCTACGAAATAAGTCGTTCACTGTGTAATCTGTTACTACAGAATCATAACAATAAGTAAAATACTAACAATTGCCGTCTAGGCGATGATGTTGCTGCGAATGCAGTGGACGCTGATGTCACTGTGGTTTTATTCATGTACTCCCACGCAAGCGCATCCACGAGCTCACGTGACATCCGCGTAGCGGAACCCCCGAAAACCACCGCATCGCTCGAAACCCCGGACTATGGCGACTATGAAGCAAAGAGCTGTCTTCAAGCGCAAGGTAAGCGCAAGGTATTATGTGCACATTTTACCGAGGCACGAGACCACCATGCAAAATTCTTTTGGCCCATTCCATCTTTTTCGTATGGGCCTAGAAAAACTGCATCTGCATCGAAAAAGAGAGCTGATTCGGTGGAGTTGTATGTTTAAGGCAGTGCACGACCTCGTTTTCGTGTCTTCTCGTTTAAGGTTTCAGTAGATTCTGAATCTACTCCATGTGCTGGATACAGCGGTGTGCAAAAATATTACAGAACGGTCCTTAGACCCCTTTCTTCAACGTTTTTTTCGGGACGAGATCTTCAACAGTTTGTTGAGCCGAGTGCGGCGTGAAGCCGTTGATCTTATCGATAGGACTGTAAACGTCTTGGCCAACACTGCAGCAGTGGCTGGTAGCCAGCACTTGCGCGGACCCTCCGAAGACAGGGTTTTCGTCACTTTTATGTGTTTTCACGTACATCACTGGAATCATCGAGAGGTCCAGAGACTGTTGATGCCTACAAAAGAGGTGACACACTGTCTTTCAGGAACAAATCAAACTGAAAACCAGGCCGCGAGAGTTTCAGAGACATCCGAGGAAGTGCTTCAATTTTTCAATTTTTTCAGTCCACATTTCTCCAACAGCTAAAGTGGTATCAGAGTGCGGCAGCGGGGTCAACTCATCTGACCATGGAAGGATACTAGCGGGGTACAACCCGCAACGAAATTTATACTGTCAAATGCAGTTTTCGATGCTGATCTCAAATCCGTTTTCTATATCTGCTGCGGAGTTCTCTCTGAAGAGTTACGTGGCATGATTCCAGCTTGCGCAAGGCAGCCAAAATTTGGCTTCATAGATATATTTTGCGAAAAGATCGCGGGAACTCATCCAAACCTAGGAAAATCTATCTCAGAAAAAAAGAAGAATTAAATAGTTTCAATAAGCTGACATGTATGAAATAGTTTTCGCGCATATTTCCAGCAGAATATAGCTCAAAAGTCAGATTTGACCGATCTAGACTATCCGAAATTATGCTTCGTAACTCTTCATAGAGAACTCCGCAGCAGATAAGGAAAATGGATTTGCGATCATCATCAAAATTTGTATGTAGCAATATACATTTCATTACGAGTTGTCGGACCCCCCTAGCATCCCTCCCTGGTTAGCACGATGTCAAAGCCTTTATTGAAGATTCATGCCTTCCAATTGTAGCAAGCTCATCATACAAGACACGAAGTCGAGAACGAACAGAAGTGCCTGAAGGATCCACTACATTTTACTTTTGTATCTATGTAATTGTGGCACTGTGTGCATGCATCTAACTAAGAATCTTGCCTGGAGGAAAAAATTGGCAAAAAAGCAGTAAAGGAATGTTCACTGGCTTTGTGTTGATTTTCTCTCTTAAACAGTGAAGTTGGCCAGGAGATGACCATTTATAGAATTTTCCTGCACAGATTTGATATATTTCCGAGAGAGCTAACATGGGTTCACTGCAGTTCTCTTGTGGTGTCAAATCAGGGAACAAACGAGAAAAGTGCTCAGAAAGGCTAAAAAATAACAAGAGGAGCTTTCAAAGACACGGTGTGGTGCAGGGACGTTATCACTGTTCATAGTACAGGCGTTCTTTATAAGTCGGCGTTCATTCTGATGATCAGACGACACTGCTGCAGCACTCAGCAAATAATGTCGTTGAAAAGGAAAAAGTCAGTTCTTATGCATAAATAAAAATTGTAAGAATGTGTTAATATGGCACCACGCGTCAATCAAAAAACTGAATTATTAAAGGACTCTAATGGACTATAAAAATTGGAATTCCCATTTATGAAGAAAAAAGAAAATTGGAAGCGTAATCTAACTCTGGAGTCCCGAAAAGAATGAAGCATGAGGTGATAGGGTGGAATTGTTTGCGAGTGAAATAAAAAACTACTACGTCTCCAATACTTTTGCGTGCGGGAAGCAAAGAACACCGAGTGGCATTGCTGTTATGCTAAATTCGGAGGGAAACCCCCAGAGGACGCTCTTCCGCGACGCTACTTTCGTGACGTTCCAACAACTGTACTGTCTCCCAGAATAATGCTTGCATTGTTAGAACACCAATTGATTTGGCATCATACATTGTGTGCTGACTAAAGTTATTGCGCTTCTTTTCAGATGTTTTTTCTTCAACAATTTGTCGCTTTTTGGGAGTCTCATAGATGATGCGGAAGCGCTGTTCATGCGGGGCGAGAATGTTGTAGACAGTTTTTTAACAACTCTACAAACATTCCATGTTCTCTGGTCATAAAACCTGGGCATTTTCACTATGATCATACAGAAGTTTTCTTTTGCGTCACACAGGTTTTTATAAGGACACGTTTATTTTCGGCTTAACGTTTCGACTCAACGTCGTCTTCAAAGGCCTGAAAGGGGTTCGTGTTCATTATTTACGCTCTACACCACCAAAGTTCTCCTCACACCTGTTTATTCAATTCAGCCACTCCAGACATCATTAAGTATCCAGTCAACGGACGAACTCACCACGTGTCCCACCGTTTAAGCGGAGCAGATGCCACCGCAACTAGAGCTGATCGTCAATGGATGGCAAATGAATACTGCATGCTGCTGCTTTGGTCTTATAAGGCGTGCGCTAGTATACTACAGAGATTCGTCTCTCATTTGATGCTCGGGGCATTTAATGGTGTTTCAAGCAAAACAAGACCTTCGCTTGATATGATAGATCATCAGCGATTTTCTCAGCTTAAAGAAGACATATTTGATCTCAAGGACACCAAGCGCTTCAACTAATAGTGTTTGGACTGCATCGCTGTCTAATAGGGTTTCTTGATTCAATAACACATCTGCTTCACTAATTATTTATTGAAGGTACACTACATAAGGGTGAAAATGCATGGACAGTAAAGAGGTATTGAGAGAGAGAGTGTTGTTCCGCGCTTTAGACATTACTTGTAAAAAAAACTTGTGAATATAGCATACTTGTCTGTCGGACGGACAGCGTTACTTGTTGCAACTAACTCGTGACATCTAGCAATATCCAGCAATGTCTTGCAATATCTCTCTGACTATGCTCCTCCTGAGTCTTTTATCCTCTAGGCAGACGTAGGCGGATGTGAGGATGAATCTTGAATCCAAGACATTGGATTTCAGGACAAACAGGTCACCTTCGCTAAGACCTGGAAACTGCTTCAAAGGAACCGTATGATGAACGACAAACTCCTCGAACTCACCGTTTAGGTGAGGTAACTCTGCTGAGAAAATCCAATCACAAGGATCTAGTCATCTTCCATCATGATAACTTCGGAGCCCACCCCTGTCAACGTCGTCAAACTGCCGCCCCCCCTCCCTCCGACAGTTCCATAGATAATGTTCATCCGTGTTTGCTTTCTACAAAGCTTACATGTTCGAACAGTTTTGGGTGTATCACTTTAGGTGAAATTAAACGTGTGAGACAAGCTCCTAGTTTATTCAGAACGGCCAATGTTTCAAGCTATCTTCTTCTTTGCCATAAACAACTCGTTGAAGGTGCCACATAGAGCTAAAAAATCGACAACCCATTTTTTAATCACAAGGCCCTACACAGCTGGAAAAGTGTTTACACCTCGCAATAGGTCAGTGTTGGTTGGTGCCAGCTGACCGCTGACCGGTATGTTGAAGGCGAATCTCTTAAAACTCTCACAGCTATTATATTTACCTGCATTCCATTTACTAGAAACAGTGGGATCTCAAACAACTAAAGCTGTTGTAACTTTATCTCTTTGATAGTTCGCATGAATAAAGCATCTAGAAACGTCAAAAAATAAGTGAAAATATGTAGGTACAAGAACAGAGATCCGATAACGAGTTTACAGGGTACATTGGAAAGATTATTCTCATATAGCAGACCTATGTGGAATGAGTGTGTGAGCTGCTGTTAAGGTGCTTACTCGCACCGTTCCTCTCGTTTTCGTGAGATGCACACCTGTCGACGACATAAGTATGCTCTTCCCCTGCCGCAGTTGAAAAAACCGGTTACGAATTGACCTGAAAATTGGACAAGTACGGGAAAGATCATCCAACTAACAGCAGCAATCCAAATAAAAAAAAAGAAACACACACCCATTGACGAGTAAAGCAGCAAGTGGAGGCATTCCAAATCGGAAAACAATTACTGTTTGCAAAATTTCATAGTATAGTGCATTACTAGCAGCAGGATGGTGCCAGAAGAACAACGAGATACCAGTGATGCCAAATATGCAGCAGAAATGGAACAGCAGTGGTAGCTCGTGTCGAGATGATGTCAGAAGCTTTCGCTGTAAGAGAACCTAACAGCAGATCGTGACCTGTCACTAGTGCCATGGAACTTTAATGGTTCCTTTAAAGGTACTATGGCTATTCTTTTCAGGTTATTTCCACGGAACATTAGGTACATACCAGCTTCGCCAAATATGATAGGTTTTTTTTCTTATAGAAACGGAATATCAGAGCTGTGGTTACCTTTTGCATCAAATAAACAAGGATAGCTATGTAGCAGGCTGTGCTACAAAGGATGATAACCTCAGCGAACCAAAAATCTACCAGTTCGACGATGTCTTTGAACACACTATTTGCTGAAATAGTAGTCGTTGCTCACGTATAATGATCCTAGGAAAAAACAAGTTAACGTACTTGTGAATGCAAATGAGGGAATCTCAGCAATCCAGACGCAAGCCAACTCTCCGGACAAACAGGCAGCTGTGTTCATGCATCCAAACACGAGACAGGCAGCGATATAGAACTGGAAATGGACTGGACTCCACTGAAGGCACCCTCTCACCTCATAATAGTTTTCGAGATTCTCACATGGAAAGGATCTACAAGAGCTCCTGATCACAACGACTTATGGGATTTCGCATGTAACCGCCGAAAACCCCGTTTCCGAGCCTCAATTTCGCGGAGCTCGTGGGAGGAGCTAAGGTGGGGTCAAGGAGAGGGGATGGAGAGCTTCTGAGTATTTCAATTCCTTCCGGGGGCGCACTTTTTGAGGAAATTCGTTTGTCACCATCGACCTCCTGAGGGATAGAAGATGAGCTCCATATGTGACAACTGATACATTTCACAACTTCCCGTAATCCTGCTTTGACTCCACCCACAAGCTCCTCAAAAGTTGAGGCTCGGAAACGAGTTTTTCGATGTTATCACACGGAACCTCGTATATTATTGTGATCAACAGCTCGTGGAGATTCTTTTTACGTGATAATCTCAGAAATGATCCTGAGCTGTGACAATGCCTTTAAAGAGCTAGGTATTAACGAATTTCGAGCTCAAAAATTATATATTCTAGAAGAACGGTTCTTTTCTTGTTTTTTTTTTCTTCAAGAAAGAGATGAGAATAACCATTCCTCCTACGCCAGATATGATTAAGGAGCTTTTTTTAAAACTCACATAGGTGAGATTATCTCCAAAGAGCAGTCTGACTTTGAATGGAAGCATTACAGCCACAACTCTGTTAAGAGCGATAATCAGAGTCATTGGGTAGTCCGCAGCCCATGTACCTTGGAATATGGCACCGTTGATCTGGAAATAATGCAATGTATTTATGTCTCACCTATTAGTGTACTACGATGAGGTTCAAATCTTGGCAAAGCTACCACCTCATTAATTATAGGATCCATGTATGGTGTATTTAAGGTGCACATTTGAGCTACAATTTGAGTAATGCAGTTCACAAGGTCGACAGCGCTTATGTGAACCATAAAACGATAACCCGCCATGCTGCGCAATGACCTCGTCTGTAGAATTACCTAAATTGAGTGGAACTTGGTCAATTGAAAGGAATTGATGGTGTAAAGATCTTGAGGATTTTCCAAAAAAAAATCTTACCGAAATCATCTGGGAGTGCATGATCACGAACAAAACGCCAGCAATGATGTTGAAAATAAAAAAGGCTTTGCGATAAGGCCATTCATAGAAGTTTACTGTTTGATTCGAATCCGACATCGACTTCGCTGCAGAACTTTCTCTAAATGACAATTATGTCGCGAAGGTGTCAAGGGCAAGAAAATTTGTACACGAGATTTTATCCAGCATTGAAGTACCAGATACAAAATAGAGATACAGATACAAAATGGATACATAATGGATACAAAATCTCAGTTCTTGAAGGTGCACATCTGTTCTGGGAAGCGGACAACACCACATGAATTGTTCTTGAAATTTCTGCTTCGATAGAAGCTCTCTGAACTTCTGAGACTAGTGTGCACGTCAAATACCCTAAGGATTCGTGCCCACAAAGCAGAAATGGCTGGTCCCTGTGAAAAGGTTTACTGGCCATTTATGTACATTCCGCCTACATCACTAGAATCAATGTGTCGAAAAGATAAAGCTGCTAATAACTGAGAGGAAATGGGATGGGACTCTGTTGTAGAGCATTTACACAGAAAGCAATCAGTTATAGAGAGAATGAAATAATGTGCAAAGAACAAATGGATATGAGGACCCAAAGATGGACCATGAACAGGATCATTGATGAAAATTGTAGAAACCGCTGCAACGACTTCGCTGTCATTCAGCATACGTTAACAAACTAGCCAGCTGAGGTGCATGTTGAAAGATATTCTGAACTAGAACGGAAATCGCTTGAAGAAAGTATTGTTCGACAAGCACTGCCGCAAGCTACACTATAATAGATATGAACAACCGTGACCCAGACGTGCTGAAGGGAAAACTCAAAGGCGCTATGCGGTCAAAATTCTACCACTCTAAGCATCTGCAATCCAGCTAGCTGCGTTTTTGATCGAGGCTCGAATCGACCAATCCATTGCTAGAGGTAGTAAAATATGGCATAAAACTGAAGAAAACGTCAGGTTAGGTTTGACTAAAAAATTAACATACATAGCCTCTGAAAGGACCGAATAGGGAAACAGGTGCTCTCCTACGCGTTTTCAGATCGGAAGGTAACGAGTAACGATAAGGTGAAGCTCAGTGGTTTTCAAGTCCTCCACTAGATGCGATTGTTTCTTCTATCTTTTTTTTCTCACAGAATTTTCAATATTTTGTGCTCCAAACCCACACAGTGGTTGGACACTGCTCTGCAATGGGCATTTTTCCAAGGGGAAATCTTACCAGCAGTCCGTTTTTCATAGCCGCCAAAATGCTCCGGCCCCTGCCTGTGCAGAGTTAGCTTCTTTTATAAAAATCTAGGCATAAACCTTATACTTTGACCAATTTCTGATGATCCGGTTCAACATGGTGAAAGTGAGAAATGCTCTATGCGAACAGAATGAACACCAAAGGGGATTGAGCAATGCAGTTGAAATGAACTTGCAGCTGCGTACAAACCCGAGTAAACATTATTACTGTTATTGAAGCATGTTGCTTCCAGAGCCCGGGATGAAAAATAAAACAGGCCAGAGTTGCGCTGCTACAATCATGAGCTACACTTGCATTACGGTGACATGAAGCGGACAGTCCAGGTGAGAAATAAACTCATTATAACGCTTGAATCATCCCTAAGGAAATAAGGAAATTGCGGATGCAGAACAGATAGGATAGTGCAAAGCGAGGTAAAAATAATTCTTAAAAAATATCCGGAATGCCTTGGTATAAAAGGCTACAAATTTCACTGTTTCTTTCTGGCTGGCCCGAGCTGGCCGACTTCCGCAATGCTTCAGTTTTTGCAGGTACGGGTCCGAGTGGAAAGGGCACACAGCTGTAAGGGTACGGATTTTTCTTGATTTCTGCTAGCCATATCGTTATCCTTATTTTCGTGTCATAGCCAAACATTATTATCTAACGCTAACATGCCCGTCAGTTGCGGGCTTGCTAGAGCTCAAATAATGTAGGCTGTAGCATATTATGCATATGTTCGATGGGCTTTGAATCTGTTCAGTTCCGTCCGAATTTTTCAGAAGGGTAGACATCACACGTGGTTGTTACTCCGAGTTATTAATGTTGATTGGCACTTAACTAAAATTGCCTGCAAATATTCTAATGGAACTTCAACAGCAACACTATCATAATATGATTAGATGTGGCACATAAAAAGCACGCGGGGCCACTATCTCAGATGAAAGCGTAGACAACAACTTGCGCACCCACACCGTGTATCTCGTCAACCCTGTGGATTACCTGCCTTTTCAGAATTTCAGGCAAAAGCCAAGACAATAACTTGCGCACCCACCCCATGTTTCTCACATACCCCGTGGATCACCTCCCTGAAGAAGTATGTTCCAAAGCGATGTTTATTCTTATTATGCAGGTGAAGTAGTAGTACTATGTAGTCATCAGTTGGAACTTTTTCTGTTTAGTAGGAATGAGTCGTGTCGTGTCGGTGAATGTCGACGAGGAAAGAGAGAGAAGATTGGTGGCAAAAGATGCACGTGATGCTTATTCTCTTCTCACAATAATTTTCGTCAGTTTTTGTTCAGAACTTTGGAAAAGTATGAAATTTCTAGAATAAGTTTGGTTTGATCTAGAAGGTTGGGATAGTCGCACATGGCGGCAACGCTGAGGGTGTGTTTATGTGATTGATTTACATAGTTATTGACTAAGTGATTTGTACAAAAGCAGTCGTATTCTGTATTTCATGCAGTCCTAGGTATGCTCGCTGCTCGCGAAAAACAGATACAAAGAACAAGACTTGATCCGCGAATTATGTCAGTTATTATCTCATTTTCGCTTCGCGATGCTCTTTGTCGACTGAATAACTCTGGTAACAATGCAGCACGAACGCAGCAACTGGGAATTGAATCCTTAACACCCTGTTGGAACGCACAAAAGACCACACTAGGACAATACTGTCATACCCTCTGAAAATAGCGCACTAACGTGGCTTACGGGGCCACTAGTTTCTTATTAAAGACAGGTGTTTTGAGGTTATGTGTCTCCGAAACGATTTTGAGATTTCTACTTTGAAAGAGTCGCCATGCGACGCCAATCATAACGGCATACATAATTTCTTATAATCATGCCGGGAAACCTGTCTTTGAGCCGATTATTTAGTGGTGAATTAGGGAGGTCTACTGAGACATCTGTCACATAGAGCCAACGAGCGGTACCACAGGCTGCAAGACTTGTAGCAATCGCCTAAATGTACAGCTTGGTAATATCGATCGCTTGCACTTGGTGCTCCTTTGTGATAGATGTCGCAACCGACAGCTCGAACTCTCCACTAATTGAAGGTCTCAAAAACGGGGCTTCCGGCAATTCCACAAGCGATTCATCAGGTGCAAAAAAAATCTGTTCTGAGGTGAGACAATCTCTTCAAAACGTATTCTCATGTGTTTGCATTTCAGGCAAAGGCCCCAACGTTAGCAAAATTACCTATACTTACCGTCTAACAAAGTATGTAAAGCGAGAGCTTGGGATCCTGCTAGAGCTCGCATTCGGCAATCTAACCCGCCTATTTGGGAGATTTGAATATTTTTAGTTCAAAGGAAGGAACTTCTTAAAAGCAGAAGTTCATGCTGCACTTCTGAGAACGACAAGTGCATCTTCTCTGAATGGGAACGTAAACAGCGAATTTTAATTACTAGCGCGAATTGTCATGAAAAAGCTGATTTGTGTAACCGACGGAAGCGATAGAAACCTGAATCGACTATGATTATGCGCACGCTTTGGTGAGGTCGAAGTTGTGGCTTTCCGCTGAAATAAAAGATGAGATCATTTCAAAATGGCTTATCGGCAGGTGTTCGCACTCGAGGTGTCGTAGGTCCTCAAAAACTCCCCAAAAACATGTGAACCTAATGGGAACTTCTTGAAGTACAAGGTTATGACTGTGATATGTGGCAAGCTTGTGAGAAAGCAGGTGGCAAATTAAATGACTTTTTTATGTAGACTTTCTTTACTTGACTTGGGGGTGACTTTTCAGTTTTTTTAAACGCTAAATTCGGCGCTAACGTCTTCTCCAGACCTAAGCCGTAACAATTATGCTCACCCGAAACATCTAACGAGTAGAAAGAGATTTCGTGGATGCTGAGGAAGTGAATTATTGGTAAGAGGAGTAGAAAATAGTTTGGCAGAGAAGAATGCCCATAAATTCCATCGTCTCTAGCGGTAAAAACCACTGTTTCGTGTCATCACAAGCTATTACGAGAGTCGGGCAGACACTGGCAGCCAGAGAAAATTAGAGAAGACACGGAAGCAAACTCTTTAAATACATCAACACACATATTCGTGTCTTCACAGCGTCAAATAAATCTACATGTACGTTTCCGCGAAGCGTATGGATTAAATGGAGCCTATGGAACGCGACTCAAAGAGTAAAATATTCAAAGCTCTCAGTGTTTATTTTCTGAATAGAATAATACTTCTACCTCTGTTCTTTATTTGACAGGATATGCGGAGTTTGCCTGATAGGCAGTAGTGTACTGAGTACAGGGATGGGAATACATAGGTTCTCTATGGATGCAGGCCAGGAAACTCAGAACAGCAATGCCTCGAATCTGAGGTTCATTTGTTTCTGTCCGAGTTTCATCTATCATATCAACGCTCAGACCCTCTGCAAGAGAGCACATGAATGAGTAAGATCAAGGTTGTTTGCATAAAGGATGAGGAATGAACCAACTGGAACCAACCAAATCTTTTCTGGAACGAGCCAGGCGTCCAAGTACCACCCAGTTTACACTGAGAACAGAATGAAAACCTCATAATTCAGTAATTTAATTGATGATTTAGAAACTGGTTCGAACATTTTAATAGCAGAGAGTCTTACGCATTAGGTTAGTTCACTTACAGGGCTGCCTCGTTTCGTCTTGATCAAACATTCGAATTTTAACCTTATCAGAAATGGAGAAAATCAAATTCAAAGAAATCTCATGTGTTCTCCGGTAACTAGTAACCAGGTCCGAAGCGGCTCTGGGTTGCATGTAGGCCATACACAATGAGTTTCAAAGACGATCTCATGTTCAAGTCAGCGATTGATCGTCCCTGGAGAATCCGAAGCCAGTGAGAAACTCCGGAGCTAGAACTCATGAACACATACCAATCCAGAACCTGGCTAGCATACTAACTTTCACGTCTAGCGTCTCCTAGTACTAAGTAGCCTATACAATAATCTCTCACGCTAACCATTGTTGGTTATCTGTTCGTTAATCAAAGTGAGGATGGATAGGTCTTGGGTAGCTTAGGGCGAGGACAACGTGGTCATGTGACACGACAAAGCCTCTTGCTGCAGTGAAACAAACTCTTCGCACTCATTCTATGTTAATAGGATTTAATTTCTAGCAATATTTGACTAAACACAAAGCGGACAATGTAGTGCAGAAAGAGCCTTCGCGGCCACAAAACTATGTACAGTGCAAATGTTGTTTGAAAGAAAACCGGGCGTAGTCATCGTCTGGCTCAAAAACTCATCAGCACCTGGACGTTCTTAAAGATTGCAGAGAGTTCTTATGCTAAGGCTTACAAATCAGCAGAATTGTGCAGAATGTATAAAAAATTGTTCTTGTCGGGAAATTCGAAATGTTCGAAATTTGTTTGCATGAAATGAAAAATTCCCCGTCTTCCAGCTTATTTTATTGCAGGAAAGTATCGTCCTACGCAGTGTTTTCTAAGCCCAAAGCATGTGCTCACATGAATTCTCCAGATGTTTAAGCTGTACATGCTCGTAAACCACGCATATCATGATTGCAACTTGTTTTCGTAAACTTCAGCGTTCCGTTCAAAGCTCCTTCACGACATGGAAAGGAAAAAGCAAAGCCATCTGGACTCGGATGCATCATTGGGATTACCCATGGTGAATGTGTTAACGTACCAAAACTTATCTTTTACCTGGCATCAATCAACATACTTAGGCATAAATGACCTTGTCTATTGCTCGCTGCTACCCATGGAAAGTCATATCCATGGATATGAGGATTACTCATCTTTCCAAAGATGCATTCGAGCCCTGTAACAACACTAACTCATACTTTTGTCAGGAACGCTGCTTCACTGCCATGCCATGCCACTGCTCTTTCTGTAGCATCTTTCTGTCATGCAGACAATTTCCAAGGAAGGCTGCCATAAGTTCGATGTACCAGGTCAGCGCTTCATCCTCCCAGACTCCTCTGGTAACAATTCGCTAACTCTAGAGGGTTGGATTGTCCTTTCGGCTAGGGACATTGACCGTGCAAGGGACAGCATGCTCCCTACTATTGCGGTACTTCATAGAACTTCTGCGATTGAGAATACAAAAGATGTGAATTGCGCTTACCAGAAAAAAGATTGACAACACCGACGACTTTGTCCTTTAGTTGTTATTGTGAGCAACGCGCAGAAAGCAAGCTATTAAAAACTACAGCGCTGCCATTAATGAGTGATAAATCCCCCTCAGCCTATTACTTGCTGCACTCAATTTCTTTTTGAGTACTGAGCAACAACAATTTGTCAGACCTCACAAAGAATCACCTGGCAAAGATGATGTGAGAAGAAAGAAATATTGAAGAAAATTGTGCAGGAGCTCTGGAGGGTATTGTACTAACACTCAGTCAGCTACAAATTTTGAACGCACATACGTGTGCAGAAAAGGAGCCGCGGGGATATGTCAGCCGCAAAGAAAGAGCGTTTAAGGGCAATTAGCACAGATGCTCCAGAATGCGAGCAGAGTAGAACGGTAGAGGATTTGAGCCGCAGTCATAGGCAACCTTCTTTCGCTTCACGGGACCGATAAATCAAGTTCGTGCATGCATCAAGTTGGACAGAATGAGTAACCGGTGTTGTGGGGAGTGGTGCTTCAAAGATGAACGGGTGTATGGCCTATGAAAGCAGCATCTCGTCCGGTAATCGAACACTTACCAGAAGCTCTCGAAAGGCTGGGTTACCTAACGTCACCCAACTGCCGCCCCACCTCCTTCTTTCCCCAAAAAGACCTAGTCAAAGCTGGAAGCTCGCCACATTTTGGAAAGATTTTCTCAGCAGACGTACTACATGTGCTCGCAGCACGATTGACCTGATCAAGAGCAGTGCCGAAACTAAGTTCGGCTTCAGTCGCATTAGGGCCGAGAACAGGCTCCATCAAAATTGGGGGGGGGGGGTCAAAAATTCTATATTTTTGCGCAATGTTCACTGTAAAATTCATCCAAACACAAAACTAGCAAGGCGGTTCTACAGTGTAGGTACTGCAAATCTCACGCCTTAGAATAGTTCAAACTTCTCACTGTAACTTCTAAATATGTAGATTTATGAGTGACCAAAACGGAGAGGTAGGTAGTAATAGGTTGCTGCCGTTATTTTTGCGACAACCATAGGATGCTGAAAAACCTCAGATCTTCAGTGTTTAATGAGTGATCCAACTCTCAAAATACCAATTTTTATTTCAGAGTGGGAACGTCAAGGTCACCGAAATTTAAAAGAGAGCTAATCTTTCCCTCTCCCCTCCCCCCCCCCCCCCTCCCCCACTCTCCCTCCACTTCCAAACTTCCGACACCTAAGATTTCCATCGTCGCCAGCATGAATGGTGTTCTAGGTCTGTTTACAAAGCTAAGAATAGCTTCGAATGGCTACATTATGCAATACTTTCTAGTGTACTTAGCTATACTAAAAAAGGGAAACAATGTAGCTTACTGACATTCATAGGCTGTCATAAAACATTGAAAAAATGTGCACTGTGATAGCATACGGAATGATTTTTGAGACAGTCATACTACTTGCTCTCCTAGGACATCGCTTTTCTTCACAAACGAAGCTGAGTAGGATAGACTTCCATTTTCACTATACTCTCTAGAGTAAACCATATTTAGGAAAAGGAACTCCAATAGAATCTTGGAGATCTGGACGCTTGCGACTATGCAAGAGGCTAACCCCGGGGATCGAAACGGAATGTCCATTTTTGGTAACATTGTCTAAGGCGATGTTATTGTATGTACAGAGGACGGCAATGGCGGTGGCCCATTCGCGGCCTCGAGAAGGACGCAGCGCGACCGTGACGCGCGCGCCGGGATCGGTATCCTCGCCGCCGGGATGCTATTTCTGTCCATTCCTCCCGATTTGCTCGAAAAGCCCTAAAATCGGGTAGAAATGTTGCTAGAAATTGCATAAAAGCAGCAGAATAGATAGGTTACGGCACGCGCGTTGCGGTTGCGTGACGTCCTTCTCGAGGCCGCAGATTGGCCAACGCCATTGACACTGTATATCATTTTTGCCCAATGGCCCTGATGGGCGCAAGAGAGCGCGTCAAAGACTACATATTAGGCTTCATTCATCTTTCACGCGCCAAACTTTTGAAAAGGTTTTCTTGACTCAAACTTCGCATATGGTGGTTATTTGCGGTGCAGAATTTGAATATCATATCCATTTTGTAGTGTGACGCTATTTTTGTAGGGGTACGGTAGCTGCACTATACACCCACCTCAGATAACCCTCTTTTGCACGGTCTCAGTCGAAAACATTTTTTTGAAGAGTTTGGGTCCATGATTGTTGAATAATGCTATTCCTTCTATTGCACTGTCATGAGAGTCTTGACTTGGATTTATAGAAGTTTGACAACACATTCCAACCATGGTTGCTGAGATTAGCTGTCCCAGGGGCTACTGAACGATTGTAGACGTTTGAATAGCCTGGCTTCATCTGGCTATGCATTCATGAGCCCTAGCTACCAGCATGGTAGCCGCGGGGAGGTGGCCGAGTGGGTAACGCATAGGATGGAGTTCTCGCAGTAGTTCTGGCAGAGTGCACGTGCCTGATGTCTAATCATTAGAAATACTTTAAACAAGTTTAAAAGCCTAAAATTCAGAGGTGCAAAGGAATTTGCTACTGCAGCAAATTGACTTGCTTGCCAGTCGGCCATCGCACCACTGTTTCCATTTCTAGCTCAGTTACCCGTAATCAATCGAAACCAAGCTATTTAAAAATGCATCTTTAGACACTCCGTAGCCCCAGGAAAGCTAATCACGTTAACCACAGTTGGTTTGAGTGGTCAAAGTTCCATGAGACCCTACATGGAGTCCTGTGACAGCACGGTATAGAATTCTTCGACGCGCTTCCTTGTTCGCATTAGGACCATTGGGCAAAATTGATATATTATACATAAATTAACATCATCTTAGAGAGTGCCTCTGTGAATGGATGTTTCGCTTCGATTCCTGGGGTTAGCCCTGTGCACTTTCCTTGTAAGGTTATAGTGGTTGAATTATATGTATAAGCCAGAGTTAGTAATGATTAGATCTCGACAGAAGTTGTGAATAATGGCTGACGTCACGCCAACTCACGTAATCCAATCATGATTTAAATCATGTGCTCCCACTTCTGCACCGTGTTTTATACTTTTGAAGTTTTCACAGGAACTACTGTTCGAAAATTTTGTATGCAAACAAAGGTTTCATCATAAATTCCTCTTAAAAGGTATGAGGGGAAGAAAGCAAATCTTGTGGCAAATATGCCACTCAAATGCAAAGTCCCACCTCAGAACCGATTTTACGATTTTAACATAAGAAGAGTTTTCAGGCGACGCTGATCACAGTATTATACACATTCCCTCACAGGAGTGCCAAAGCACCTCTTCTTGAACCCCTTGCTTCTGGAGAGCTCGAAAGCCCTTCTGCGGCAGCTGCCACAAGGAGCTGCGAAGTTGCGGCATGCCGTGGAAGCAATGATATCGATTGCTCACGCCTAGCGAATTGGAATTGCAGCTCCATGTGCTAGTTGTCGCAAGGGACACCCAGAACTCTCAAAGAAGGAGGGTTTCAGAATGGGACATTCCATCATTTCCAAAAGGAAATGTGTCTGGAATTTCATCACCTAGGTAAGGAAATGTGCCTATCATTGTGATATGTGTTGCCCGGAGATTATTTAGATCTTAAAATCTGAAAATCAGGTGAGAGGCCGTCTTTAAAGGTCCTTGGTGTACTTATGCAAACGGCAGAGTCTTGCCTCAGACTAAAAGGGGTGGAATGTGCATTTACACGTTTCCATTTATAGTTGCTACCTTTAATAGCTACTTTTCTGACCTTGGAGAATACAACTTTTGTATTTTTACGAATGAAAGCTGAAAGCCTGTGCGCTAGGGGTATTGCAAGAATTTCCGTAATTGTAGCGCCAGGCTAACTTAGGTCTGTGAGCTAAACAATGTACGCATGTACTTGCAGTCTGGCGTCTTGTATCTGAGAAGCCAGGTGCGGAAGAACAAAGCGCCTTCTCCGCGAAAGGATAGCAGCAGCCTGTTCTCAGAAAAAGAAACATTTTGTTGGGTAGACATAATTTATAAGTGCACACCAAGTTCTCACCGAACAATGTGAGTCTAGTGTTATTCATATGAGATGATGGTTATGAATAAGTTGTAGTAACATTCAACTCAGCTTTGTGGCTACAGTAATAGCAAAGGAGTTGTAAGGGCGAATGTCAAAAAGTACATGGTACGTTTGTATGACTAATACGATCAGATGTATGACTGGGCATCTCTGGGGAGGGGGTGGGGAGGATACCTGGGTGCTGGTGGAGTCGGGGACACTCAGACATATCTAGGCTTACCCTAAGGCTTAGGTTTCTAAGGGGGTGCTTGCGACTAAATTTTGGTGCCCTCTCAACTCTATTCTTAGCATAAATTACGCCCAGATTGGAAGCGTGCTCCCATTAAATTGTAAAATAATGAAGTGTTGTATAATAGAAGGCTTCAAGCGTTGCAGTTCTAAGATACATGCAAATTTAATCCAACGAAGACATATGGCCTCTTGAAAAATCAATTTTTTTGGCAGCTTCCTAAAATATCGCACAAAATGTACACATCTCGGAGCCATGTGATCGCTGTTCTATATATTCATTTTCCAACTTAGAAAATAAATATTCGCAAACTTTTCCATTTTGTGGACCCTATTTATGGAAGTGGCTGTGGAGAAAAATTTCAACATTGCAGCATCCAATATTTATTACATTACAGACCGGATTTGAAGGGCAGATCTTACAATTCCACATTTACATACATCTTATAATTCGTAGAATACTTTCTGATCTCTACTCATCATGCCTTGGAGAAAACTCTTGAAGTGAAACAGTAAATTTCGATTGAAAAAGTTTCGAACTTCCTTTAAAATTTTTTCTTCCAGGTACAGATTGAATACAAATATAATTTTACCAGAGTAACATGTGATGGAAAGAATTTTTTTGAACATCGAAAAGCTTATACAATCTACCGCATACAAAATTCTTGGGAAAAATTCAGGTAGTGTGGAGTATATGTTCAGTTTCCGCTTTACAGCACACAATATTGCAACATGATGGGGGAACTGTGCTCCCCCTGCTTTTTTAGTGAACAATTGTCAGCTAAGAAGATCCTGTATGTTCTACATAACAACTCCATGTAGGAGGATAAAGGGCCTTATTGTACTCTACACCCCACGTCCCATATTTTAGCCAGATGTTAAGTTTTTTCTACCGTGCTGGTCTGAATTCATGAGTTGGTTGTTAAGGTCAAGATGTTTCTGCCGATCTCTGAATGAAAAATTAATGTAGTTGAAAAAAATCTACATCAATCCAATACCCAGGTGGTTTGAGTGAAAACTAATGTGATAGCGTTGAGTAAGCCATAAGTCCAAAATCTATGCACCTTTGAGTTAGTGCCTGCCGCCTTCACAAACAGTTTCTAGAATCCTTCCAGCACCAATCCAGGTGAAGTAATGAGAAACAAAAAGAGGATTGTGTGCTATTGTTGTCTCTCGTTGCTTCGGCTAAAGTGCTGAATCTACACGAAATAACCCCTATGTACATACCTGTAGGTAACAATAAAAAAGAAATGGAAAAATTGTGCATCCTACAAGTTCATTTCTGCAATTGGGTGCAAAAATCGAGTAAGACGAGCTTCATTTCACTATGCCACCCCCAATACATCTCGTATACAAGTGCTATACAGTTTGTGTACATCAGCTATCACCCGAACAATGTGAGCTTATCCTTAGGTATTTGGATTCCTTAGAACATGGACTGGAACCAAAAAATCGAAAAGCACCTGTAGCTGAGAACGATACGAGACAGCAGAATTCACGTGGAGATCAGCTGCCGAAAAGAGCCCTTCGAGGAATGTGTTGGGGGAAAGGGAATGCAGAACAAATGAAAAGAATCTTCATCAATGTACAAGGTGGGCAAAAATTATGGGTACCAGATAAATTTAACTTCCTGAATGGAGAAGCTATAATATCGGGGAGGTCTCTGAGATGGAATGTTAGGTACTCGCATAGCTACAATAATCTACATTTGATTTCGAATGTTACTCTATCAGTGTCGATATAGGGCCTTCAGACTTACCTGGTAGGTGTTCGCTGCGGCAGCCAAGTATATAGTGGTCACTATCATTCTTGAGTTTTTGGGAAAAGCTCCCTAGAGCTCACCAACGCCAATATGTGTGACGTTCCTAGCATATTTGATCTAGGAATCACCCAGATTGAAAAATCCGGTAAGCGGAGGCCGAAGGAATTGGTAAGCCACCGACTGAAGTTCACGTTTTGAAAAAGTTTCTGCTAGCACTATTCACGGATATTCCTGTGGGCTCCACGACAGGATGATAGTTGTTTTCATTGAAGAAGTGATTCTTTTATTGTTTCCTCACAGTTGTCCTCATTGGTGGCCCAAAAATGTACCTTTCGCTAGAGATTTGATGAAAACGGCTGGTCGGCATGCGTCGGCCACACCCAGTTTCTTCGCAATTTTGGCACGAATTTCTACGGAACGGTATCTTTTGAGGTTGATGCAACCTAGTCTTAGCGAACCCCTATGATAAAATTATTACCGAAGAATGTTCTGACTTGGAATTTTGAAAACCCAGAGAACTTCAGGAGAAAAGCATTTCGACAAAACTTTTTTTCTTTAGTAGAAGAAAGCTGTGGCTTATTCATTCAATTATCAGTCTATTTATTTATTTACCTATCGTACTCAACAGGAAAGCAAAGGCGAACAGAGTCTATTGAGTAATGTAAAGCTTGACAATCCATGGACCACATTTACAATGAGACGATGGAATCAGAAGCGATAGAGAAGGAATTTCTAATAAGAACCTATTTGTCGGTATAGAGTGGATGGCACGGGCAGAAAGTTCAGATCTTATCTCTTATGACTAAGCAGATCGTTTGGCTCTTTCCTGGAGCTAATAAACTGTTCACTACTCGTAAACTCATATAACTTTATGTGAGCACCCATAAATTGCTCCCTATCCGAACACGGCTTCTCCTTAATGGGTATGCACCAGGGCTGTGCGTTAGAAGAATTTCGGACTTCTTAATCCGTTAATTCGTTACGTTAGGCCAAAAATGGCCGTTAATCATTAATGCGTCAATTCATTAATCCGTTAATTCGCTAGGATAAAGATCTTTGAATATCCTCCTATATCCTCTTATATAAATCACCAGTCTGGCCGTCCGGCTAACGCCGGACTTCCAGACTTTTCCTAATGCTCGCTTCGCTCGCATGGCTTCGTCCCTTCTTCATTCAAATAAAGTCATAGCTATTCCACATTTTTGCTATAATGTGTCCCACCCCCTTTCCATTGCTTTTTCTCATGTAAAAATGCACTTATCAAAGAGGATTGACCATCTCGAAGCAATTTGTCATTTGCTCAACTGAAATAGCTTTTTGTAGCTATATATAACCGGTTCAACCTGGATTGACCGCAGAAAATGGTCTATCATTCTTTGTTTGTTCTAACTGGTCAAGTGATAGGAGTCAGTTAGAACATATAGAAGTGGAGGGTGCGGTGTGTTCATAAACAAATGAGAAGAGAAGAACGAGGGGGAGGACGTAAGGAGGAAGGTTTCACACGGATTGCATACTAATCCGCGCATTGGTCTGACATCTAGTTCTTTTTTTTGTACGATTGATGTTAGACGCCATCGAATCGATTTAACAAATATGGACCTAACTCATGACCCTGAGTAGTGGACACCGGCGCACCCTCCTGCATCGGTAGCTATATTTTCAGGCGCTCCTCCACTTTTATGCGCAGGCGCATCCCTATCACAGCAGTAGACCCGTCTCCCCCCACTTTGGGCGCCAGCGCACACTTGTCACAGCAGTGGACCCGTCTCCCCCCACTTTGGGCGCCGCCGCACCCTTACCACAGCCGTGGACCCGTCTCCCCCCACTTTGGGCGCCGACGCACCCTTATCACAGCAATGGACCCGTCTCCCCCCACTTTGGGCGCCAGCGCATCCTTATCACAGCAGTGGACTCGTCTCCCCCCACTTTGGGCGCCAGCGCACACTTGTCACAGCAGTGGACCCGTCTCCCCCCACTCTGGGCGCCGCCGCACCCTTACCACAGCCGTGGACCCGTCTCCCCCCACTTTGGGCGCCGACGCACCCTTATCACAGCGTGGACCCGTCTCCCCCCACTTTGGGCGCCGGCGCACCCTTATCACAGCAGTGGACCCGTCCCCCCACTTTGGGCGCCGGCGCACCCTTATCACAGCAGTGGACCCGTCTCCCCCACTTTGGGCGCCGGCGCACCCTTCATGTAACGGTGGAGTGGTCGGCATCACTCTAAGCCACGCCCTCGAATTTCGTTCTACACACACACACACACACACACACACACACACACACACACACACACACACACACACACACACACACACACACACACACACACACACACACACACACACACACACACACACACACACACACACACACACACACACACACACACACACACACACACACACACACACACACACACACACACACACACACACACACACACACACACACACACACACACACACACACACACACACACACACACACACACACACACACACACACACACACACACACACACACACACACACACACACACACACACACACACACACACACACACACACACACACACACACACACACACACACACACACACACACACACACACACACACACACACACACACACACACACACACACACACACACACACACACACACACACACACACACACACACACACACACACACACACACACACACACACACACACACACACACACACACACACACACACACACACACACACACACACACACACACACACACACACACACACACACACACACACACACACACACACACACACACACACACACAAAGTAAGCCCGTTATTATAAGTCATGATGGTAGTGCAACAAAATTTTCTAGGGCGCAGGCGTAGGGGAAACAGCACCGTGATCGCATGCTTTAGCCGTGGGGCTCAATTATACAGTGTCTCGCAAGGATGCGAAGCTGACGGGAGATTCGGCCGATGTTTCGTCATAGGTGCATAGTCGTAGCGGAAGTCGGGTGCATTCGGGCTTTCGCGATGGGACCAGCAGCTAGCGGTCTCGAGTCCTCGGATAGAGTCTAGACCCTGATCTTAAAAACTTCACGCTCTTGAGAGTAGTTACTGTGGTACAGGGACCTTTACTCTTTCAGCCCTCGTTGCTTCTGAGCACTTTAATTCTTCATACCATATGTATCTCGAACAGCTATTCTGTGTAGAGGTAACATCTTCACAATGTGCTTCATGCACTTTCCGTCCGGATGCAGTTGGATGATGACGCTTGACTGAACCATCATCAGACAGACATACATGGGAAACAAAGATAATGAAGTTATAGGAAAATGAACAAAGAACGCAAAAAAAAAACTGAGAATCACATGGAAATGGGGCGCACGGGCAATTTTTGGGCTACCGTGAGGGGAAGGCATACCTGACGCTGGCTAGATTTTGAATGAGGTGGATATAAAGTTGTTATATGGGTCCGAGGCAAGGCCTTAGCACATGCGAACATAGAAAAAATATTGAAGCTCGGAATCCTTCCTCTTTTAAATGTTTTAATAAATTAGCTGTGAAAGATTAAGTGATCCATGAACAACATCCTGTATTCTCCATTTGGGGAAAACATTGAAACAATGGGAGTTTCCTGCGAAATAACACCCTAAAAATATCAGGTTGGTGCGAAATTAATTGCCGAAACGAACACTCGACTCAAACACAACATCTCGACTCAAACACTCATTAGTTTAGAACCCGTTTACTTCGCTAAATCTTCACTAACAATACGGTGGAAATTATATGCCTCTACAACTAAAACTTAGATCGCAAAAATCCACAATCTTTTGGAAGGCGGTCTCGGCATGCTCTAGATCACCAATTTGCTGCTATCGCAGATTTGCATCTGGGACTCGGAAAAGGTGATCCTTAGTAAGGGAAGGGTCTGAGGAATATAGGGGAATAAAGGAGAATCTCGATGCCATACCGCGTCAGTTTTTGTTGGGTGAGTTTCTAAGTGAGAGACTTAGCGCTACCGCGGAGCAGGAGAAGACTGATTCTGTTCACCACTCTCAACTAGATCTATGATGGATTTTTGGACATCAACTCGATCTTGCAATACTAGGACTTTGCTGTCAATGGTTGACAAAGTTGGAAAAGCCTGCACTAGCTCACACCCTTACAGCACCATCAAACTCCTGACGCAGCCTCCATAGAGAAGTTCTGATTTAGGAAAACTTAGAAGTGGGAAAACGTCCCTATTCATATCCCTTCGCATTTCTTTCTATCGTGCGGAAACCGAGCTTCGTTCGCAGTAATTATATGTTCTAAAAATCGGTCGTTTTGGGACGAAAAACTTTGTTAGAAAAGATTTCACATCAGGTAAGACGCTGGTCATCAGTTAGATCGTGTGGTGTTACGCCCACACCTTTCCTACTCTGTTGATTGAGGTCAGATGTACTGGAACTCTGGTATAGTGAGCGTCCCTAACAACTCTCATGGGTGGGTGGCAAGATCCGGTTTAGGCCTCACGGTTGTTCCTCAACACGTGATCGTCTAGCGACATCCCGCGACCACAATCGCGATTAAAATCGTAGGAACAAAGCTTTGTGAATTCATAGCGCACTGTCCGTTGGGAAGACGATTCCTGGGTAAAACAAATGCAAAATCATCGAACACCTCCGATTCAGAGCGATCGAGTTTGAAGTCATTGGCCGGGATCACCCAAGAAACGCTTCATTTCTTCGCGACTCTACAAAAAAGTCCTGAAAAGAGGTAGCCAGAATATTCAAGCGGTTTCCGAAAGAAGAGGAAAAGCACTTCCAGAAGATCTCACAAAGTGACTTGAAGTTGCTCGCATTCCACGGAAGAGAAAAGCGTTCTTGTGCATACCCCAAAACGGCAATTGATTTCGCACCAACCTGATATGTGTAGGGCATGGAACAATATTTTCCAGGATATAGTACAGCTCGGAAGACAGACGTCTGGGCACATTTGCGTAGTAGTCACCTTTTATAACACCTGTTACATGTGACACATGAACAATAGAGTAGTAGCCACACCCATTTGAATTAGTGATAACACAAAAAGGCACAAGCAATTTGTATCGAAAAATTCAAGTATTCACTTCCAGACAACAACTGGACTGTGCTTACTCCGTAAAAAAATCGGCGGACAACCGATAGGGGCGCGTAGCGGTCAATATCAGCAATCAGAGACGCAGTAGCCCTAATTCCGGCGGGGTCCAAGGGTCCACCTTCTGCACTGGTAACATCAACAGTAACTCAAAATGACTGCCCCCCCCCCCCAAACCAGTGCGGCACTGTGATCGGCGGCGTTTCGTGTGGAAATAAGACTTCACTGTTAATCTCTGCGAAATGAAGTGCCGTTGTCGTTGTGCAGCACTGCCTCGTTTGAGCACAGCTGCAAGATGACCTGAGATTAATAAACATTCCTTACAGTAATGTGAGCCAACCTCTTCAAAAAGACTTCACGACAGAAAGTACATCTTGAGGGACAGCTTGCACACAAATGGAAGTAACCTGATTTACCGAATGTTTCTACCAAATCGCGTACAACACCACCTACATTGGAGAATTTGATAAAACTCTTGGGCCAGAGTTAGGGAACACATCACAGGCAGATGGTGAGGAAAGTCAGAAACACCGCTCGAGAGGCGCAAGCACAAAATGCCTTGCAGAAGTGATTTTGACACGAAATTTACTAGTGCACTAGTGAATTTCTGCTCTTGACACATCCAATTGTAAGTACAGTCGGCAAGAGGTGCGAAGGTGCTTGGCAGGTTACACTTTGGATTTCTCACAGCCAATCCGTCTGCGGGCCACTGAACACTGCCACAGCAACGAAACGTAAAACTGTAAGAAAGTTGTCCACCGAAAAGACCCCATAGATCTACTGCTATAGAATAGAATAGGATGCTTAGGAGAATAGGATGATGGCAAACGATCTGAAATATAATAGTTAAAGGCAGCACTCACGGAAATTTTCACTTCTGAAATGAGTCGCCTACCATGTAATCGGCCGCTGGACAATCGCAACAGTAAGTCGAACACCTCGAATGGCCGCCTACCTGCGAAGATACTGCCATGGACACATCTGCCGCTCTGGACATTATGGTTCCGCGCCAACTAACGCGGTTGACAGAGTGTGCGCATGTAGTTCAGCGGGGGTTGTTCATGAAATTCGTACCATTTGCAGGGTTCCGTGGCGGGACCCATCACGGAACACTCGTCCGCACTGTGGACACACATGGAATACCGCCATCATTTTCCGTGTTTTTCACGTGTTTCACGTTACGTCATCGTTGTCAATGAGTTAATTATCCCTAAAAACCCCGATGTACCGCGAAATCTTCAAGTCAGAAATTTCCGTGAGTGCTGCCTTTGGTCTCAACGTTTTGAACGCTGTAGTCCAAAACTCAAAGTAAGTTGAATGAACGAATGAATGAATGATGTGAAAGGATGAATGAATGAATGAATGATGTGAAAGGATGAATGAATGAATGAATGATGTGAATGAATGAATGAATGAATGAATGAATGAATGAATGAACGAATGAGTGGGTGAATGAATGAATGAATGAATGAATGAATGAATGAATGAATGATATGATATGATATGATATGATATGATATGATATGATATGAATTATACCTTGTGAAGAGATTTTGCTTCCACAAATATTTCTCATGTAGACCTTCTACTTTTTCGAAAAAAAAAGACAATCTGAGGTGTCTCCTTGAAAAGAAAGAAAGAACAAGCTAATGTTCACTCCCAAGCACGAAAAATTTCGACGCAGCAAGATTTGAGGAATATGGGGTCCATCGGATGAATACTCATCCGATCTGTTGTTGAGTTACCAGTTTGCACTTTGATTTCATAGCTCTGATTCTTGCCCTGGAGCGAAACAAACAAGGAATATTTGTTGTTTATCGGATTCGCGAGGAGGAACTCTCTCCATATTTAGTTGTGATGGAAGGAAGATTGGTGAAAACCACATAAAAACAAAGGAAATGAGTATGTCACAGACAAATAACAGTTGTACACGGCCTTTCTCGAATCGAGTTAAAGGCACCACCCACGGGAATTTCGATCGCCCTGCTTTTGCAACATTCCCAGGCTTAGCGCTATAGTGAAAACGAAGGCAGTTTTCGATTTCGTCAAATCTTACAAGAAAGGCGATTTTCATTGCCACCAGTTTAGCAGATTTGCAAGGGATGGCCGAGTTACCCGCGCTACTAGTGGAAGGAGGTAGGAATGAAAACCGGCGTTGTCCTAAGGAAAAAGGGTGGTTGTTAACAAAATACCCACTCATTTCATACCACAACTCATCCTAACTGATCGCTAGCACGCACTGCATCTCTTCATATCTTAAAATCCTGATTTCTACGACTGTGCGACTTTCGTAGAATGCGATATCAGCTGAGTATTCAAAACGATCAAAATCTCAAACATGAAGATTTCCGTGGGTGCTGCCTTTAAATACTCAGAGCGATAGGTCGAGATTGTAACAATCAGTTTCTTCGGACACCTTCTAGCTGTCGTTGCATTTGTCAAACCTCGAAAAGTCAGAGCCAAGCGTGATTTATTCTTCCGAATACCTCCGCATACCAGAAGTTCTTGCTATCCTTCCTCTCTTGTGGCATGGTAAAGTTTTGGAAGAGTAGATTGCACTTGATTTCGATTTCCACTAAAAAAGAAAGAAGTCTCAAAACGGCCAAAAATACGAAATTAAGTCAAATTCGAATTTCGCAAAAGAAAATGCCTAACGAACGGATAAACAGTGTTTTTTTTTTTGCAAGAACAGAAAGAAATGAGAGGAAAAAAATGGCTTTATCTAAATTAAAGCAAAAAGGAGAAAAAGAATCTTCTAAATGCTAAAAGAAGTTAGGGGAAGAGCAAACGGTTTGTGAAACAGCTGATATCTGCCACTGTTCGCGCTCCAAAACGGCATTCCAGCTCTGGTTCAAGCGCGACAACTCGCACCAGGAAAGGCTGTATTGAAATGTTGAAATAAAAATGTACTCGTGATATTTCGGAGATCACAGGGTAGCACCACTGTCGCAGAATTGTCGGGCCTAGGGTTCGAGAGCACTTGAAATCTTTGACACGAAGATTATCGTGGGTGCTGCCTTCAACGCTCACCTTTCACCAGCAGTCCCAGCATGATCATTGCCACCGCATATTTGCGGCTGCGACTGTGGTAGCTGCAGGAATGTGTGACTAGTTAATGGGCTAATGAGCACTAAGGTGGGAAGTAAGTGCGAGAAAATAAGGCTTCAAGTAGGTATTAGTAAAAACTCCCTTGTGCGTGCAAATTAAGTAGATGGTTTTTTTTTCGATGCTATGCGTCCGACAACAAAGCACCCTCCATTTTCCCTTTCAACTTCATGACTTATTATTAGTTCTATTGTGCTCGTCAAAATGTCAGATTGGTGCATAGCCAGCCAGCGTTTTTTCCTCATCCTTTCTGTCTCATCGAAATTAAGGTTTTGGGTGTTTTTTTCTTTCCAAGTACAATTCAGTTAAGAGGAAGGCTTTCTCTTGTGCTTATTAATAATCTTTTCACTTGCTGCACAATTCCGAGTAAGTTTGGACCGCAAAGTAGTAATTCCGCGATCTCGGTGAGGTGCTGTGGGGATGTGAAGATGAGGAAGTACGGGAGCGGTTTGAAAAGTTTCCGGAATGACAATGAAAACAAAACAAATCTGATGCAATTAATATTTTATTTCATAACTCGATCCCTTTGAAGCTCAACACATGTGGTCCGGCCTGTTTTTAATACTTCATTCTCCATCAAGAATGAGTTATTCGGAATCTATTCCTTGACGGGAAACTGTTACGACTCTAAGACAAGTAGAGATATGAGGAAGAAAATGCAGTAATATCGTTGAATGAGGTGGAATGGAAATCCATTATTAGACAGAAAGGATGAGGAAAAACGCTAGCTGGCTATGCACCAACCTGATAATTTGACGAGAACAAAGATTTAAAAATAAGTCATGAGTTGGAAAGGAAAATGCAGGGTGCTTTGTTGTCAGACGCATAGCATCGAAAAAAAAATCACCTACATAATTTGCATGTTCAAGAGAGTTTTTACTAATACCTACTTGAAGCCTAATTTTCTCGCTCTTACTTCCCACCTAAGTGCTCATTAGCACACTAACTAGTCATCCATTTCTGCAGCAACCACAGTCGCAGCCGTAGACATGGGGTGGCAGTGATGATGCTGGGACTGCTGGTGAAAGGTGAGCATTAAGACACAGCTAATCTACAGTTGACGCACATACCTGCTGTAATTCTGGGCTCAGCGGCCAAGAAATGTATATACGAATCTTGTGTCAATGAACAAATAGATAAGTAAGTGAATAAATAAATATATTCAATTTTCGTGTTTAGGACATAGCCAGCAGTTTCAGAAACTACGCTAGTCACGTGCTGATCAACAATGCATCTGTCCGTCTCAGTTCTCCTCATGATTGAAAAGATTTCCAGAATCCATGAATTCCCGTACCAAGCCCTTCTTATGTACAACATTGAGGACAGTTGAGGAGAACGAAAAACGTCTCACATACCTATCCAAACCTACAGCTGGCACGTGTATGAGCAATCGCGAAGGATTCTAAACACGGTGTCCCATGTAATTCACATTTAATTTATTTCAGTTGAACTCATGAAGAGATGTTGGTCGCAGCGCTACTGATGGTTCTTTGCAAGAACGCCAAAAAGACTGTTCTCGAGTCCCTATTCAGAGGAGAAATGGGGCGGAGCGTAAGTTTGCAGGACAACCGGGACATTTGCCTCTGTTTTGGCCACGAACCGCGGAATCTCGATAAATGCATCGCCTTAACTGTGAACAAAGCAGACGGCTCAAAAACGGATTTTTCGCATTTCCTGAGGACTCGTGCATAATTTTGCGCGTGTTATCTCCTAGCGATTTTACTTATGCTTGAAAAAGGAGAATGAACGAGGTGTTGCCTTTAAGTGAAGACCAGGCTAATTTACCTTTAATGCCGTCGCAAAGGTTGACCGCAACTTGTTGCTCATCACTGCGTGAAAAAGCTAGAGGTCTGAATGGGAAGGATTCCATGAACCGACTCTTCTTTGCAAGAGGCGCCAGTGGTTATTAGATCATTCAAAGTCAATGTTGCGTGCACATAACTGTATAGAAATGCATTCACTAAAAACGTGCACGAATAAGCACAAGTAACAAGAATCGTATCTTTAGCCTACTACTAGCCACCTAAGTAACAAACGCAGTTGGCGGAGAACTTTAATACAAATCTATAGGGGAGAACTTTGATACAAGTAAACCTGGCTTTCATTAGAGTAAAGTCTGTAATGCATACGCATGTCAAAAACTCAGAAACGTCGGAGTTTGGAATATTGAATATTAGGAAAGAGGAGGAACGGATAGAGTAACATATTGTGTAGTATAGGTTAAATGCACTTCCTGGGGTATATGAATCCATTCTGAAAAAAATACACATTAATGCCTACACAGCGTATCCGTACACTAGTTACTTCCATCGTCACACCACCCCCCCCCCTCCCGTTTCTCTGCCCCACATTTCTACGCCCATGCTTGACGAACAAGCAAAGGAGGAAATCTTCCTGATCAGTACCATAAATGGAGAGTGTTCCAGAGAAATTCTGATCTGAAACAAAAACTGGATCTGGGTGTTTGCCAAGATTAAACGGGAGATTATATTCGAAAAAAAAAACCATCATTAAAGGGCAGTAATAATAGTAATGGTAATAAAACAGTGGTACAAAATAAGCTAGAACAATTTTTTTTCATTCCCAACCGAGCGCGTGAAAACCCCATCATTACCCTCCTCAAAGCATACCCTTTCGGAACAGTTACACATCAAATTCCAAGTTATTCGCTCTATGTGTGTTCCAGATTATGTAGTAAAACATTCAGTCCTAGGACTATACATGTATTTGATATGTTGTGTAAGTACAGTCTAATTTAGCTCTATTATAAGTGAGTTAAATGTTATTTGGTTTTATTTGAACTTGGCGTTGTTACACGGTAACTGTGAGGAGCGCAAAAGTCAAAATGAACGGAAACCAAATATGGTGGGTATGGTAGGGAGCTTTGGAAAAATATCATCATTGCTCAAGTTATATAGTTAGGTTATTGTGATTTATTACTATTGTAACGAATACCAGGAGCCCAGTTGCCAATCAAGGTCACTACGGAGATCCCAAGCACAATTCATCCATATATTTTACGAAAAAAACTTTTTAGGTAAAGAGCGTGAAGAAGAGTCACTCAGCGGAGTCAAAGGAGGCTAACGACGACAGTGATGCTTACGAAAAGTCAAGTAGAGCAACGAAATTATTCGAGAAACCTGATCGCCGCGATAGTAATGATGATTTAGGAAAGGTTTCAAAGGTTTCTTCCGAACTGGCTGCGTTTTACCTGGGTGATTCTCCAAGATAATACAGATCTGAGAGAAAATCGATCAATAAAATTGTGAAGAATGAATTATGAGTGAGTGAGAAAATCAAAGTGCATGAAATTTATTATTCATAAGAATTCATTTGATAGCGAGGGTGACAACGTGGGTCTCCATATAAAATCAGGAAACAATTGAACAGTCTTTTAACATGTCGATGGAGGAGTAAATGATGTTGAAAAGCCAACGAGAGAGCAATGAAATAAAAAGGCAGAATCAGTCGACTGGATCAAAAGAAAAAAGAATGGAGGTCACGTCTTAGAGATGTTGACAATAGTTAAACGACCAAAAGCATAGGCGACCAAACATGGTTATGAAAATGTGCATGATTCCGGAGTCCAGGTGTTAGATGATCGCGTTGGCAACAGAATGTACATATCTTTATTCTCCTGATTTGGGAAAAACGTTCTTTGACGCCTTGGATTCGTAGTTCTGATGTATGAATGCTGACATTCTCTGTAGATATTACAACTAGCTCCCCTTCGGGACGCTAGAAAGCGGAGTGGGGCAGCCAGTTGGAGCATGTGCAAAAGCTTCGCACATACCAAATCCCTAGAAAAATTGAAAAAGAAGCAAAACTAATCATTTAATGGGCTCAAATATAAAATCCTTCTTTTGAGTTGAGTATGGGTATGAGAAGTCCGTTCTCAATCGTAGGGCGTATTCGTGCGTTTTCCTCACTACTGGGCCGACCCAGATGTGTTTCTTATCGGCGGACCTGTATCCTGCCGTTCTCCACAATATTGGGCCACTGCGGGCCTTTCTCCCTTCGGTGGACACGCATTCTGGCGTCTTCTTCACTGTTGGGCCACAGCGGACCCGTTCACCATCAGTTGAACGGTATACTAGCATCCTCCACTTTATCGAGTCATAGTAGACCCATCCTATATTGGCGGACACGTATTCTGGCGTTCCCCACGCCACTTGGGCACGGCGGACCCTTTCTCCATTAGTGGATCTCTGATCCTGGCGTTCTCCATGTTAGTGAGCCACAGATCACCCATCCTATATTGGCGGACCCGTATCCTGGCGTTCTCCATATCAATGGGCCAAAGCGAACTCGTATCCTGGTGTTCTCCACAATATTTGGCCACTGCGGGCCTTTCTTCCATAGGTGGATCCGCGCTAAGCCGGACCCGTTCTCCATGGGCATTCCCAAACTATCGGACCAAAGCGAACCCGTATCCTGGCCTCCACACCTTTGAGCTACGGCGGGTCCTTCCATTGGTGAACCAGCATACTGGCGATTTTCTCACCACTGGGCCGAAAAGCACCCCGTCTCCGCTGGAGGGCCCGTATCCTGGCGTTCCCCACACCATTAGGTCAAGGCTGGTATTTCTTCCATCTGAAGAGTTCACTCTATATTCCACTTTCTTCACGTTATCACTCTTTGTGTAAGACATTTACCAGCTATTTCCTTCTGATGGAGAAAGGATTCTTAGGATCTAGTGGGCCCATTTCCAGTATAATTTGCCCAGTCGAAAAATGCAATCTTATGGATATATTAGTGTTGTTGCGCATTCTGCTACAAGATCGTGTTCGAGGGAATATATGTATGTCTATCGCTTCACTGTTGGACATCTTTATATTAAAACTCGATACGAATCAGTCGGCCATTGCCCGAAACTGCCGGAAAAACTCTCCCGAATTCTCTGGAGCATGTGGGCCGAACCGCAGTAGAGATACGACGTCTAGGGTTAATTTAGTCAGTCTTCACTCGTTATTTACTCCAGTCCATTCTCGTACAGTTTTAGCGACCTGTTACATTTTTCTCGGCAACCAAAAGGTGAGAAAAACAAAGTCTTGCTGGACAACTCCTAAATTTTGTCGGGCATATGGGCGGGGCCAAGGTAGAAGTACGAAATCTACATGTACAGGAAGCTCCAAATGTATGCAGTCAAGAGGGCGCGGCCACGGCGCGGCTCCTTGATCAGACACACGCGCTCTCTATGCTGCGTCTGGCTTCTCTGACTCTGCAGCCAACCAGTGGCAGCATGCCGAGCGCCTGTGTCTCTGTCTAAAGCCGCGTCGTGGCCACGTCCCTCTTGACTGCGGACATTTGGAGCTTCCTGTAGTTTGGAGTCATTCTGCACTCATAGTTGACTGCAGTTCATTCTCGCAAGATATTCTGACTCTTCTTGAGATTTTTTATGAGCAACCACTATGAACTAAGCAGATACGGCAGTAGCACAAGGAACATTGAGGTGATGACCTTCCGAGGTTTCAGATGAGAGCAACATTGTTAAATGCCAACAGAAAGAAGAAATTCGTCACTCAAACGGTTTTTTTTTTCTCAAAAAGCGTCATTTCCCGACTCGCTCTCTAAATATGAGAACAAACATGAAGTCAAACAACCAATTTAAGAAAAAAACGGAACAAGCAGATGTGACATTTTCACTTGGACGTTAGTACATTTTTTTGCTGTAAGTGCATAATTACTCCATACATTCATACTCACGTGTCACGCTTAGTTAACAATGCACACCTGTACTTGAAGTGCCGAACTTAGATAAGTCCATAAAATGGGTTTCACGTGTTTTGAAGCATATTACGCCCATAATGGGAAAATTAATAGGCAAAGCACTACTCTCAAAATGACGAGATTTTTCCTTGGAAATCACAACATTCATTGAGAGAAATGAGACAGAATGGTGGGGGATAAAAGTTTTTGACAGGAACACTGCCTATTCCACTTCCCCCCTCCCCCTCCCCACCCGAATTCACAGGTCAAACTCTAGGGAATATTTGACTTGCCGATTACAGCAATCAAGACTCATTTTGCACCTCAGGTACACATTTGTAGAATTACGGTAGGCATGTAGTGGGTACGGTATCTCCCACAGTCTTCTAAAAATGCGCATAGAGGGGTTATTTCATGTGTTGGCCACAATAATTAGAATGTGTATGTCTATGAACAGCTGGTATCAGTTCATAATAATATTTACGTGATGTCTCAAAGTACTACTAAGACACTGGGACCATTTGATACATAAGGATGTGGTGTGGATTATAGGAAACGTGCCCTCTCCCCCACCAACTCAGAGGGATGCACAAAATCCTTTTGTTTTCCGGAAATTGCCTCTGAATGCGAAACTACGTATTTATTTTGTTTATTCGGATAACTAGATAAACAAGGAACGAATGGAACGAATGCGACGAGAAGGCCTGTAATCTTGCCGAAATACTGAAAACAATAAACAAACCACAACTATAACTCATATCGCTCTACTCCGAGTAGACGTGACAGCCCTCCACGTGGTTTCTGGTTACTACCCAGATAGAACGTCATAGCAGAGTCCCCACCAGAGCTACAAGGGCACACTGGGCCTCACGGGAGAATGACAGTATGAGCTTAACAACAGGGCCTCACACATATTTATGGCCATTAAACAAAGACGACGCCCTAGGGATGGCTCGCTCATAGCGCGCGCGATTAATCTGGGATTTCTGGTGATTCGATGAGGGCCAGGGCAGACGAATATACTATCTGTGATCAACTAACATTGAAAGAGTGGTGACATAAGAGACAAAATGCATATCCTCCCCATGGTAAATTACTTTGAACAATTGCTAAAAGGAACAATTATGGTTATAAATATTTAAAAGAGGCTTCTGATCTGCGCATAACCTCATGGCAAAAAAGTTTCTACGGGAAGTTCTGAATCCTTCCCCAAGGCACTCATCAGATGTCACAGTTACCGAACACTATCTCCTTTTTCAAAAATTTCGTCTCCTCTACAAAGAACGAGAAGTCGAAGAATTTTCCCACAGATCCAACTAGAAGTCTGTGGAATAGTATCTATTCTCTTATGCAGGAAACAATAATGTTATTCTTGCCCTTCTGCGGACTCATTTAAAAGATTTTCAAGGATTTGGAGACGGCGATTTGCCGAAACGTAAGCAAAAATGAGCTAGTTGCCACCCTCGCTTGAAGCTCACAAAATCAACCAATTATTGATTCAAAATTGTTTGCCTTCCGCAAGAGTTTCTTCTAGCTTCCATGTCTTTCCAACTCTCCATTCATGCTCTAATTTTTTGCATCCCAGGGATTTAACCTGCATTCTAACCTACATACGTATAAGGAAGCAAGCGGCTACGAATACATATTGCTACATAAATACCCATTTGTTTCGAGAGAAAAGCACATGTAACCATGTGAGCATTAAAATGTTTGCAGCATGATCTTGGAGGACAAAAATTCTTTAAGCATTTCGTAAGTGAGGGATGAAAGACGGGTATAGGCCCTTCTGGTCCCACCGTAATCGTCCCGTAATTAATGAGCTTGGGCGACCACGCCCTCGTTAAGTGTGGCATCCCCGTAGTGGGCTGGCCACGCGGCAAAATGCGGACGAGTTATCGTTTTCGTTTTACACTTTTCGTCCAAATGAGCAGTAATTCTGCGGTTGTGATCTATAGTAGTACGAAAAACGAACTAATTATAAAGCAGAAAGCAAAATTTCCTTTAACTTCCTGTAGAATTATATAATTTGGAGCGTTCGAGGATGCTACAAATTATGAAGTTTCCTCATTCGCCTCTAATTTGATTTCTCTTCCGCAAAACTTTTGACAAACTCTATGTGATTCTCACCAAAGCTCTACCTTTTGAAATGAAATATTCACAGTATTCGGAATTCAATCAGATGTGTTATCCTCTCATAATAGCCTTTCAAAGTACCATTTCAACATAGTTCAACTACATCCACTAAATGAAGGCAGCTAACCGTGACTTTCAATATCCCCGAGGCAGGGCCGCAGGGGATTATTTACATACAGGTATGTGACCTTACATGAGGAACCGGTATCGATTCGAAACATGATTCATATAATTTGATTCATATAATTCATTCTAAAGTGAAACACTAAGACATACATATGTAAAAGTGAGCTTCTTTCTGCTATTGACCTATTACTTTCAATCATACAAATCGGAAATTAATTTTTCAACATCTTCTAGAGTCGGTTTCCCTTTTTTAGCGGAAACCTCACTTGTTCACCATGTTCACACTACACATCTGACTACACCGAGTCAAATCGAGTAGAGATGTGAACAAAATTTTGAAGTCATCGAATAGTTTCTAAATCCAAAAAGTCGAGGTGCTCCAAATATGAACAGCTCAAAAAGAGTGGGAAATCTAGTCATTCGAAAAGGTGACTACGCGAAAATCTCTAAATTCTAGTTATCGAGAGTGTCAACTACCTCTTTTCTCTGTCTATACCCACCCTCACAATAAAGGCGCGCGAGCAAATTCTGCCTTTCTAAGAGTAGAATTAGAAAAAATAGAGGTCGAAGCTAGCAAGAATTTGTTCATTCACAATGTGTGTGGAAAACGATAACTTATTAAAGCTCTCTCATAGCTCGAGAGAAACTGGTAAGTAAATTGGAAGGTATGACTAGTTGTGAAACTCGTCCATCATCTTAGATGATTTCCGTAAACGTCGCGAAGCGACTAGTTGACATCTTGGCACCTCATTAGCGGGCAGCGGGAAACGGACCTTTTGGACCCTAGCAATTAGGGCGGGGTCAGCGGCTGGCTGGGACAGCGCCGCGATTGGTTGACTGTTTGCAGCCGTATGCTGCGGAGCGGCCGTTGCGTCGCGGTTAACGGGGCAAGTCGCGGACAGAGCGCGAAGGCCTGTACGAGTTGCTTGTCACTAATTTAGATAAGGCGAGAGCAGCAATTAGTTGCTGCTTCAAAGCGAGCGTGGCCGACACTGACATGGACCGAAACTGCAAACTTGCGCACGCTTTAAATGGACGCCTCGGGGTTATTCGATGTGCTGAACACGAATTTCGCATTCGAATTGCATTTCAACGTCACCTTGTACGGTATGACCAGGTGGAATTTACTGCATTCCTCAGGATCTTATGAAACTTTACAAAAATGGGTGATTTAGTCAATGTGTTATTCCTTGTGAGGATCTTTTCTTCGATTTTTTATTTATGCCACAAGCAACAGTATGTATACTGTACTGGTGTAGCTCTAAAATTACATTCCAGATCTTGCCTCTCTTACTAATATTTGTATAAATTTTTGAAGCTAAGTTTACGCAATTTTTTGAATTGTGTTGCTCATTTTTCGGAAAACTGTGATACCTTGATTTTGAGCTCGGATGCATAGAAAGATTGCTAATTTCCTCTTGAAATCAAGAAGAAACAGATGGAAGTTTACTTGAAATACCATACATATGCACATTCGGATAATGTCCGCTGTTAATTGGATTAGGACATTTTTTGCTTGTTTTCCATTCGCATTATATTCTATTATATTACAGTTTCCTTGGAGTGACTGGATATGATGTCTTTGCCGTTCTCAGTATGACCTGTGCTAACACCTAAAGACTTGTCGTCGCCCTAAGGATATGCCATCTTGTTTCGGGAAGTTCCTTAGGGAAAATCTGCCAACCACTGCGTAATTGAGGGCACATACACGCACTAACACTTTGGGAAAAGTAGTTGTTGAATCAATAAAAAAATTTGAATATCATACCAAGGGATATTCCCATTCCCATCTTGGTGAGAAAAAGGGACGGCGGTATTTCTTTAAAAGGACTACAAACTCACCCTTGAAATACTAAAGCACACAGCAACAATTTTGATATGTATACCGCAAAGGTTAGACAAATGTAATTGCGAAAGATAGGGCGTCAGATTCGTTCTCAGCATGGTTGAATATGCTACATATTCTTTCCGGATGAGGAAAACTGAGAGTTCAATGGCTTTAATCTAATGACTGAAATCTATCAATCTCTAAGGAAATGTAACCCTTATAGTAGTAATTTCAAGGTGTTGCGTTATTTTAATTAGTTCATCGGTTCTGATAATCAAAAAAATCTAGATTATCAAAGGGAACAACCCATTTTCAAAGTTCCATAAGATCCTGAGAAATGGTTACTTCAGTCTATCCATTGTAGCGGCGAAAGATGAAGTCATAGTGCGAAATGGATGTGAAATTCGTGCTCAGCACGTCCAGTAACCTCTAGGTGCAAATTTACAGCTAATTGCTGCCTATGAGCTAAGAGAGCTCGTCCACATTTCTTCGCGCTCCCGCCCTATCGGCGGCAGCGCACGCACCGCAGCCGTCCCGCGTCCCCACCCTATAATTACTGTAGGCTTACTGTAGGGTCCAAATGGTCACGCAGCCGCGGGCAGCCAATCGCGGGATCTTCCAGATAATCACAGCGCTGCTATAATATGGCCCTTAATTACAGCGGTCCAGAAGGGCCGTCTCCCATGAAAGACCTATATACATGGGTATGGTCTTTTCAGAAAAGATGGATGGATTCCGTGACTGCGGAGAACGGCGCATGGGATCCGCCTACCTTTTCGACAAGAGCTACACTGTTGCAGCGAATATTCGAAAAATCAATTACTTATTCGCTAATTATTCGTTGAAACGAATACACATATACGTATCTACATGGACAGGAAGGAAACCAAGTTTAAAATGGTTCAGTACGATGCGAAACCGTAGTAAGATGCCAAGGAAAGACAAATATGTTTGCATATAAATGTTCCCGAGGATGCAGATATTAAATCACTCCCACTATTGGAAAGAGAAAAAAAAAGAATGTTTTTCATATTTCCATGACAGTGTCGTGTCTTCCCTAGCCATGTACGTACTTATTTGCTTCACGAATGGGTGCGATAAATAGCAATCCGAAACAGAACCTTCTTTCGAAATACCAGAGCAGCACGCCTCTCACCAACTATGAAAGCGGGGCAGTCAAAATAACCTGGCCCCTGAATTTATAGATGACGATTTCTAATAGTGGGGGCAACCTTGAACTCTTCCTTTCATTGGCGAATTTGTAGTCTTCAAGTCAGAGTCGTTGTCAGAGCAGAGTGCATTCCAGAAAAGCGGAAAATTCCTGCTTTATTCACGTTTGAACCTAGAAGTACAGTACTGCAGTGCCGATGCACCTTCCTTAGCGTACTTCTGACAATTCCCGACATTACCTGACATGTACTTCACGTACAATTATAACAAGCCTCAACGAAGCTTCCCTGGGTTAACCCGACTTGTTGAGGTCTGAATGACACATGTTAGAATATGACAGAACAAGCTGATCAGCTTGGTGAAACCGCGTTGAGACTGACCTGTGCTTGCGGTTGCGAAGCGTTTGGTCGCAGAAACTAAAACTTAATTAAAACTGCCAAGGGCGCATTTGCATTTTATTTGACATTGTGAACTAATATTCTGATGTGTCCGGTATTCTGCAGTGGAACTAAAAGTTTAGGAAAGGAGATTTTTGAGATTGAAATTTCTGAAAAAAAATCATGTGTTCAAATAGAGAGCCACAGAATTTCAGCAGGTTTTCAATACCACTGACAAAGATTCTGTGTCAAGAAACTCTTGAGAGCTAAGGGACAGACATGGCTAGATCCAAGATTCAACGGATCAGGAGAATGCATCCATGAAACTGATTACCACTGAATTAATTAACTGGATTATTCACCAGCCGTGGTTTAACAGCAAGGAAGGTATTTCAGCAACAGGTAACCCCAACGTTGCGTCAGTTGACACCCTCCCAAAAAATCGTTCTCCTCACCATTTCAAGTTGTTCGTGCATTAGAATGATGAGCCCTGCACTCCTACATGTGCATCAAAATGGCAATTCCCAAAAATTTAAAAGTAACTATCGTAGATGTAAACTGAAGCGTTGTTGGATTTTATGTTGCAGTGGGCACGTGGCTCTGAAGACGTCAGGGATCACGATCTCTCCTAGGAATGAAGAGCGATTATCTCGAAATGGTGCAGTAAGCCAGAGAGCATTCCCAGGTAATGCACCTTAACTCGCTGAAGGGCACTGATGCGCGTGTTGACTTCAATAGAAATGAATCTACGTGATACGCTTTTTTCAGTCATAATTTGATGACAGATATGTTAATGGACCTCGTTCTGATGGCACAATCAAACAATTCTTTGATTTCACCCAAAACAAAGATACGCCATGTCATTGTCAAGAAAAAAAGAAATAGAAACAAGCTGCCTCAATGCATTAAGACGCCGCCCGAAATCAGGATCAATTCTGATAAAAAAAAAATACAGAAAGAACCTCTAGGAGCCGCTGATCCCAATGGTTTACGTGGTTCTGTGCAGCACTGCAGCAGAACCAGCTACCGAGCCTTAATTCTTTGGGAGCTCCAACGTGGAATCAGGGACAGGATCAAGGCTTGGAACGAGGTCTCCGAATGATACACTCCTTAATGTGCACTTTTTGATGCAATTCGCACTCCTCGTGAAAAAATCCTCATTAGCCATCTCCTCAGAAGACAGGAAGAGCGCTTCGTGTGTATCCAGCAAGGAAGTACATGCGGTAGTCCCATAGTCCCACGTGGCCCGCCCAGAACCACCCCCCCCCCCCCAAAAAAAAAAAAAACATTATTTGGCTCGAAAAGGGTCCTCTTAAGTATCGCACAAAATCACTAGTACCATTGTGATAAGCAGCTACTGTAGACTCCTCTCATATGTAGACATGAAGAACTATTCTGGGGGGGGGGGGTGGCAGATCCAGAGAAATTTTTATTGCCAGGTTAAAATTTGCACAGAAGAAGCTTCCCTCATCGTAAGATTGAATCGTCTTTAATCACTTATTTATGTGGGGATATGCGACCAGTGAACTTGTTACGGTGTCAAATATAATTTTATTATTTTTTTCATTCTCTGGTTTTATTTTATGACAATAACGATGACAACTTCACATAATTCTCATGAGGTTTGGGAGTCAAGAGTTCAAAGAGATCTATCAGTCCATAAAATTAACTGGAAAATTAACAGCTAAAATACGGTTTCTCTATAAATTGGGAGGGGGGTGGAATTTCAGTTTTTCAATTTCAGACTTCTTATTCCACTTCAGAGAATGCATTTCGTTTTTTGAAGGCTCGTCAGCAAATTTAACCCATCACTCAAGCATATTATTTCAAAATTGTTTGTTTGTTCTTCTATTGTTTTTATTGCTTTAAGGGTCATTGTTCTACGGATTAGTTAGTTGTTTCAGGCATCTATGTAGAACAATGTGCTGAAAAAAACGCGGTTATGGAAGTAAAAACATGGCGTTAAAAGATCAGAAAATCATCAGATTACTTGACCTGTGAATTAAACTACTTAAAAGTGGACATGCCGAGTATAACCTTCTATGTCTCGCTTTTGAATGCAGTAATTCCCTGGCTAATATTGGGCACAGGTACCAGATAGTAGAGAGAGAGGATCTATTCATGTCCACAGACAAATTCTGATGAAAAAAGTACGTATGAGAGGAGCAGAACATTCATACAGACAGTCCATACATTATGGGCTACACCGTACATTCCTGGCTTTTTTCTATTCACTTCGGGTCTATCCCGTGCTTCTAGATACCGATACCTTCGCATCTAACCTGCGTCTACGAGGGCGACCTATCACACGTGAACAACCGGAGGGTTTCCTTTTTACCGTGAATTTCAAGAGTCTCATCTGCTGAATCTCGTCAAATCGCGAACTGAACTATATCAGGATGTTGTATCTAGTAGAACCGTAACGAATTCAATTCAACTCAATTTGTTACATGGATATACCATGCGAATCATCAAACAGACAAAAAAGAACGCATAAAACATTCGCGAAATCTCGGATACCAAAAAAAAAACAAGCCAAACAGTAATCAGAATTATAAAAAAGGCTAGGTGTAACCGAAAGCTGATAGAAAATGAACACGAACGATTCCTAGAAAAAAAACTTGATTTAGGAAACCCTGGAGTGTTTTCTTAGACATTTGCCAACAATTGCTCTGAACTGTCGAATATTAATGGGAATTATGTGATGTTTTGATAACATCTGCAACTCCGAACCCGCTCTGCTAGCGAAATAATTGAACCTTAAGGAGTACCTAGATAGGTCTGAAGAATTTGAAGACAACGATCGTGTTGGCAAAGAAAATCCAGGTAAATGTTGGGCCCAAATTTTTCTCAATCCGAATTTACTTTCAAGATGAATGAAATCGCCAGAATAGGTTGACTGGAACAGATGATAATAATAAAAAATAAAATAAAATCTGCGATATACGCAGATGACATTAAAATCTTTGGTTCTTTCTCTGAAAATGATAGCCACGGTGTCACAATGGCACTACAGTTGTCTACCAACAAACTTCTGGAATGGGCCAAAGAGAATGATATTGATGTCAATCTAGCCAAAACTTGCTGCCTTTCAATTGGAAAAAGATTTGCCCCAGCTTCTGTAAACTACAACCATGGCAAAGTGACTATTTCTAACTCTGACACAGTTCGCGACCTGGGCATAATTCTTGGTGAAAATCTTGATCCACACCTTCATATCAAAAATAATGTTAGCATTGCTCTACAAAAACTTTTCCTCATATTCCGCAATTTGAAATTTGTCTCTGCTAAGGCTTACATTAAGCTATATAAATCTTATGTCCTACCACACTTGGAATACGCAAGTCAAGTGTGGAATCCATCTCGGAAAAACGACATTTTAGCTATAGAAAAAGTACAGAAAACTTTCACAAGAATTCTATTCTATAAAATGTTCCCTAATCACAACTACCCATCAGCTTTGCCATGTTATCAAACTAGACTAAAACGATTACATCTCAAATCCCTTTACTACCGACGCGTCGTTGCCGATTTGCTTCTTGCGTTCCGTATCTTGCGTCTAGAAACTAAACTGAGACCAAGCGACTTTTGGGTTTGGAGGGCTTGCACTGGTCGGAAAGGTGGGTTCAGATTTCATTATTCTCTCAGTAACTTCTCAAGGAATATCAAGAAATGTCCTTACGAGAAATCGTTTTTTGTAAGAACAGCTTCATGGTTTGAAAAACTCCCGCCCAAAATTATGTCCTCGGTCAGTATTTCTTCTTTTAAGAGCAGGTTGAGGAATTTTGACGTTCTAGCAATGCTTGATTTAGATGATTTCACATGAACACGATGCTTCCGGAATACGGACATGAACAATTTCATCCGCCTCTGTTGAAAAAAATCTTTTTTTCTCAAATATCACTTATCCGTAATATATTGTGTCAGTATAAGACTAACTCCACCACTATGTTCAGAACAACTACCTTAGTTACGATCATTTCATTGAAACATCTGAAATGTAAATGATAGCATTCCCAAAGTTCTCCATTTTCTTTCTATTCTTTCTGTCACATGATACCACTATGTACTGAGGAAAGTGTTGAGTCCAAATCAAAGGTATTTGAGTTGCTCTATTTCGTTTTGAAATCGATGAGTTCAGATCTCTATGAGAACATCCACTTACCGTCAGCGTCTGAATCTATGTTACTGCTATCATCAAAGTCACGAGTCACAAGTGTTCCTACAGCGCCCGCGGTACGTACTAGTTCAAAGAGGCTCTTGAAATACAGAACCCGCCGTGGAGCGTGCTTGCTAGGTAGTCACACAACTGATTACTGCTAACATGCCGGAAGAAGAAATTGATAACGCTTGTCAGCATGTCGTAGTAAAACATGGGTATTTTAACAAATACTGAGAAGACCTCATACCTTTTTCTTTGCATATGCTCAACACTTTTCTCGCCTATATTCTCTATTTGTCATGTAAACTGTCATTGGTACCGAGCACATCATATGTGATGTAATAAATAAATAAATGATAATGAATACAATAATAATAAAGAATAGAATAGAATAGAATACTTGAGTTCACAATTCCCCCATTATAATTTTCATGATAACGTCTCTTTGCTATGCGGGTCGTAGTTGCCCTCTTCCAGAAACATTGGTGGACAACCGGACAACCATAATACCACTTTTAATAAACGAAATTTCCAACAGTTATAAACAAAATGAATGAGACGAGATTGGTTTGAAACTGATACAGCGATGTTGTAAAGACTATTTTTACCATTAGCAGGAGGCAAATTTGGTTACAGCCACCTACAGAGGGTGACTGTGCAGAATGTGTGTTCCTTTTTTGCAGAAGAAAATATCTTCATTGTACGTGCAACTGCTCTTTTAATGGTCTGAAAACTAAAAGTCGAAGTGATGAAATACCCGGTTTGAATCTCCTCAAGCCAATGCACCAATGGAAATATACAACTACATTCTGGTTTGCATTGTTTTTGTTATTTATGAGATGGAAACTACATCCTAGTTTGCATTGTTCTCGTTATTTATGAAGTTCACTTGATAGTACACTAGGGAAAACACTGATACAAAGCATTTAGACTCCTTGATAACAAGTAAAGGGCAAGGTCTCGACAATAGCCCAGTGAACTTACATTTTTGTGAAGGTCTCAAAAATCAAACGAAAGCAGTGCTCTTAGAGGGCGATCCTGAATACGAATGAAGATGTGGTAAGTTATGGTCTTATGGTAAGGTGAACAGTCATTTGAGATTCATCTAGGACGTGTCAGGGAGCTATACATGATTGGATAATGAGTGGATAGCCTCGGGCTTCAATGTAATCTAGAGCAAGAAATAGTTGCAGAATAGATGTAGGACTCAAAAATAAAGCAGGGATTCATATAAATGTAGTGTAACGATGCAAATTTACTGGAGCTTTGAAGAATTTTTTCAAGCAGGCAAAACGCTTTTCTATCGTAGACTACAGCGCTGAAAATTGATCGAGATTGTCTAGGATTTTGAATGCGTGCATAGATAAGATAAATAAGCATTTTTATTGACAAGTAAAGAATAAGAAATATGTAACAAAATATGTGTAGATATAAAAAATGACAGATTTTTAAAAAAACATTTACTACATCCCCCCGTTGCATTCCAGCACCTATTACAGACTCACTAACTACTCGTCGAAAAAAATTCACTACCTCTCTCTCTTACTAATCTTTACTTAAATCATTTATTATACAGTGCGTATCATAATTATAGACGCAACCCTAAAACGACAAAATTTCAGTTTCAGGCGGACATCTGGCAACAGCTCTCATCACCAATCAAGTCATCGTGCCGAAAAACCCTAGTTTACGAATCTTCACCCATGAACATTGCAGAGAAAGCTATAATCGACAGTAGGAACTCATTTAGACCGTATTATAATTATAGAAGCACCTCTGACAAGAAACATAAATAACACATTCCTCTGCAGAAAATTTCTGTTTAAGAGTGCAGTTAGTTGTGATAAGTATTCACTATATTAGCACCAAATGCCATATGACTCGAAACTCCTTGGGGAGATGAGCAAGTGCAGATAACCTTTGTGAATGCTGCAAGCCTCAGCAACTGTGAGATAACCAATCAAATTCGCTTTTTAAGCTTTATTAGGGAATTTGTAAGAGATCCCAACTCGGAACACTGGAAAAACTCATATGGTGAATGAAGCAGCTGTTTCCCATGAAATGGCATAGAAGAAGGTGGGTGGATGTATAACATCCTAGGGAGTCGAAGCCATCCTGTTGAGCTTCGTTTCAAAAATTACGGTCCATGATGGGAATGAATGCAACACTGAGGCAGTGCACTACCATCGCTGACACACTCTTCGTATTATCTGGTTCCGTCAAGACGAATGGCTTCAGTTTCCTGGGAAGAAAACGGAAGTGAAGTAGTCGGCCCTATACTATAATTTCGTTGAGTCTCGAAGCAGACAATTCCGTGCTTAGGACGTATTTGATGGAAGAAAAATGCTCATCTTGGATGATCCGAGCCGGTATACGCACTGCTGGAGAGATTTCCTCAGGCAGGTGAAGCACCTGAGGTGGTGGATTTTCTGAACATCCACCTTTGTGTTTAGAGCGGCTTCTACTGAAACGGTGCTTTCTAACTCGCCTTCATTTTTACTCTGAAGTCTAGAAACAACCGCGACATGGTTATGCACACTGCTTGGCTGTTACCAACGAAGACAGCGAGCTAAACGTTGTTTTTCTTGAAGGACAGTATGGGCGATGAGGAGCACACTCGCCCGAAAACAACAATTAGACGTGTGAGTTTTACGTGCAGAGCTGGTTTTTCTTACTTATCACTGAGATATGGTCATGTTCCTTTTCCTCCAAACTTCTTCTCTTTTAAACGCATGGCCTCTAAGCATTTGTTGACCACCTAGTATTGGTGAAGTTTCCCTCCAGTTGTTATGTTGAGTTTCGCGTTTCCGTGCTCGTTACATTTCCTTTGACGTCGTTTTATTTTTTTTCATGCGTGTGCCTTATGCACCGTAATAAATGATTTGATGATTTGAAGTCTAGAAACAACCGCGACATGGTTATGCACACTGCTTGGCTGTTACCAACGAAGACAGCGAGCTAAACGTTGTTTTTCTTGAAGGACAGTATGGGCGATGAGGAGCACACTCGGACTATTTTGTCTTCTTTCGGCCTGAGCGGCTACGATCTTTCACGAATCCACCGATAACTCCTGAAAGGAGGCAAAATCTGGAAGTTATTTCGAGCTTCTTGGGGCCTGGAGCATGCACAAAGGTTATCTGTACCTGGTCAGCTCCCAAGGGTTTCGATTCATGTGCCATTTGGAGGTAATATAGTGAAGAGGCTGGGAATTAGTCTTGATTTCCTTTTGTCTTGATATAGCACTTCTTGGCGGTGATGAAAAAACATGAATGAATAAGGAAAATTCCAGAGAAAATGAGGTAAAAGTTATCGGCAAAATCAGCACTTCCCATGAATTTTTTAGATTTTCGTGACGACTTCTGTCAGTGGTCAAGGAAAGCAATAGAAAACCTTTGTAGATTCCCAGCCGCTCTATATGCGGGTTGTGACGAATGCGAACAAAAGACCTCAGGATTTAAGCCTGGGAGAAGCTCTTCTTTTTTTCTTCGAACGCAAATGGGGCCGCTCATTAATTATTTCTCGGAAAAGCCCCGGCGCAGAGAAGGACCTGTCACAAATGGGCGCAGAAGTGCACTCCTCGGCTCTAATCTAATTTCAAAGCTAATCTGCGGATTTGGGACATTTGTACCATACATATTTATCGCAAATAACAAGCTCTGAGCCCCTGGAGGTGCTCCAATGACTTCTGGGTTCGGAACTATTATCGAACTACCCACGTAGCATGCATTCAGGAAGTTTGCTTTCAATAGTTTATGATTACGATGTTGCTATGAATGGCAATTGATTACGAAGGGAGGAATATTTACGGGCGAGACGGTGACAAATTCCCTAGCACGTGCTGAACTCCGACTAATGAAATTTCTATGATTTACTAGCAAATCGTTAGGGAGTTGGAATCCTTCTTTATTGGAGAAACGGCCATTAAGTACGTACAACTCTCAAGGCTGTGAAATGGAAAATTCTAGGACTACACGAAATGAGTATGGAATGCTTGTGGAAAAACTCTGAATTTTTTACGGAACAAGAATCGAACGCTTACTACGACCGAGGGAGGACCGTACAGAATCGCCAGTGCATATCTGCCCCATGCATTCACAAAGGGAACTATGGAAGTGTGTGGTTCGTAGAGTCAGGTAAGAAGGCCGGTATGGAGCATCCAGAGAATGCGAGACTTCTGTCCTCATCTAATCTAACCCACAGACACAGGTCATGAACGTCAGTAGAATTCACGTAATTCGGCTAAAATTCTATTCCAGTAACTATCTAAAGAGTGCGGAATTTTTCATAGACTTCTCAGATCTCTTTAATTAATCCCCGGATCTCCCAGGATGACAGCAGGAATCTGCGGAATACTTCACAGTCCTACAGAAGCAGTTTACAGTTCTGTTTAAGCCGTGGAAACGCCAGACTAAAGAAAGGTACAGAAAAATCGTCGACAATGGGAATTCCTCTCACCAGATGATCTCATTTTAGCCCGCGAAAGTGCCCTAGGTCTACTTCATGCAATAGAGACCCACTCAGGTTGCTTCCTCAAAAGATGCAAGGTTTTCTGTGAGCTTAGATTCCCTTTATATGTAAATACGGTCAGTGAATTCCAGGGAATCTCAGTGAAATTCCAGAGATATGTTAGATCCTCTCAGAATTTTTGCATCTATTCTCTACAAATTTCCTGGAATATCCTTTAGAAAACCACGTATCCTTATTAGGTCTTACCAAGTTGCAAAAAAATGGACTGTTTTCCATAATGTGTGGAAGGCTACATATGTATCGAATTTACTTCCTACCAGAATATTCCAGCACCATTGGCCCCTTCATGACTTGAGATCGTACAGGTCCTACAGGATCTGGGATGAACTTGGCATCCTTCGTTCAAATTGTTGGACATCCCAGCGGATCTATATGTATGACATACGCAAGCAAATATCACCTCGAGGAGCTTGAGAGTTAACGTACATTCCCGGAATGGACTCATATTGGCGTCAATGATCTTCCTTTTGTAGGTGTGCGTCATTAAAATGAACTAGGATTCAGAAATGTGCATGAGATGGCTACAATCTTATGTGAGTATTTTTTTCTGCGGGCCTTCTGCAGGAAGGGAAAAACGGGTCTAACGACAAAAATTCGGGAATGAATAAGTGGCTGCAACTTTCATTTTTTATCCGTTTTTTAACGGTGTACAGCAGAAATCAAAGAAGAGTAAATTGAAGAAATAGGACTTTTTTAAAACTTATCCCTTGTGATTTCAGAAAATGGACAGTGGCTGCCATGGAAGAGGAGAGTCTACGTGACAGAAAAGTGCAAAATTCCCTCGTGTCATGAATCTCATGCTTTAAGCCGACACATTTCACCACTGGTACCGTAATGTATCACATTTCTACGATCCACGAGGGTCCACATAAAAGTGGACGCTTCAAAATAGTTCTACGGAAAGACAAATCGGCTCCTAGGAGGCAATGAGAAAGTACATACGACTAGCACCAGCTACCGGATAAGCCTCCATCGTGCGGAGAGGCAAAGGGAATGGTACGATCATGGAAGGAAGGGAAAGGAAAAATAGAAAACCTGTTACAATCCACATTATAAAGATAATTATGATTCATTTTGTAGTGACTTATGTGGACATGAACATAAGATTCGCCTCGTATTGTATGCTTTTGTTTTAAATATCATGTTCCATGAAGAGTTAGTTAGAGAAATGAAATTGTCAATGATAGCGTTGAACATCCAAAATTCCACTGGACATCAACACACCCCACACCAACCTAGAAGATTCACATCTTTTATAGGACCACGTAATTTCATTACTCGTTATTTATAAACTTGACCATTCTAAACCAAGTAGCCGTGAGAGCATTCCATCATCAGCCCAATTAAGCAAACTAAAACTGGCTCCCTGGGGCTTTATCCAGCAATACTAACACGTCATTATTTTCATTCACTTCACGTTAAAGTTTACTTCTCAACAGACCAAAATGAATAGACGAGTACAAGCAGTTTAGAGTTCATTTAGGAAATTATCAAATCACTCGGAAGCGGACATCATGGAAATTGTACCTCTTGACATTCAAAAGGTAGTAATTTCCTAAAGCAACTAGGACGCAAACATTTGAAGAATTGATGAGATCCTCAAAAAAAAAGGAGGACGAGTTCTTTCGATAAGGACACGGCATTAATTCATGACACCAGAATACCTCAGTTAATCCCTTTGAGACTTCCAAAAGTCGAAATAACAATGAAGGCCTCATTAGAATAATTACACAGCTCTGAAAATCAGCTAAGCCATAAAAGGAGCTAGATTGAGGGAGTTGTGATCTTTCTGGAATCGCTCATATCTATCGGCATGTGGATACCAGGGGTGGTGCGGTTACACAGATGACGTCAAAAGGAAAGTCAAAAAGTTTTTTGTTCTCTACGTCGTATTTACTGCTGGCGTTGAAATGGCAAGAACAATAAAATGAGCAAGTTCTATGAAGTGTACAGTATTTTGGCAACATTCAGGAGACTACAAGGTAGAAAAATCAAATCCTATATCTTTCGGTGTCCTCCCCCTCCACTCCTGGTACTGCTGCGTGGGATAAAGACTGATTTATTTATCTGATATTGTCAAAAAATAATGCTGAAGATTAAGGGGGCTAATCAGTCAGCAAGGGTATTACTAGCACTACTAGTATATTACAGTTAACATAAGGTATCTGTTAAGGTAAACAAACAAAGGAGAAAGAGGTCATGAACGGAGCTAAACGTAGCAAAGCGATTAGTCCAGGCCAAGAGAAGGGCGGAGCCTCAGATCACAACTCTCAGGAAGTAATCCAAAATACTCCGTTGGATGGAGATCCAGTTTCAATGCTTTCCGGCTCATAAAGGTGTTACATTCATGGATAAGCAGCTAAAGAGACCATTTAGGGAGTGCAATAGCACCATTTCAAGGTTTCAGAGGTGTTGTGAGGGAACTCACAAAAGTAGGATAACTGGACATTGGGATGGTTGACTAGTAGTGGGACAAAGGAATTCTCTTTTTATCCATTCTGATTTCCTATAAGTTTACAATTTTTCCCACTTACCATGTATTATTAGAAGGAGATCCTTTTCCTTATTCGCCACCTCCCCTGATTTGCGAGCCTGGCATTTCGGTGAACTTTTCAAAATGCTTCTGCTTCCCTCTGGCTCTTGGGTAGAGAAAATTCAATTGAAATTCATTTTTAGTTAAATGTTATGACAAGATTTATTCTTATTTGAACTTCTCACAACTTGCAGGCCTCTAATGAGGACGCTTACATCAAAACTTTAGATCTCCAGTAGAAAGATCCACTTACCAAACTGGAAGAAGCTGAAACATGGTAATGTGGTCATCTTTAATTATGTAATCACTTATTTAGTTATTTTTGTACATATTCATTGACCTAGCCATACTTGAATGTGCTTGAAAAGAACAGAAATTATAATAGTATTCTGTCCTTCCTTGAAGAATCATTCTGCAAACTATCGACGACGAAAAATCTACGCTTCAATGAGAAATCGGTGCTCACGATCTTTTTTCAAAGAAATTGCCGAAAAGGACAAGACGGAGCTGGCTAGGAGATAGCAATTCTCTCATTTATCCACAGTGCAAGATGGCCGAGTAATCTCATTAAGTGCTCACAGTGCTCACAGCCTCGCCATCCCTCATTGACCTTGGTTTGGACTTTCCACAGATTGCCAACAAATACGTATGCTTGTAAAAGCCTAATATATCAATTGCCTTATTTTCTCTCATTAGTAGAGAAGGTGATACTGTGAATAAACATCTTCTATTTTGAAAATCATACATGTTCCATGTGTTGAGTGTGTATGCACAACCGACATTTTCCTTGGCGCGTGGAGTCAACGCACCAAAACCGAACCATATCGACGTTAAGTTCTATTGGTGTACCTAGGTTTGAGAGAACGGGCGGACGAGCAAGGACAAGCTGTACGGGACCAAAAACGTGGAAGGTTAATAACTCATACTATTTTTGATGTTCGTTGGAGTTGTATGGCCTTCCTTCGCTGCTGATGAGTTCCGGGAAAGGCCATATTCTTATCTAAGTTCCGTACAATGACAGGAATTGAACGGATATAAGATTTCGTTTTCTTTTTCTTTTTTCTTCAATATTTCATCTAGTGCGCAAGATTGTAGAAAGGGGAAGTGGCTCTGTAGATGCTGCAGGGTTCGCAATACCTCTTTAAAGGACGAGATTAGTTCAAGCAATGGTTCTTTGAACCGTTTCCTTTCGGGAACAATTTGAAGACAAATTGGATAAATGTCATTGACAGACTACATATGTGCAGCGTTTTTAACTCGACATATTCGATATCACGTGTGCGTACAAAATTTCTGCTACGCAATGGTACAATCGCGAAATCTCCCACGCATGACGCACTTTAGCACTGTGGTGAGATTTAAAAAAATGGTATTTTTGAGCTGCAAACTTGAGCAGCCCACACATCGTGGAGTAGAAGGAAAGCTATGGTCCTCGGTATTTCCTGGAAAAGACAGTACTACGTCAAGGTAGGCAGAGAAAGCATCTTGCACATGCGTTATAGGGATAACCCAGGGTAGGCGTGTTAAGGTCACACAATTTTACCCATCGCTGACCTGGGCACCAAGTTTACCCTGGGTAACCTCAGTAAACATGATCAGCCTACTTATCATAAAGATGGAAGGAAAGCTATGGTCCTTGATCTTTCCTGCAAACGACAATTCCATGTCAAGCTAAGGAGAGAAATTTGCATCCGCATGCATCATTGAGATTATCAAGAGCAGGCATGTTAATTCCACACAGTTTCACCCATAGTTGAGTCGACCGTCAACGAGTTTACCCAGGGTAATTTCAATCATGCATCCAGGCCCTGCATGGGTCATGCCCATCCCATTAAAAGTCAGCTTGATTTTAGACAGGAAAAAGTCCATAGATGTGATATACTTTGACTTTGCTAAAGCTTTCGATAGGGTAAGCCACAAGAAACTCATTTTTAAAATTAGACAAATGGGTTTTCATCCAAATATTTGTAAGTGGCTGGAAGAATTTCTTAAGGATAGGACCTTCCAAGTACGTGTCAACTCAACATTCTCTGACACATTTGTCATTCGGAGCGGAGTACCTCAAGGTGGTGTCTTATCACCTATTCTTTTCAATCTTTTCTGTGCCGAATTGGGGGTATTCTGGAGGATAAAGGCGTAATTTGTAAGCAGTATGCTGAGACATAAAAATTTACAAGGAAATTGGCTCCATTCAAGATTTAGCCGTAGTACAAGCAGCAATTGATTCCTTGTATCTGTGGTCAAAAAGTTGGCAGATTCCGCTCTCTCCGAATAAAACTTTTCATATGAGGCTTGGTTCTTCCACGTTGGCTACTGATTACAAAATATCTAGGCATTCAATTGAAACGGTTACGGATGTTAGGGATCTGGGATTCCTTTACAATAACAAACTTGACTTCATCTCGCATTACAGAGAGCTATATAGGAAGGCCTTCCATCGCTCATACCAAATATTCAAAGCCCTCTCCACCAAGGATAGCGCAGTCCTGCTCAGAGCTTACAAAATCTACGTTAGACCACTGGTTGAAAGCGGAACGGTTATTTTCTCCCCCCATAAAAAGAAGGACATTGCAATGTTAGAGAAAATCCAGAACAACTACACAAGGAAGGTTTTGGTTCGTAAAGGGGGCTTTCTCTATTCTAGAATTCCTAATGCCAAAATTAGGAATAAATACTTTAATATTTCTAACCTTGAATCAAGGAGGGAGTTTTATGATGTTTGCATGGTACATAAATTATTAAGTGGAAAATCCGCAGTTAATTTTTCGCAATTTTTTACATTAGCACCGTCAATCACTCGCGGAGGGGCAATGAAAATTTGCTTTCAGCGCCCTAAAACCACGGTCAGAGCTAAATTTTTTACCGTCAGAGCCGGCTCAGCTTATGTTCGTTTGATTAAGGCCACTGGGGTCATCGGATCCTTCGCCTCTTTCAAACGGAGAATGGCAAAAATCTTACTCAGGTCATAAGTTTCTTAATTTTATTTTCAGTGTCATGGCTGTTTCTTGTTATGTTAGTTTTTACACGACTGTCTTATACGTCGTATTCGAATAAATAAATAAATTTCAACGTTAGAGGCAAAAAAGAGTAAGAAGGAGTGTGGGAACCTCACGCACTCGATGCTGGATGTCCTAATGTGCTATGCACGTTGCACTGCCTGCGGCGAACTAATAGCCAATGAAGCGCCTCGTGAGGCTCAGCGGAAGCTGCAAAGCATGATTCATTATTTGGCTACTTATCGAAACGTTCCAGCAGAGGCCCCTCAATTAGCCTAGGGCAACGTAGTACGCACTTCATGATGCGTAAACCACCAGAACCCGTAGTAATCCTTGTTGTGCAGTCATACTGCATGTTGGCTAAAAGTTGATCATGTCGCCAAAACGTCACGACAATTGTGGAATGCTTCGATCAAGATCTTCTGGGTAAGATGCATTCACAGGATATCTTACAGTTAGAGGAATCGCCACTCATTCATGGATGATGTAGTGATGACAATGACAAGCTCTTGACTAGTGCACAAATCGTGACAGTCAAGAATAGCCGCCCCAGAGTATGGATGCATAATTTGGGACGGGTAATCTCATACCCGTGCCTATTATTAACCGTGGGTAGCAGCTGTGTAGAGAAAACGTCACGTATAGGTAAGCATGCTGATGAGTGTGAAGAAAATGGTAAGTTTAGAAACGATAACAAGTTTACAATTGATAATTTTAATAATGCATTGTTTTTTGTCGCAAACCCAGTGCACCATCAACCCACATCTGTTATATAAATTGCAAACGAAATGTTTGAGACAATGAACTTTGCAAAAATTGTCAGTGGCTAATTGACAACGTCTCCACAGTTTCCTGTTACCCATAATCATGTTATATGTAGAAACACAGGTGAAAGACATGGATTCCCATATGCGTATGTTATCCTTGGATTCCCAGACACAAGTGCCATACTCAAATCCCCACATATCTTCGTATATGTAATTTCGGCTGCTGCGAAAACAATTGCTAAGTTATTTTTCGAAACATAGCCGGAAATTATCCTCGAGTTTAACGAAAGCAGCGAAAGAGAGACAAAGGATGTGTCTGTTGTGCGTAAAACGCATAAAATACGGAGCATATCATGGATATGTGTATGTACACTTGAAAAATAGCGGTTTCTGCTTTTTCGCACATTCATGACAAAATCCACTGCGAGCAACCAAGCCGGCATTCCCCAAAACCTTACTCTACCATATTTTAGGTTGGGAAATCAAAAGGTTAGGTGTAGCCCGTGATTGGTCTCAACTTGCGGTGTATCATAATTATGCGGGCACCCTCTGTAAAAATTGAATGAAAAACATCACTACATCCGTAAAAATGCTATCCCATTTTTGCAGTGAGCATGAATGCCATGGCTTCTTTCACCTGCCCGTCTACATATTCTGACCGGGAGAGTCAGAATCTTGCACGATAGCTTTGATGGCACTTGATTTCCCTGCAAATCGTTTGGCGATCCTGCCGCTAAAGAGGCCTGCATCGTGAGGAGCCCTCATCTACACCTGTACTGCCTCAGGAGGCCCCTGTCCTTTTGATATTGCAGTTTTAATTGAGCGACACTTACTATGTAGTGTCTATTGCAAAATTGACATAGGGATTTCCAGATATTCAGAGTTTTTATTCATTATTTGCTCTGGGTGCCCGTACAGGTAAGTATGATTACGAATTACAGAAGATGAGACCGAACATGGGCAACTCTTAAATTTTCCCTATTTCAACGAGAAATGTACGTTGACATGGGGTTATCTGGCCAGCTGAGTTCACTGGTCGCAGTGGCTTTATTTACGAATGTGCTAGAAAGCAGATGTCAGTTTGTCAGTTGTAGGGTGCTCGGATATTTATGGTAAAGTAATATTGTACTGTATAATAAGAGTAATATTGGTCCTAAAATGGTTGATTTTCACACTTTAGTGCTGCTACCTTCACATTTCTAACACCATGGGGAGTAAGGGCGAATTTCTGATACGTAAGCCGAATTCATTTCTTGGAACGAGGCTCCTTAGATAAAGAAAAGGTTATATAATACTAAAATAACTTAAGGAATGTGTTCAGAAACGGGAAAAGACAGGATAATCCCAAAAAGTCCAAAGTAAACCTATACCATTAGCCGTGGATAATGGTAGCCTGCCTGTTTGTTTTCCTACTTGTGTTTGTTTGCTTTTTTTCCGGAAAGCTATTGTTTAACCACTTTTTCATCATGTGTTATATGTACACGTGCGCCCAATATATGCATAGGTAGAAGTGGCAACGGCTTGTACTGCACTATTTACTACCTTCATGCCAATTTGTCATTTGAATTTTACTTGAACTTGGCTGACAAGTAGATGTTGGTGGTGCTAGGCTGCTACCCCACGTGAGGGATAGGAAGTTCATGAACATTTCACGACAACTGTCACGAGGCTGTCATTGCATTACTATATGAATGTCATAACAACTAATGCATAGGAGGGGTTTACTCCCAACTCAGGATATCTCAAGCTTGTTGAGCTCCGGGCTCGAAGTCTACATACATAGCTCTGAAATCACGACCTATCCACCACCACGCGTTCAACGACATTTTTCCCACATATTTAAGTTTGAAGGATGAAAGCACGGAAGAGCCTTCCACATTCTTAAGATTGCAGTGGGAAAAGAAGTAATGAGTCAGTGTTAGGTAAAAATCGAAAGTAGGTGTTGTTTTTCAGGAAGTGAAAATCTGAGACATTTGCTAATTAGAAGCATTGAATTTTGCTGCAAGAGCCATAACACCAAACGTAGATGATCACAAGACACAAACATTCTCAGGAAGAGTTTCTTCTACTTTTTCACTCCTGTGACGTTATCGAAAGCATGAAAACAGCCATGTGTTCGTAGATCCTAATAATTCCTCGTAATTTACGAACACCTCCATCACACTAGTAGCTTTTTCACATTTAACCTATGCAGATACGTGAGTAGTATAACCAGCAAGGAGTCTCTCAAATGTTTTAGGTAAAGATTTTGAGTGGCGTCAACTAGCCAAGCATTAGTCCGATGAGGACGGGAAGCAGACGACACTTTTCATCCGTCACCTGACAGACGCCGGAGTAATTTTCATTTCTCTCACTCCGAGCTTGCCATTAGTTCCAGCTTCGTAAATAAAGACTATTTTTAGGAACTGAAGAAGTTTTCGCTATCTTGCAAACAATCCTAAGAATATAAATAAGGCTAAAATCACTCGGTGAAACTGTAACTTATTGAGAATACTAGATTTTTAAGCTTATTCCTCACTATTAGTGTATGTGGGAAATGAATTAACAAGAAGAAAGAACAAATAAAATAGGTAACGAAGACAGGAGCAGTGGCGGACGCAGAAAGTGGGCGGGAGGGGGGGGGGCGTGGGAAGAAAAGTGGGGTCTCCGCCGTTTTGGGGACCCAGACGGAAAATAAAATTAATAATAATATTAATTATAATAATAAACAATAAATAAAAAATATATTAAAAATAATAATAAAAATAAACAATTAAAAATAAACTAACACAAGATTTTTATTTGTATTGTAAAGTAATTTCGAAAATTTGGCGACCCATTCTCGGGGGGGGGGCGCGCCCCCCCGCCCCCCCCCTGCGTCCGCCACTTTACAGGAGGTGCGTATTATAAACGAATAAGAAAATAGGCACCCTATAGGCCTCGCTCGGAAGGCCCTGCTCTGGACAAATTTATGTAGCTCCTCATGGAAGTGAAAAATTAACCACTCTCAGCCATCACAAACTTCACCATTAAAACCTAAAATGAATTCAAATAAATGAAAAAATCATAGTCTTTAACGCGAAGCCCTCGATTAAAGCCATTCCAAGGATAAAGATAGAAAGTCTACCACGAAGTAAATCCATGGAACAGCTGGATCTAACATCTGCAACGCCAACGCCTGACGCACGCAGGAACCCCAGAATAGCATCAACGTCTGCTTCCGTTGAATAGAACAGTTTCCACTTTCGAAGTGAAAAATACGGTAGCAGCGTTCTATAGGAAATGAGATGTTGAAAAATTCAATGGCTAGAAGGTGTCCTTTCCATTAATTATTTAGTGAATCACCATTGTGTTCAGTATGACTTGATACAATATTTATTGCATCACTCAAGAATAAGCATATATGGACATATGCACATGAGTAACTCAGGCAAAAGAAAACGTGTAGTGGTTGAGCCAGATTATGCCCTAAATTTGAAAAAAGAATCAGATTAAATGAGAGAAGAACGGGAGTACCGTAAGGAATCTGCAAGAAACGTTTGTCTTCCTGGGAAAGTCTGCATCCGGAACTGTTCACAGTAACGGAGAAAGGACGAGTTGTCGTCAGTATAACTTCAGTGGATCCTGCCATGAAACGCTCAGCAAACATGACGAATGTATTCACTTGTGTTCAAATACGAGTTGTTTGGATACATGACATCCCTTCCATATGTTCTTGCACAGATGCCCATTAGTGCTTTGGCGAATTTCTGGCACCATTAACAATCTATGAAAGAATGAAAGGAGCTGTCAGCACTAACATTGTGCCAAATGTATTACTACTGGTATGCATCAAAAACAAATTAATTATAGGATATTATTCAGTCTATGCCAGGTAATGAATTTATACCAGGTGTATGATTAATAATCTGCAACTGCACGATTTTGAACTTATGGGCATATAGTCCGTAGAATCCGCATATACTACTAGAGTTATTAGGCTATCAAGCAAGCAGCGACGTTTGTAAATATGGTAGGGGTCATCGACATGCGTCTGCAAATACGAGCCACTTTCTCAAAACGGCCATTTAGAACCTTTGTCCTTTAATGTCGACAAAGAAGGAACATCAATTACAGATCGCTGTACCACGATGCACGAGGTTTGTAAGAAAATTATCAACAAATTTTAAAACATTTAAATGGCACTTTCAATTCTATCGAGTCTCGAACCCCAGTAACTGCATTCATAACCACGTTCCCTTCGTTTCTGCATAGGATTGAAAGCTGCAATTATCGTTTGCAGCTGATGCATATCTCATGCAAAAGCAGCCTCTACGTGATTTCCCAGGTTTCAAAATGTTTTTTTTTGTCTCATGTCTCGTATTTGTGAAAATTTAGTTTAGAACTTATTTTTGCGTTCAGCACACGTAAATCTGGCACAATCTCCATACGAAAATCATTCGCTGTAAAAATATCTTTCTCTGTGCAAAAGATCCGAATATAAAATTCGTATGAATTCTCGAAAGAGTGCCTTTTATGGTTTTTATTCATGGTGGTAAAAGCGCAACCTTTCAAGCTTTGATCTGAAACGTGTAGGAACATTGAACTCTGTATGTGCTCTTGATTCGAACTCTACATACTTGGAAATATCGAGAAAGACCTAGAAAGTCAGAGAAAATAGTTATTTGAATCATACGACTTTCCCTAAGGTAACTGTAAGGAAATCATCAACATAAATAAAGCGCACTAAGTTGGAATAAAACCTTATTTACTTGATATGGAATAAAGCCTTATTTACTTGATATCAATATAATAACAATTTATGAGCGCTATTCCACATTTGGGCACTTGAACGCTATTGGTGTGTCCGTTTTGAACAGTATCCCCACTTTTGTAAGGTTACGTCAGTGCACGGTAGGAAATTGAGAGAAAAGGCCGACTACGTGAAGGAAACGGAAGTGGCATGCAGAACGATCTTGACACTCGGACCAAGCATATGAAATATCCTCTCTACTCTAAATTTAAGAGAACGCCGTGAGATACCGTACCGGCCCAGAGTAACCAAATGTAACCCTACAAAAATGGTGTTACGGGACAAAAAAGGTACGATATTCGTGCTCCCAAATACCCCTACTATGCGATCTCCAAGCAGGAATTTTTTTTGAATTTTTGTTTAGCTGAAATTGATGTTTTTTAAAATTTTCTTTGAATTTTCTTGCCAAAAAAACAGCCGTAGATGTTTAAAAGAAGTTACCTTGAAAGCTTTTCTCTATTCTTTCCATTCTTATAGGAACAGTCCAATCATTGATTCGTAGTAAGTGATCTGCAGGCTCATGGTGTGAACTGTGTCACACGTATTGTTTATTTTCTTTAATAATTTCAGAGGTGTACACCCCACCACTTTATTCCGTCTCCGAGCGACGCGATTTTCTCTCAAATTCCATAGTATTTGCTTTTTCCTATGTACATATTCTTTATACAGTAGCCTCATTTCTTTCACTCTCCTGAAAACCGTTATTTCAATACTATTAAAGTTCATTACTAATACTCTTCTTACTATTAAACTTCATTACTATAACGGACCCCCATGATGAAAGCTTGCAATCACGTGCTAGCCCCCTTACGCCTGCGCTCTAGAAAATTTTGTTGCACTACCATGATTTATATAAGAGGATACTCTTCTACTGTTCTTTACGAGCACTTAATTGCAGTATTTTTTATTTTAGACAGTTTTACTGCCTTCATTTGAACCGGAGTTGTTGAATTGTAACCCATTATATTGTTGAAATTGAGTATCTCCTAGAACGACTACTTAAGGAGATAACGTACTGTACTTCCTCCTGGGGAGATGATCACAAGTTCAGTTGTTTGGCTTTTCGTTTTTGCTTAAGTGGTGGGAAAGACTAATCCCCTTTCATCAACATTTAAGTAAGCCTTACGTATTGGTACTACCCGTCAAAAACACACATCACAAGAACTTCAACAATTCAACGTGTTATTTAGGTACAGTTCAAATACTGTGCATCGGATTAGCTGAAATGAATCCCGTGCTCTGAACTAATGCGCACGAGGTGCCAGAGACTCAATGACCGAATGATTGAAAGATGTTACCAGGAAGGGGACCGTTGATTACAATAATTTTATGATATGTTATGTTATGTTATGCTCTTCTTCCGGACCATCTTTATTATTTCCCATTTAAGACACGTATGAAAATAATTGAACGAAAAAAATGAAAGATGACAGAACACCTCATAACAAGCACTCTAGAAAAAAATAGAGAAAAAAAAAGGAATAGTAAGGAAATTGGATACAGAGAAGCAGATGCTTTTGTGTAGCCACTTTTAGCGATTTAAAACGTTGCAAGGTATAAGGTCACAATTTTAACTTATCATTGAACTCATCTTTCAGAATACCTCATCATAGCGCACTTCATATGAGCGTATTAGGCATTGTGGACAATTTTCAGAGTATTGGAAAATTAAGGTATTAAACTTGCATTTTATGAGTTGCTGCAAACTTACATAGACATTCAAGCAGTGTAAAACTGTCAATAAGAGGGTGATAGCTCAAATCTTTATTTTGCCAAAGAATACCGTTCCATAATAGAACAAAACCACCTCATTATCCACATAGATAGATGCGCGAATGAAATACTAATGAAATTTCCTGGCAATTCTCGCCAACCAGAAACATTAAATTACAAGATCACATAATGTTTATTAAGCCCTCCTATAATCTGGAAAACAGATTTGGAAATTCAATTATAGTAATTGACAGTACCCTTCACAGGTCTCACTTTTTTGCTGAATGTGATACAATAATAGTACATGAATGTACATAGTTCTCCAGCAATACATAAGCTATCATGTAAAGATAATACGATATTAGTGACCAGAACCCCGACTACCCCTGCACACAAGTTTCCAGAGAGAAATTCTCATTTTTTTCGATCTTGAAGTGGATATTAGGTAAGCTGATGTACAACACATGGCACTGATTCTTGACTCTATTTACACGATCAAAATGGCCATGCTATCAATTCGTTCTTCTAAAATATTCATGCTCTCCTCGAGAATTTCTGTGTTCACTTTTCACATGTAACCTGGTAGATCTGGTAGCTTAGGCAGTGCGTTTGCAGCTCCAGAATCCATTCTCCTCATTTTTTTAATGGTAGGACTCTTTTTCGAATCGCAACTGTAGGCTCCTCTGTTGGATGTAAATGTTGAGCGATTTCATTGGAAATGCCCTGTGTAGCGCTGAAACAAGGACCGTAATACATTCCCGCCTTTTAAAGGCAGCAAGCACGGAAGAATTCGTCACTCAGATCTCAGCGTGAAAATGAGTTTTCGACTATAAGAACTACGGATAAAGTGGACAATTTGCTCAGAACCCACGGTAAAATGGTTCTCGGATGGTCCCAATTTGCAGCATTAAAGCAAGGTGGGTTACGTGGGTGGAAAATTATCCTGCTGAACATGTTCTGGTGCAGTCTTGGGCGTCTGGGGCGACTTGCTATGACTGCTGGTAGAGCGCTCCCCAGTGAGCGATAGACCTCCGTCATAACTCTGTCGTTGAGTGGTGGAACGTGAGGTTGGGTGACTTCTTCCATCATTCGTACGAAGTATGCTTGATCTTCCACTGCTGGCTCTGCGTGACTAATGCTGGGTACCCGTCTGCTCTACTTGATTGTTTCTGTTGGAGCAGCTGGTTCGTCGTCAGGATTGTCGCTGGTGGTTCCTGACTTGTCTTTCTGCATCATGCTAATCGTTCGTTTGAGCGACCTAAGTTCTTCTTGCTTCTTCTTGCTTGCTCCAGTACTTAATTTTGTAGTACACAAACTTGTGGGAGCGCAGGCATTTGGTCTTGAGGGTATACATGGAATCCAACTTCAGTTGCTTGTTGGGTATAGAATTTTTGTTATACTTGTCCAAGCGTTGTTTCCAGCTCTTTGATGACGGTGTCGACGATGTTCAGGAACACATCAACCAGGGCGACGACTATCTCTGGTTGTACTGCGTATGGCTTATCATGGTATAGCCAGTCCTCTCGTCGAAAACTTGATAAACATTCTTGTCCCACGCCTTCCTCGTATAGGGGGTCCATCATCACGTAGCGAGTTGTGAAGCGAAGGATGCGTTCCTTGGTAGTACTTGCTGTTTGGAGTGTCCGATTGACGAGAAGCAACTGCTCGCTAACGTCCGAGAGGAAGAAAGCCTTCTGTTTCCTCAGGTATTCCCATTGAATTCGGAGAGTTGTGGCTTTGTCCTTCCGTTTTTTTAGACCGGACTCAGGTGTGCTGTTATTCTTGATGAACTTGTGACAAGAACAGAATGAACAGATGAAACGGATGAAAGTGTACACCTGATCAGGCGAGATCTACCTCTCAAACGTGCTGTTGTTATCGGTGAACTTGAATCCGAAAATGCACCTGAGTGCGTATAGACGATGCTCCATAAAGTGGGGCTGCAACGCTCGCGAAAACGTGGAATTTCACGGCCACGCGTCTTCGATTGATTACCTCAAACATGGGTAATTAAATCTTTATTTATTTATTTTAAATACGTGATACCATTAAATGAGGTTAAGTGAAACTAACAGCTAAGTGAACAGGAGAAAAGTAAATGCATAACAACTTCAAGTGACGAGTTTAGTGAATCATGTGGTTGAGTGAATGATAACTTGAGTAGGAACAAAGAGCAGTCTACTTGCTACAAACGATGAGAGTGGTGCAGTGATATATTACCAGAAATTCTCGAATTCTTACTGAGGCTTTGCGAAACTGATAAAGCGAAGAACAGAATGAAGGGGAATCACTTGTTGTTGGTAAAAAAGGAGTCAAGCGAAGAGTATGAGTGTACAAAAAAACCATAATTCCCTGAAACTTGATACAAACCTAGAGAAGTGAAGAATGGAGCAGTGGGTAAAGTGAGAGGAAATTTAACGACCGTCCCGGCCTGTACTCATTGATCGATGCCATGTGGAACACATTGCTCTTTATACATTTCTGTTCCTTGCAAATGCCGCAGCTTCTCGCGGAGATGGAATGCCGCGATAAACACGATGTTGTCTGGGAAAGTGCGGTTGCCGCTTCAGTCTTGGCCGCCTGACGGAGACCATGAAAATACTCGAATTAGTGACTTAATAAACGAAAGGGAATTCTAAAAAATAGGTCGACATTGTCGACATGCCCTATCATTGATTTACATGTTTTGTCAAGAATTATACCAGCTGGAAATGATAACGGCTAGCATGGGTATATAAACGAGGGAGAAGTGTAGGTCCCATTCAGACTCAAGGAAGAGGAATCAGACACGGTGGGGATGTGGTGTCAAGAAAAATCACTCACACACCATTTGAGGCTAGGGGATTTCAGTGCTCTAGGGTGCATTCCCACAGCTTCGGTGGACTAGGATTCGTAAACGCGTAACCAGGCCAAACCAAGTTAGCAAACCTACATTAGCGTCCTACATCTAACATTACCTACTTAGTCTATAGGATGAGCAGTCGCTCTAACCATCTTTTGCTATGTGGTTCACGTTTCTCAATCTACGTAGAACGATTTCGTTTCCTCACTACTGGCGCCGGCGCACTCTTACTGTGGCAGCACCAAGTGGCGGGAAAGGAAAAATACCTTGAAATTCGGAAATCCACAGATCTCGCTGATCGCTTCAAAGTGGATTAATTTCGGAGAACTGGTTCAACCGCTTGAGTTGGCAGTCAGTGGTGGAATGAAGGATTACCATGGATCCAGCATAACAAATGTCAGTGATAAGATAGGGCAGCCAGGGAAAGTTGTCCAAACGGCTGAAGCCTCAGTCCAATACTTCCCAATTCTTTTAGTTCAATTTCAGGGGAGTGGTTAAAGGCAGGGTCTCATCTCACTACCACCGTCCGAGAATTTGGCCAAATTCTCGACCGGCGTAGGAGGCGCCTCACGTCTGCGGCTTAGTTTTCAGCAACAAGAACACCCATGCGATAAATGAGATTAGCTGAGGTGTATGACAAGACAGGCAGTTTCCTCGTCGAGCAAGTAGTCCATGCCATGTCGGATTGGTCCCCCAAAAACGAGCCTTTGACGGTTTTATTGGAAATCATGTACATTCTTGGACTCAGCGTGTCGACAAGGTCCGGATTCGGTTAGTACCCCAGAGTCGAAAATAAGGTGAGACACTACTTTTGGAAAGAATATGCTAAAGGGAATATTTTCAAGGGCAAACCTTGTTGCTTATCAGAATGCGTCCACAGTCAATATGTGCTGATTCGGGAGGCTTGAGGATAAAACAGTGGCTTGTCATCCTGAAGAAAATTTCAAACAATTCCATCCTCGCGGTCCTCGCGGCCTCAAATATTTTTGCGACTACGATCCAGCATCATGCAAAAAAGAAGCTTCCAATCCGCATTCTACTGTAATGCAATTCTCCATGGTTACGGTAGGTCTAAATTATGGCAGGAATTGAAAATTCAAAAAAGTGCAGTTGTTTCTCCCTCCCTGATCTTTCAATCAAATCCAGCAGTTTTTTCTGCACTTTTTCCCTGATATATTAGTTTTTGATATGTTCTAATTTGGATTTGTAGTCGTCAATTTACTTTAACGTGTTTTGCTGGAGCTAGTAACCGAATGGCTGATAAAGTTGGATAATCGATTTATTAACACATAACAAGACAATAATATAGTATGAAGAATAGTTGAGCTATATTTGCATTACGTGACTCTTAACACTCTTAACTGAACCACATACATAATATCATAACCGACTATCGCACCCATATTATGTAAATATAATGTAACCTATACTTTACTTTTGAAGTTTACATGTCCTATAATGTTTAAAAATGGAAATGGGGTAACTACGTATTCAAGATTTCCCATAAGAAGTGCTGATGTACTCTTCAGACCCGCATTTTATTGGTTCTAAATGTGGATAAAAGCGAATTCTATTATAGGTACAATACTAGGGCAGCAATGTCATTAGGGGTTGGTAAAGCAGTCCCACAATGTCATATAATTTCGAAACGAAAGAAGGCATACGGAAGCCGCTAGTTTTTTCCTGACATAAAATCAGAACAAAAAACTGCGTAGGCTTCTGATTAATGGCAAAAACGTGCCAACTCCCCCAACTTACGGGTTATTGCTGTAGCAATGACTTTACCAAGGCTATCAGATTACCCTTGGTAATCTCAATGATCCATGAAAACCTTACGAATCTGTTCTGCGGTATGGGAAAATTTCGTATGAGTTCAAACGTTGTAGACACGTAACTAATGACTCAACAAGAGCCCCGTTTTTTTGAACGAGTGCTCATGTCTCTGTAGTAAGGGTCACACTTTTCAGTCCCATACGGAACAACAGTTTCTAGGTCTTTTAAGCACAAGCGACTCGACTCATAACAAAATGGGAAACGGGTACAAATTTACCATTATTGAGCGAGTACACTGCTGGATAATTCTCGAAAAGTATAGCTCATACGGTCATTGCGACGTAGCGTCCCTGGTTTTGGTATGTATGGATCGTGGAGCGACGGCAGAAGGTGCGACATACTTCTCAAGTAGGAGTCATAGACATATTTACTCCTCAAACTTATTATAGTAATTTCAATATGAAAGTGTTCAAATATTACAACAATAAACATGTTCACTTAATTTACTGATCCTAAATGAATTTAAAAAAGAAAATGAACAAAGGCTTGGGAGGATTAGTGTCACCTCCGGCAAAATCAATCCAAGTCATCCGTTCTTATCAGGCCAAAGTAGAAGAAACTGGAATGTTCCTATGGCTGTCCCTGTGTCATGATTGGTGGTTGGACCACGTAAGTGCAGGGCGCTAATTGTTTCATACGCTAGACTTTTCTTCTATCTTGCTTAAGAATGAATCATCCAGGATAAATTTTCACTGATTCACCAAAAAAAAGAATAACAAAGAGGACTTTGCAACAAATTCCATAATGGCCACCTTTTTATTCATCGCAAGCTTTCAATTCCCTCATGAAAATTCTCAAAATTTCGCATTTGTGTCGGCAGACACCTGCTTACCTACATCATCTTTTCGGAGTGCTCCTTATGGTCTTCATTCCCTGTCTTTCCGTTATGCGTTGTGACCTTTATTATGAAATTGTAATACATCTACAATCAACCAATCAACGGAATTGTCATTGCTGACCGCAGGATGCCCAAATCACACAATCAAAACGGGTCGCTTTCTCAACCATCTGGATCAGTACACGCCAGAATATTTACTCACTTAGCCAGGAACTGACTGCACCCTTTAATAGGGTGGGGAACAGTGCCTTGTCCCACTGACGCTGCACTTCTTATCTCCAAGATCTGTTCCGCAGCGAGAAACTGCCTTTGTTTACTGAATGAACAGTTCGCTGGCAGATGCTATCTATGGGAAAACCAAACTCCTCAATTTCACAGCGAATTAGGAAGAAATTCAAGCCAAAATGTGAGGAGTAGAACAAGCAAATCTATTGACAAAACGGATTCAAAGCTGTCTGCACTTCTAGGCTGAGGAGCTTGAGAACATGCCATCCTGCGGAAAAGATCTCACTATCCTAATCCACAAGTCACCACCACTCTGGAACGTCCCATGAAGGTCCCGAAAAACGTGAATTATCATAAATAACACTCTTTTTTGGAATTGTTTTGTTCTGTAAGCTGACATTCCCTAATGATAATACCCTTGCAGATAATGATCCCTAAGCCAAAACATCTATCAAATAATGATACAGACTTTGAGTGACCCACATCTGCATTGTTTATTGTGCGCATTCACAGCATGTGGTCCGAAGAGAGCGTGACGAACTGGAGACGCGAGCGGCTAGAAAGGCTCCGTCGAGAGACCAATTACGCATTTAATGTGGTACTTTGCTCGTATAAAATAAATATTTGAAGAATTGGCATGAATCCACACTTCCGGGCGGATAGAATTGATTGCATGGCCTTTTCTGTGTTCCGGAGATGACATAAAGCTCATGACAACAAAAAACCGCAAAGATGTACTTCTTCAGACGTCACAACCAAAAATTTTTAATTTTCTTGGAAGGAAATTGGAATTTTGGTGTGGTCCCATACATATTACATCCGAAATGCCGAACAAAGCCAAAGCCTTACGAGATTCACACTGCTAGAGAAAAATCCTCACTGGTCTCGGTCTAAAATACTTCAACTAAAATTTCACTTGAAATTAATTGGAACGACCCAAACTCGTTCAGATTCAGGAGGGTTTTGATTACCAGAGATGACACTTGCACGAGATTTTCCATCAGAATTGGCCTCGGGAGTCATGCACCAACATGATCGACAATATGGAGTAATGAATAGTGTTTGGTAGCAATATCTACACAGATTACATCCACCACTGCTGGTCTACTATGGACCTTCTCAGCAGGAGTAAACAGCTGATTGACACAATGAAGCATTATAACCTGTACGTTCGTATCTCATCTCTGAGATTTTAATATTAAAATAACCTCAGAAGAAACCGATCATGTTCGTGTACACAAATCGGGACAGAAATGTCGAAAAACCCCTTTTTAACCTTTTCTTCCATTGGTACTTTAAGATACGCGCTGCGACAGCTGCCACAAGAATTTTTGGAGTTGTAGCAACGATATTATTTACCACTCGCGCCCGTGGTGCTACAGCGCGACACCTTTGTTAGCTGTCGAAGCTGGATCTTCAATTTCTCAAGAAAGACCCTGTTCAGGAAGGATTTCTTTGGCATTTTTGAAAGGAATTTCATATATGTACCACTGCAACCATTGTTTTCAAGAGAGATTCTTCTGAAATCGAGATCAATCAAAAAAGAGAACCGTTCTGAGGTGAGACACTGCCTTCGAGCTCGAAAGCTCACTTTGTTCTAACAGTAACATACTTTAGAAAGTCTATGAGCAGTCATGTTCATCATACTTCCTGTGCGGGAAACTTCCCTCAATTACAGCAATGAACTGCGCCTCGAATGTGGGGGTCAATCTGCTAAGGTTCTTTCTTAACCATCTTTGGGCAATTCTCCTCGTGCCAACATTGCCATTCTGAACTAAGCCATCCATACCCAGAGTATATTGAAGGGAAACCATGGAATTATCCCCACGTTCCCATATGGAACGGGAAGCTAATGGAACTCGACTAAGTAAATATACATTGAAGTCTAATGTCAACAATCTGGACACAGCGTTCCGATCAAATTCTCGACAGTTTGATACATCGCCCAACAGTGAAGTTGAGAGGTTTTCGTCTTTTCTCTTGTAGGTAACCATTTCCTAAGGATTTCCTAACCGTCTTTAGCTTAGCGTACTCATAACTGACATAATTGGTTAAGGAATGGAGTCGCTAAACTGATTTAAATTAGAATAATAGCCTCATGTAGTCTTCTTCGCAGATGTCTATGACTAAAAGTGTTTATAAAGTCCCTTCGCCGAGCAACCCCACGCGAAGGCTATTGAAAATCCAGAGTTCCCAAGGATCTCAAGGAAGAGAAGTAAGTTAACACCTAAGTAACCCTACTAACCAAATGTGAAGCCTTGAAGCTATAGCAGTAGGCTTTGCGCCTCCCCGAGATCCCAGCTGCACTCCAGTGTTTGGCACCGAGAAAAGCGTCGAACGACACCAGATGGCGCGCAAACAACGAAAAACTGGTTACGGCGCGAGGAGCATCATATTACTGTGTGTACAGTATAGTTCTAACCGAATATTCGTATTCGAATAAATATTCGAAAAATTCGAATATTCGAATATTCGAATAGTCGAATATTCGAGAATCCCCCAATATTCGAACATATTCGAATTCGAATATTCGACAGGTCGCACTATTCGAATATATTCGAATATTCGAAGCCCATATTCGATATTCGATCGCCATTCAAAGCAAAAAAAACTAGCGTGTGTCCTTTAGCGGTACTAGGGATGTAACCGGACAGCGTTAGCAACACAACTTTCGCGTAAAATAAAGCAGATTATACGCATCATCACCACGATTACGAAATATCTGCAGATCTGCAGTAAGGCACCAGGAGAACAAGGGGGGCGGACATCTTGAACAACAGTGCCCTACATTCTCCAGAATATGGGGCACGGCTGGGTCACTGCCCCAGATTCATGCGTCGTTGCCCTACTTTCGTTGACTGCTCCGCTAATTACAGTGAGGTAGCAAAGACGTCATCACTACAGCAAGCGGCTGCCTAATTCTGAGAATCGTGTCGAGATCTGATTAGCAACAAAGATTGTGCTGTATAGTACTACCTGGTCAACGACATCTAAAAGTGATCATTTTAACGTTGTCAAATGTGAACTGGTGTATGTTTATTCGTCATCGACTATAACCCAGATTATTTGGAGGCTGTCTGTTCTACTTGGAGGTGATGAGCTACGACTGATGCTTTCAAAATTGAGATTGCACGACTGATTGAAGCTTGAGGTCTTCCTTCATTTGTTTGCCCGATCAATATAGTGAAGATTAGATCTTCATATCACACGTCGGCGACTTGATTCTTTTCCACAATAAAGCAAGGAGAAGATAGAGAAATAAAAACATTATCGCAACTATTTTTCCCTTTCACTCAAACAAACTTAACTTTCGGAAGTTCCACGGAGCTTTGAGACAGATAGAATGATCCAGGTAACTAACATATCAAATGGCATGTTTTCGTCCAATTTTTATAGTGGTATGTTCCTGCTTGACTTCAGCTAGTCATATAAGAAGCCGTGATAGACGGAACTTCTGTCGGGTCACCCGCGGAAGTTCCGAAAGTTTGTCTGGTTGTACTCGACGGCAGAATATACATACTTCTTCCACGTTTGAAAGCACGAAAACGGTAACTTTCTTGCTGCGCAAATCAAATATACAGCACAATCTTTGCTCTTGCTAGTCAGCTCTCGACAAGATTCTTGCAGTGAAGCGAGCCTTGGCTGTATCAGTGACCTCTTGCCCCACAGTAATTAGCGGAGCAGCCATCAAAAGTGGGGCAGGGAATCTGGGGCAATGACCCAGTCACGCCCTGTATTCTGGGAATGTAGGGCACTGGTGTTCAAGATGTCACGCACCCGGAGAACAATATGCTTTCAGAACATCGTAGTGTGTATGTTTGGTCTAAATTTTCCTCGTGCTACTTTTATAGTATTTGCTCATTGTACCTTCTCTTCGCAACTACTTCCGTGCGTCCCGTACCCATTTTTCCGTTCTTTTTTCACCTTTGATATCTCGGCAAATGTCCACACTTATGAGAGAGACCATTACTCCTGTTGTCGTCTTTCCTTGAGATACTTACTACATATTGAAGTTTTGCTTTCGTTGTTCTGTGCTAGGTTTACTGTCGAAGCTTCACGATGAAGAACGAACTGATCACTTGAGACAAGCTTCTTTGATGTCAGGCGATATTCGCAGAGATTTCTCTAGCGAATGCTTCTCAAATATTCGAACATTCGAATATTCGAATATTCGAATATTCGAGTATTCGAAACCCTCGATATTCGAATATTCGAATTCGAATACTTCTGACATTGGACGTTCGAATAATATTCATTCGTTCGAATGGTTTCTGAAGAGTCGAATATTCGATATTCGAATATTCGAAGCTCCTCTTCGAATGTGTTAACTATAGTGTACATACAGTTCTGGAAGGTAATGTTGCTTTGAATGGAGTTCACATGAAGACAACATCCAGAAATCATGTTCGGTAGCACGAGTTTCCTGGATTGAAACTGGAGGTGTAGCAATAAATCTGGATTCGTTCCCTTCGTCAAAAAAAAAACTCAGGTTATAGCGTTTATGCAATTTCAGACAGTATTTGTTGATTTATTTATTTTCTTCCCGGTTTCAGGAATTCCTTAGGATGTGGGATTCCTGTACGAAGCTAAACTCTGCCAAAATTCAATGTTCATCAGTGTGAAGTGAATTCAGAAGAATGCGAATTCAGCGGGACAGCGGCTAAATAAAGCCAGTTAATCGTTTCTCTGTCAAGCCATTGTCGTTGTAGTGGCGGTACACAGTAGAGGTTGCAGTTATATGAGTAATTTTCTCTAAATTTCTAGGCAAGAACAAGAACTTGAGCCGGCTAGGTAGCTGTGCATTACTTGGTTACCATTTTTGGTACAATCAACGACGATCTTCTTAATCTTCGAATAGAATAGATAATTCTGCGGAAGAAATATTATATTTCTTCAGTAGGAGACGAAATTCCAAGCATGGTGTCGGTAAGAAATTCGACTCGATCCACTCGAACTGAATTCCGAGCTGTTATTTATCGAATTCCGAGTCAGGGGAATTACCGATTTTTAAAACACGAACACGGGGCTAAGTTTTTGAAATTTTAGCGACGTTGAAAGCGTAATAAATTCGAATTATTCGGATGATTCGATGTCTATAAAATCGATCTGACCCCAGTGTTATGTGCGGATGCAACTGGCTTCCTTCTGGAGCCCTTTTCAATGCATAAATGCAACCGACACTGATTTGTGTAGCTAAGGGTTTACGTTCTCCAAATGTGAGCAACTTATCATTTTTTTCGCTACCTTTTCACGCTGAGGTCTTCGTTTTGAAAAACAAAACTTCCGTTGGGGAATCTTATCAGCGTGGAAAGGGAGGGTTTGTCTAACCATTACAACTGCATAAGGCTCGAGATAGATCCACACTATCATGATAGTATTTTTGTTGCCGAATATATCATACTTTGTATATATTACAGACATTATGTGACTCTGTGCGTGCGTGTGCACACGCACTGTGATTGGTCAGTGATGGTGATTGGTGGTGATTGCGAGATCATATAAAAGACTAAGAACGGGTATGGTGTGGTGGAGTGGGGTAGAGAGATGGTCGACCAGAAGGTCCAGCGATGTGCAACGGTGCCTCATAAAGTAAGGAAACACCTGGAGATGGGTCCAACGGTGTGATAAGGGTGCGCCGGCGTCCAAAAGTGGGGAAACGCCTGGAGTCGGGTCCAACGGTGTGATAAGGGTGCGCCGGCGTCCAAAAGTGGGGAAACGCCTGGAGTCGGGTCCAACAGTGTGATAAGGGTGCGCCGGCGTCCAAAAGTGGGGAAACGCCTGGAGTCGGGTCCAACGGTGTGTAAGGATGCGCCGGCGTCCAAAAGTGGGGAAACGCCTGGAGTCGGGTCCAACGGTGTGATAAGGGTGCGCCGGCGTCCAAAAGTGGGGAAACGCCTGGAGTCGGGTCCAACGGTGTGATAAGGGTGCGCCGGCGTCCAAAAGTGGGGAAACGCCTGGAGTCGGGTCCAACAGTGTGATAAGGGTGCGCCGGCGTCCAAAAGTGGGGAAACGCCTGGAGTCGGGTCCAACGGTGTGGTAAGGATGCGCCGGCGTCCAAAAGTGGGGAAACGCCTGGAGTCGGGTCCAACGGTGTGATAAGGGTGCGCCGGTGTCCAAAAGTGGGGAAACGCCTGGAGTCGGGTCCAACGGTGTGATAAGGGTGCGCCGGCGTCCAAAAGTGGGGAAACGCCTGGAGTCGGGTCCAACAGTGTGATAAGGGTGCGCCGGCGTCCAAAAGTGGGGAAACGCCTGGAGTCGGGTCCAACGGTGTGATAAAGGTGCGCCGGCGTCCAAAAGTGGGGAAACACCTGGAATCGGGTCCAACGGTGTGATAAGGGTGCGCCGCCGTCCAAAAGTGGGGAAACACCAGGAGTCGGGTCCAACGGTGTGATAAGGGTGCGGCATGAGGGCTACGCTTACCCTGTTTCTGCGGACCTCCCACCTAAATCACCTAGACGTACATTGTTTCCTTTCGTATCCGTGTTCTCTTCCCATTCCGTTTGTGTTTGAATGAACCACTCCCTCCTTTGCGCTTATATACACCGGTGGCCCCTTATCACTTGAATTACCACAACAACCAGTTGAGCCTAAATCATTTCGAGATAACATTCGCACTGAATCGTTTACACTCAATTCTTCACGACCACTAACTTCGCTCTTATGGGAGGGCGTAACTTCGTTCATATGCGAGAAAGCAACAACTACGGGAGAGGGCATCTCAGGATAGCGGAAGAAGTGCGTGGAAGGATACAGATTTTATCAATCCATTTACACTTTTGTGCCTGCTTTCAACATACAGTATGCGAGCGAAGCGAGCATCAATAAAAGTCTGGAAGTCCGGCGTTAGCCGGACGGCCAGACTGGTGTATATACAGATTATTTCAAAATATTCTTTATTAAACTAGTCGCTTGCTGTTAAAAATGGCTTGTCAAACCGGTTGAAATGTAGGCTTGAAACACAAAATATCAGATGGGAAAATTGTCTTGGTTCATGCCACAACAATTTTCATACATATTTAAACTGAAGTTCCTTATTCTTTCTTAAATTACCAATGAATTCGATAGTATCTTTGATTAATGCGAGGGTCATGTCATGACGGGTATTAGCGATCTCAAAGACGGTGCTGAAGAACCTAAAACTTATTGGATGAGATCCAAGTTTACAGGCCGCCTTGCTAACAAGGGAGTGCAAGAGGCCAGGCTCGAAGATTGGAATGAAACCTATCTGGCTCAAATCTCTATTTGAGTAGGTGCTACACCATGTATTTCATTACTACTCTACTCCATTGAACAACTAAAACAAGAATACAAAATGGGCGCTCATGACAGGATGCAAACCCTCGACCCTCCGCCTAACAGTCCTATGTCTTCCCCACTCGGCCACCCCATCGCTAACGAAAAGCAGGAAAGGATATAATGATGTGGTGGGATTTCTATTTTCTTGGGGCCGAGAGCATTAATGAAATACACAGTGTAATACCTACCAAAACAGAGATACAAGCCAGATAGGCTTCATTTCGATCTGTGAGCCGGGCCTCTGGCATCTCCCTTGTAAGCGCATAGGTACTACCGTTTGTTTTACGTCCGACACGATAAAGACAAGTCCGAAACGATAACGCTATAATATGTTCAGTGAACGCTAGAGCGTTCAACATCTCGATCATTAAGATTCTGGAGGTAAGAGAGTGCTTATACTCACTCAATACTCCGGTCAATGATTGCAGTTTGTGTTAGTAACTCGTTTGTTCGCGTTTTTGAAGAGCCGAAGAGATTATAGAAGCCTGAGGAGTTGTCCTGACAGTTCTACAACGCCATTGTTCAAAGTATTCGTTTCCCGGATATTTTGAATTTCCTCATTTTTCAAGTCATCCGGAAGTTGGAATATTCTTAAGGAGATCGAATCGAACACGACTATGTATTTGGTATGCATAAACTTTTGGACATCGACTGTAATACACAAGAGCAGTTTTTCAAAGCAAGGCGAAGCGATAGATTTACTGATTTGCAATCAGATTCAGATAAGAATCTCCTCGCGCGAAAGAGTTGCCTCGAACGGTGCCGAATACTGAAAGAAATGCTTCATTGTGGGTATGAGCTGCTGGCAAAAGTTTTCAATGCCTACTTCGCAGAAAATATTACTTTCTAGTAGATTATAACCTATTGGACCAATTGAACTTCGAAACTACTTGAGGATTAAGCAAACATTATCACTTCTGATTTAACTTAAGACCAAGGTCAGGGTTATAACTGTAGGACAACGACAAAATCAGCCTCTATTTGTAAAACGTTTGTTCTGCTTACGCATCACTCAAATATGCATAAAATACCTATTACTATACATTATATACTATATACATTACTATATATTATTATACTAACAAGGGAAGTGCAAGAGGCCATATTCGAAAATCGGGATGAAACCTATCTGGCTTGAATCTTTGTTGGAGAGGGTGTTGCAGTATATATTTTGTTACTGCCCTCGGCTTCAAAAAACAAAAATCCCACCACAGTACTATATGCGTTGCAGCACTAGTCCATCAGCGACGAGGTGGCCGAGTGGAGAGGATGCGGACTGATAGGCAGGAGGTCGAGGGTTTGGATCCCGTCATTGACACTCGTTTTGCATTTTTGTTTTTTATTCCTCCTATGTTATTGAAATCAATTTTGGAGGGCTAGAAGACAACACTTGTCTTTACTGACGTACTAGCTATAGAATAACTACTATGCTATGAACGTAGTTTAGTGATCGTACAGCTTTCCCTCGAGTCGCTAGAAAATTGTAAAATTTTCATTCAAAACAAAAAAAGGATGGTCAATGAGAAAGCTATTGTAAGCTCGCAGTGAGCAGCCTCAAGAAGAATCCTTCCAAATGCTTCGGCCAACTTCCGCTCATCACGAGTTGCACAGTTGCCATCACCCGGACCAAACCGAGCCAACAAAAGGGCCACGACGCGTGAAGGTTCGAACATTATGAACCGAGTGGGAAAGATTTTGAGTTACAGTCGTGAAAAGTGACTGCTACTTTATAGCTAATCGAGGGAGAAAAGCAGGTTTTATATAACGTAGTTATTCCGTGCCTAGTGCGTCAGTAAGGATAAGTATTATCTTCTAACCTTTTAAATTTGATTTCAACAACACAGGGGGAATAAAAAAATGAGAGAGCAAAACAGGTAGGTGCGCATGACGGGGTTCAAACTCTCGAGCTGACAGTGCAGCATCCTCCCCACTCGGCCACATCGTCGCTGACGGACGAGTGCTGCAGCGCATATGGTACTGTGGTGGGATTTTTGTTTTTTGGAATCGAGGGCAATAATGAAATATATACTGTAACACCCTCTCCAACAAAGATTCAAGCCAGATAGGTTTCATTCCGATTTGCGAGTCTGGCCTGTTGCACTTCCCTTGTAAATACATTACTGTAATGATGTCCAAGGATGAAGAAGGCTCACGGGTGGGTATGGATACTGGTTATGATGGGAGAACGTGGTAATCTTTCTGTCTTATTCCGCGTTATCCGGCCAGTTTTGCTCTTCGTACCACGACCTAGCCAGTCAGACTGGAATTTCCAGAAAATTAATCCAGAAAAATATAGAAAGGTGGGATGAGGACCGGAAATGATTGTCTGTGACTCATTTCGCCTGAAAATAGACTGATGGGTAAATGGAGAAGCACGCTAATGCAACATGTATTAAGAGAAAACGTTGAAAACGATGGTAATTTTTTCTTCAACTATGTACATGCATATTCTTCCCAGTGTCATGTCCTTATTTTACATCTTCTGATGTATTAGGAGCTGGTTGTTTGCTATTTTTGTTTAATAGAATACTTCGAAAAAATAAACAAATAATTCATAAAAAAACACTTTTCACCTTGGGAGCAAAGCCGCAGGTGCATGAAGGGGAGAAGTGGCCGAAGGCAAAAAGTTTTGAATTGAAAAAAAAATTAAAATTTGAACGCCTATGTTCCAAGATGCCTCGTACAGAAAAAAATGTCTCTGTGCATACTTTGCTGTAAGTTCCCCACATTAGCGGATCGGGAACGGCAAGAAATCGGAAATTTGCAAAGTTTTGTCCCTCATCTTTCTTCCAAGCTGATGCTCCTTGCGCTAAAATACCTACATTATCGATCAGCTACAATTTTTTAAAATGTCCTACATCCTCCCGACCCCTTTCAAAGATGTCAAGACATGCAAATGAATGCGTGAGGTCACCTCGCGCGCCAAAACCCTTAGCGACGCTTGAAAACGTGGCGCATGTCGTTCGGCCGACGATGGACCCTTTATGTGGCATACGAACGAGGAAAACATCGTGGAATTTTCGAAAATATTGCACTTTTCACGTGATGTCCGCCATGGCAAAGGGCAAGCATCCATAGAGTAATCTAGTCGTTTCTGTAAACACTTATGCTATTAGAAAAGCATCAAAGAGATGTGCAAAGTGCTGAGAAAAATGGGAAGTAAGACAGTGAAGTAGGAAAAATGTATGATATGATATGAGATGGATTGATCTCAAACTTTAACATTGTTAACTTTAAGATTTTAAATTGATGTCACTCTCTGAGTCCTTGGAAATTATGCTATTTCCGGAAATTTTACACCAGCTTTTCCAGGATGTTTTCTGGAAAATATCCATGCATTCAGGAATACTCTGTGTCTCAGGATCCGGCAGAACTTCTTGACAGGACTTGAGAAGATCAGTTATAGAATTTAGAAGATTCCAGAGGAACTCAAATCATCCAACTCAAGGAACTCTGGCAAAAATTGGGTAAATCGGGTGGTTAGGCTTCGAAATCCGGTCAATTTTCTGCCGCATTCCTGATTTTACCTTTACATTCTCCTAAGATTCATACGGAAACAGTGCATGTTGAACCTCCAGATGGAGGTGTGAGTGGTAAATTTCTTAAGGAGTTGGTATATCTAAATTTTTTCTACAAAATCGCCATTGGACGTATTTCTCTCACATCTATGTATAGTGTATATACACAGAGTCTCACATGGTCTCTCTAACTCTGATTATGATTTTTGACGGTTTCGCCCAAATTCAGGTGACACCGCAGACACGTACATATGTATACACACCCATAAAACAAGCTCACCTTTCACGCATATGAACATGAGAAGTCCCTCTGGGGAGATGTATCACAAACGAGAATGGGCGGTATTATATTTATGAAACCTTCGAATCTTTTAGATTCTCCGATTCGATTCATACGCTGTGGTTACAGTGCGAACATCGGAAGTCTATTGAAATTGAGCTCTTAGTTTTACATATTTTCGCTCATCTTTAAAAAACGTCAGTCAAGTGACTGTTTCTCGTTAGGTGTTCCATATTCCCTTATAAGAGCAAAGACGCCAACGCTATTCGTTAGCACAGAACAAAATAATGGAATAACGCATAGTAATCAAGGGATTGACCACACTCCTAACTTTAAAGGTGCACAGTCCTGGTACACACCAGGAACCATATCACAATCTAAGAATACAAAAAGTATATGTATTGCAGATAGGGCAGGCCATATTCTTAGCTTTTACGTTCTTCAAATGCTAAATTGTGGTTTATTTCTTCCTAAACCGATTTTTCACATATAATCTAAGAACGATATCCTATGGGAATTCCCATGACACCTACATCTTCCCAACGTGCCAATGAGACTTTCGTTCGAAGAATGAATGTTAAGCACCCGGCAAAGTCGGAAAAGCCCATGGAAATCAAGGAATTGAATGGAAAAATTCCTGCGAGCACTCTTTCGTGAGGGAGTAGCCATTCAATCACTATCCAGATTCCAGTGTTTTTGACGTATCTGGATTACGTAGAGCTTAACGGAGTACAACCACTAGACGATGCAGCGATGCGAAGGTGCAAAGGCACGAATTCATATCAAGAGGCACAATCCGGAACGTTCATATGCTTATGCGCGTGTACCTTCTATGTAGCGTGCAAATTTTTTTTTGATAAAATTTCAGCAACCCGAGGATTTAAAGCACTTATTCGCACATACGCATATCAGTGCGACATCAACATACAGACTTTAAGTGAGGATGTGAAGAGACGTTATATCGTTTAGACCAATTTTGTCGGTTTCTGCGATTTCACGAGGGCAAACTAACATTAGAAGGAAATCTAGTCCATGAAAATTCTAGCGTGACCCCATCCATCCGCAAGCTGATGAGTTCCTATCTAAGCACATATGTTAGGGAGCAGGATCGTTATTACATCAGGAAGGGGGAAGCCCATTACTTATTGTATAATGAAACTCTGGGCGGCTCATTTTCTTTCTTTCTTTCTTTATTGGGCATGTGAAACACATGTATGAATCAAATAAAACTTTTAAAACAGAAAGCATTTAAAAAAGCAGTCACACAAAATGCATAACACGCTTTCGGAATAGGTTAAGCTTATTTTCCGCAGTGGTAGATCAACAATAAATCATGTTATTATCATTAAGATAATCACATGGTATGAAATCACTCTACTAGAAGATTTTGGCATCAAGCAGTGGTTACTGGTGAATCAAAGTATAGCAGACATGGAAATCTAGCGAAAAAACCCCACATATAAACATTTCCTCAGAAGTACATAGGATGTGTTTGCTAATTCAAGTCCTAATTAGCAGTACTATGTATATCTGAACCATTTTCAACTTTCTCGGAATCTGTACAAGCCAAAAAGGTGATGTGGAAAACTGTGTGTACTTCACAGCAGAAATTGTTCATGTTAACATGTTCATAGTGTGGTTCTCGAACCCCCCCCCTCCCTAACCGTCCCCTTTTAAAAATGTAATTTTTTTTTTCAAAATGAACCCTCAATAATTTTTGAGCACCCCGTAATGCATTGAGTGTGACCTTATATGCCAGATTCGCTGATGTTTTTCAACATCCGACAGCTTCTCTAGCTATTCCTAATGCACTATTAATCATTTGTTCAGAGGTGAAAATCTACGGGATCAGTTGCCATGGGAAGAACAGTGGATTTATAGTACAATCAGCTAAATTCCATTACCGTAATTGATGTCTTTGGTCGAATCGGCTTTCACTAGGTTATTTTCCTTGCAATAGCGAATAACGGAAGCAGAGGAAGCAGAGGTTTTCGGAGCCCATTCCTGATGTATCAAATGAAGCCCTGCAAACCTTTGTGTTATCCGTCACATGGACATCAGGGATGAGCGGAATGTCTGTATCCGGATATCCGTTTTGCCGTTATCCGTTGGTTTTGGCCTGTCCGTTATCCGCACCGTTTTCCGGGCTTTTGGCACTGGATAACGGTGCGGATAGGGCCGAAAATATGTAGTGAGTTACACCGGGGAACTAAATTGTGAAGATACTAGAGAAATAGAAAATGCGAGAAATAGTGCTGTATTCTGAGAGGCGTCCGAGAAACGCACAATTACTCAACTACCGCCGTTTCTGAAACGGACTATAGATCACCCCGCACGTTCTCAACAGAGCCTAGCCTCCATTTTCAAGAGGTATAACTATAGTACCATAAGTAGTACGATCTAGCGCATTTTCACCAGTGGTTTATAATCTTCTAACAAGTAGGAGAAGGTACGTAAAACAGAATGGTACCTGCCCAATGAGAAATGCTGCTGCTCATACTTTCTGGGTCGTCCGACAAAGTCAGGCAATAATCTCGAAACCATTATTTACTTGTAAAATTATCAACAACGTTGCCTGATGTTAGAAAATAACAATGTTAAAATTGGTGACCTTGCAGCACACCGATGAGCGGTGCCTCTTCCTCGCAAGGTTCATATCGACTATTCATCGAACTTTACGGTTTCTATCAATTTTTCAATGTATTGATTGAAAAACGTTTCAATATCAACACGTTCATAATAGTCAGTCAGTATTGCAATGTTTATCAGAACTCCACAATAGTTAAATGATGCAAAGCTTCAGCCCCCTTCAGCTTTCCCCTCCGCAATATTCTCATCGCATCTCACATTTATCATTGTTAAAACTGTGTTAGGTTGTTGCAAAATCGATGTCAGATTTTGACAGTCAACTCTGAATTGTCATAACGCGGCAGATGCTGAACTTGTTCTATCGGTTAAGTAGTAATTTGAATCGTCACATCTTCATCACTTTCCAGCTGAGGTTTGGTTTGGTTAGGTGAAAAATCACATTTCTGAGCCAGCAAAGTCGACAGAACTGTTTTGAGCTGACTTATTTTCATGGCTCATTCTTCTTCTCAGAGATATGTACATCTAACCCGTTGGTTTTGTGGTTATCTGTAGGGAAACAGCGCATCGACTAGGGTATGTGAGGGAAAGTCTTGATTTTCGCTTGTGTCTTCTTCCACATCGACTGGAGTGCGAAGTGTGGTGCTGTGCTGTTGTGCAACACAATTCGAGCTGAATCCACTTGTCCAAATTTTCCACAATGTCTATTCGTTCCACAGCGTTGATAATAGGAGAATAATGAATCATATGGTCACCTTCGAGATTTTGAACAGATCTTCTCGTGGTCGCTTCCAGTAGTGCTCTCAGAAGCGTGTGGACGTTTGAGTCCGTAACTCTGAGACACATATGTTCTGAAAAAATAAAATTGACCGAGTTGGACCGATGTTGGACCATGACTTTGTTTGACATTCCCCCGCGCATACGTTTGTAACATGCGTTTTACGCATACGTTTGTTTTCCCCTTCCTAGCTGCAAGGATGTTACCGGATTGGAACGCATGATTCAGTTTGAGACGAATTGTGGGAAACGAGTTCATTTCGACTCACCTTCGAAAAAGCCAAGGCAAGCGAACTGTGAAAATGAGAAAAAAAGGAGAGGAAGAGAAAAAGTGAGAAAAAAAAGGAGAGGAAGAGAAAAAGTTAAGTGTCCGAAAATATATACCAGAAGTGCGGTAGAAACATCACTCTCCACCTCAAAATATTAGACTGGGCAATAAATTCGTGCGGTTTTTCTGGAGATTCAGTGCATTTTCACGAAGTGGGCTAGTTAGACTTAGGTTTTTTTTGAAATTAATATCCGCAATACTTCTTCTCCACATCTAGAGCACGTCCATGCAAAAAATCCTTTCATAACTCTGCGAACTGTGAGTAGAGAACAAGGTGCATCTTCCAGCCCAAAATCGACCTCTCTGATGCAAACATGCACTTCTGCGCTGTCACTTCTACAGTAATGGCTTCCACTCAGATGCTGTTAACATCCCTAGCCGCTTGAGCTGCATCTGTTCCATTGTTGCAGTGGAACAGTTTGAGGTGTCGGAGATGTACGACCTTGTCGAAATGGAGGGTCACATTTCATGCGACGGAAAGTGAGAAGTAGCGGGAATTGGGGACATTGGTTATGATACTTGTAAAGAGCAAAACAAGAGCTACAAGATGGGCTATGATAGGCTATCAGCATTAGATCAAAACCGCACGAACATATTGCTCAACCTAATACATATTAGTCCAAAGCTCGTGGTTCGACATCGATTTTCCAACAAAACAGAACGCGGTTCTTATAACATTTGTAACATCTGGATCACTTATCCGTTATCCGGTCATTTTTGGCCTATCCGTTATCCGTACCGTTATCCCGGTCGAGGAAAACTTCGTATCCGCTCAGCCCTGATGGACATCAATTCAATGCTATAGAATGTTGTTGTGCTTCATCGAATAGGCAGGATTACCATTATGAATTGACAGAACACAGCTAAATGTTATGTTAAACTCGCACAATCGCTCATTAATGTATATGCACTATCATCACATGTGTGGTAAGGGTACAAGTGTACTCTAGCGTCGTTAACACTCATGATTACTGAAGACAAAGGATCCCCGAAGAAATCCCGAAAAATAATTAGCCGGGTACAACGTCGCTCACAAGAACATGTTTAAAAAGCCACAATGATAAAAATCTTGAACTGTGGTGATGCTATTTGTGGATGTATGCCTGAAAAAAATCCGTAGGAATTCCATGAACTAATTTGTAGATATATGCTAGGATCGAGAAACGGATTAAAAAATTATATAAGCACCTACAGTTTTCTTCGAGATATTTGAACATGCAGAGTCCAAAAAGTGGCCAAATTCTGAAGCCATATTCATCCTACACGAACAAAATTTTCATTCAAGATGTATTCAACCACTTTATTCTTGCACAAAACTTCATTAACATGCATGTACAGGAATCTTCTCGACTTTAAGAAAAACTCACGTACCCATGTCGTATTATACCGCAATCTCGACCAAAAATGACAACAGCAGCACTAATGAAGTGCGCGGATACGCAGACAATCAGAGTGCCATCAGCAGCTGGTGCGGTGCGTGCGCGCAGCGTCCAAGCGATGATGTCTCCGGGTTTTCAAATGTTCTTTGTACCTAGAATGCGTTCCGAAAGCGAAATATAGCGATGTTGGGTAGAACGGAATACGGTTTCTGAGGTCGTGGAAGATAAGTCATCAACCAGGAAAGACGGCTGGCTTGAAACGTGAGAGAAATTTTCAGGAAGAAGTAAGATCTGCCTGTAGGTCATGCACCACCTCCAAAAAATTCTCATGATAAAAACTAATGAATTTAGTAGAAAAGCAGCAGAGATGCTTTATAGGAAAGATAGATCAGGAGCAGTAACGACGTATAAGTAGAAAAAGTATTGGTGTTACTACAGTGTTTTCAGAACTATAAAGTTTTTAATTTCATTATGCATGTTTACATCCGTTTCGTTTTTACTCTTATAGGTTACTACACATTGGAAGATGCCTTTTCTACACTCATCACTAATTGTAAGGAGAAAAAGGCATAGGAACGTCTAACAGCTATGTAGTATAAATTGGTGAAAAGAAAAAAAAGGAACAGAAAGGAAATCGATGACGTGGTAGTAAAAAAGCAGATGATTTAAACACATGTCACATTAACACTGGACATATCCAATGTGACCATGCAGCTAAAACCAGCTCGTAGCACTGACTGGGCCCTACAAACATCTCTCTCTCTTTGTGATCATCTTCGCAAGCCCGAGCTCCTATGAAATCACTCAAGTTGAAAAATTCGAAAGAATTTGTTGGGAATTTTCTCCGCGAATCTGAGGAAAACAATAGAAAATTTGTCGGAAACACTTGTCAAAGGAAAATGTTCGTGGGAGAGAAATCAATTTTTTGTTTTTGTGGAATCTGATTTTGTTCAAATTTGGACTTGACTTCAAATCTGCACTTGTCCTGCAAAAACGAAATGAAGCCGAAAAAATTCTGCTCAATACTTTACTTTCTTACAAGTAAATTTCCGAGGAGGCTGGCCAGACACTACAGCAATAGATATGGAATCTAAATATGTCTACAAACACATAGGCAGTTCAAAAAAGAGTGCACTAAATTCTATTCAACTGAGTAAGTGTCACAAACCAAGAATTTATAACATGGTCTAGATTGAATTTCGGCTAGAGAAATGTAAAAAATTTCCTGTATAAAACTTCAGTGGAAGCAGTGGTGGTTGCTTCTGGTGGCATTTGCTGGTTCCTACAAAGCTTCTGATAAGTCCTGTACGAATGTCTGTGCGGGCTGTCCTAACTTCTAAAAGCCTCTAGAAATCATGAATGAAGGATTGAGAGAATTTTTCTCTATACTTATGCTTACATAGGTAGTTTTCAGAAAAAAAATGCCCAAACAAGTGCACTCTAGGCTAACCTCAAGAGTTTTGTTTCGATTTGCCGAGCAATAGCGAACGTATCGTAATGAGATTTCTCCAGGATCTCCAGAAAACGGAATGTACACACATTTGGCACATAAAGACGTTCTAGAGGGTACGCACAAGTTTTTGATCTACAAAGTCCAACTTTTACCCTTTTGAACTTCGAAGGAAAAGCTGAGCCCAGCACAACTCGGCAAAACAACGAACGGGCAGGATTTGCGTCGGTCTTGAGAGTTTCATGGAGAAAATCCAAAGGAATGTTAAATTACAGTTCAAATCACTATAGGAGTACTCAGAATCTGAAGACTGTGGAGCGGAGAACAGTGGAAAATCCTGAATTAGGTCCTGGAGAGAAAATATTTTAGTAGAACTACGAGTGAAAGTAAAGTAAAGCATCTTACCTTAACACTATGGAAATTGCAGGGGAAAACGAGATATAGCTGTAACAGCCTTGGTATTAAGATCATATTTCAATCGAGGGAATAGTTAAACATTGTAATTTCTACATATAAAGCCCATTTCCAAAGGATCCTCTTCGAAGGCCTTGGTCCCAGCGTTGTTTATGGCCGCGAAATTGTCCGCGCACCACTTGGGCACGTGATTTGTGAATTCGAATTTACAGCCTAAATGAGCACCAAACTTAGAATATCAGCTCGACAGGGTGAATAGACAGCTGTGAAAAGACTGGCGAACAGTTTGAAGCAAGTTGATTCACGTTTTGAGGTGATTTTTCAGTTTTTCTCCATCGCCGAGTTGGTCATCCATGTAATGCGGCGGCACTTCAGACGGCTGTAACTTCTGGGGTGGTGAGAATTTCAAGATGAACTATATACGAATCTGTGGGGAAAACATTTCTCTCTAAGGATTCGTCGAGTATTTCTAGCTGGGTGAAGGCGATTCAGGGATTTTTCACACCAAACTGGCACCAGTCACGTGTGCGAATGTGATGGTCTGATTTTGGCGGCGAATAACTGGTCAGCTGTAGCGAATTTGGAGACTTTGGCTAGATATCTCTAGAGACAAATCTTTTTCCTGTATGGATTCCAAGTTTCGCAGCGATTCGTGCGCGGTTAGCGTTTTTTCAACCGTTTTTCCCCGTGCAACTCCACACAGCTCGCCGCAATTTAGGTCCGCGGCGCGATGGCCGCGGCAGGGGGCGCAACGGGGGAACCCGGCGCGGTCTATAAGCGCGCGCGGCCCGCCGGCTGCAGCTCGTTGCTGCTGTTTGTTCAACACCCACTACACGACATGTCTGCTGTTGCTGCTTCACCAAAGGTCGCTAAGGCCCCCAAGGCTAAGGCCCCTAAAGCCGCCAAGAAGGCCCCGTCGCACCCGACTTACTCAGCCATGATTCGCAAGGCCGTCGCTGAGCTGAAGGAGAAGTCCGGATCGTCGAAGGCTGCCATCCTCAAGTACATCCTCCAGCACTACAAACTCGGAGACAACGTTACCAAGGTAATTTTCCCTTTTTTTCAGATTTCACCCTTGGGTTTATGTTAATTTCACTTTGGTTTAATTTTTCTGAGATTTGCCTAATTCTCCCTGTTCCAGATCAACGCCCAGCTCCGTTTGGCCATCAAGCGCGGTGTCATCAAGGGAGACCTCAAGCAAGTGAAGGGAAGCGGAGCCTCTGGAAGCTTCAAGCTCGGAGAGAAGAAGGCCGCCGCCCCCAAGGCCAAGAAGGTTAGCAAACCCACTCAATTTTTCTCTTTCACCCAGTTTATGTAGACTTTTTCTTTGTTGTCCTGCGTCTCTTCTAAAATTCCCTATCTTTCAGCCAGTCGCCAAGAAACCAGCCGGTGAGAAGAAGGCCAAGAGCGCTAAGAAGCCGGCCGCCAAGAAGCCCAAGGCTGAGAAGAAGGCTAAGAGCCCCAAGAAGGCGAAGGCCCCGAAGGCTAAGTCCGCGAAGAAGAGCCCGAAGAAGGCCGCTAAGCCGAAAGCCACGAAACCCAAGGTCTCAAAGCCCAAGGCGGCGAAGAAGGCACCAGTCAAGGCCTAGATGTGATGCCTTAATAAGTGTCCTTAATCGTTCAGAGATCTCATGTACATAGTTCTATCGTTACCTCGACTAACCATGAATAAAATCTAAAAATTATTTGGTTTTATGTGCAGTGTATGAAGAGAAAAGTGTAGATTCATTCTGGGTACTTAGTAGAAATGTTTCTTCCATGAGCAGGTGTTTGAAGTCTTCTTAGTCTCGAAAAGAAAGGTGCGGCAGAATCCTAGTTGATTTATGGGTCTGAAAAGTTCTAAAAAACAAGGAGTGTTTCCTCCATAAGTGAGCTCGAAGTTGAGGGCGAGTAGGAAAAAAAAAGGTTTGAGGGTTAGCTGTCCTTTCAGATTTGCTTTTCCCAGAAGTTTTCTGGTAAGATTTTCATGGAGTAACCCTAGTTATGCAGTTCTAGGGGTTGAAAACCATTGGGATTATTCTCTAGGCCTGGCGATTCATTTGGTCCGGGGGTCACAGGAAATCACACTTGCTTCATACCGTAGTCTGTTTTTAGCAAAGTGACTGTAGGTATACGGTATCCACAACATCCTCCAGAATCTACCGAATCATCACATTGCAGAGCCATTTGCTGTGGTAATCACAATGATCAACATTGTTTCGCACCATACTGTCATATCCTCACCATGATTGGCATCCTCTTACTGTAATCCTACCGTAACTCTACAGTAATGACATTAAAATAGTAGACCAATAAAGAATTGTGTCCATCACCTCCGCAAATAACCTCTACTTGGGCAGTGGCTGAGAAGATCTATAGTATGCCTACCGTAACCCTACAAAAATAAGCATGTGGTACAAAAATGGATACGATACTCGTGTTCAGCGCTTCAAAATACCCCCCCCCCTAGGTAAAGTTTCATCCAAAAAGATTTTTTTGAAGATTTTGGGTCTGGAAAGTTAAGGAGTGCCTGTGAGATTTCTACCGTAGTTGTGCAGAAATGGGATTACGGTGCAGAATAAGTAGTGATTTTCATCATCAGCTGTAAAATAACCCTTTTAGGGAAGTCTTGGTCCAAAATATTGTTTTTTGATGTTTCTGGGGTGAAGCTAGCAAATATCCTTCTCGCGAAAACTCCATAGGAGCTATTTGAACGTGAATATTCTATTCATTCATACTGTAGATCGATTTTTCATAAGGTTACGATAGGCATACGGTACAAATTTTGCGCTGACAGGCTGGCCATTCGAGGTGCTGCATACGAACGTAGTTTCTGCTAGAGGAGTTCCACTACGTTTCAGGGTTCTTCTTGAACCATGGGAGACCTCTTTCGACGCGTGTCTCCTGACAATGGCTTTGTTGTCGATGTCGTGACATTTGAGCACGTGCCGTTCGTGCAATTTAGTCGACGCGTGCGTTTGAGATATGGTCCATTGTTCGGTGGGTCCGGCCCCGCGGAGCGATTACTGAGTTTGGTGTAGTTGCGGAATAGGTCTACTGATTTCCATGAGATAGTAGTGATTCACCAGGGAAAGAAATGGAGGAAAGACCCTGAAACAAAAGACTGGAAAAATCGATATTGGGTGGGGCGACCAATCAGGAACAACTCGTGCGGCAGCAGTTTAGTGCAGTACCCGCTCAACATAATTCTTTTGAAAGAGAAAATTGGTTTTCTTGCTGGGTCGAAGCCGGGAAGTGGTATTTATCCAGTTTGACAACGTATTCGTGGATGCAACATCCGAATCGCCTCCAAACTTTTCTATAAAGCTCGCTGTGGAGCAGTTTTCGTGTATTTCAAGTCCCAATCTTCGAGCCTGAACTGAAACCGCGGCTCGGACACATAATTGAGGATATCTATGGTAAATGTGTTAACATTTTCGGATTAACATACTCCTTATCTGGCACCCATCACCATATTTACTCAACCACTGCCATTCCCTACCAAATCCGAGCCTCGGTGTATAATTAGAACGTTAGTTGATATCATACCCATCGGTATGATTACCCAGGGTCAGCAGCTTGTTTACTCATACGTGACGTTTCTATAGCAAGCTGCTACCCCTGCGTAATCATACCGATGAGATCACCTAATGTTCTAATTATACACCCAGGCTCGGATTGGCTATGAAATGACAGGGGTTGTTCTTCTATTTGGTAAATATTCTTGAGTCTAGGGATTTTTCAGTTCATCGCATTCAATCCATTTCTTCACGTTATCTTCTGCATATTTTCTTATGTTGGGTTAGACGTCGTGTTGTGGATTGCAATTTCGAACATGATTGTGCAACACCCATTATTTTTGGGATGGAACTTACCCCAAATACATATGTTCCTTTGTAGTAGTTGTAGTAGCTAGTAGTTTTAGTAGCCTCCATTAAATTATAAAATTAAATGTTAGCGGTCCGCCTGGTTCCCTTCAAATATTAGGAACTCAGCTAGGAAATGGGCAAAGTTGTGGTTGTGGTCTGCAAATGCATCGCATCCATTCAGACCTAAGGAAATGCGATATCCTGGGCGCCACGGGAGTGAGAACGAGAGATATGTCACTACAGATACATAATATCAAACAGAGGTTTGTGTTAGTTTTAGGCTGACTTCAAATATATACTATTGCTCCTAAGGTGTTAGGACAATTTCGCTAAAATGCCTAAGTAAAAGCAGTTATTGTTCCTAAAATTTAAAAAAAAGTGTAAAAATATTCTCATCCTTCAGAGATGCTCCAGATGGACACTTGAACTGAATCTGCTATGGTGTTTTCTCCCACTTTCATATAGACGAGAAGAAGGGTCTTTGTGCAGATTTGCGACCACGTTTAAACTGTACAGCGCGGTCGTAAAAGACAAAGAATGCGATATCGATTGGCCGCTGCTCGAACGCAGCGCGTCATTCGTTTATTCGCTCGACTTCGATTCGAGCGATAAGAAGTGTGGAAAAAGATAATGGATAAAGAAAAATGAAGTGTAGATCCTTCAAACCTGAAAAAAGTCATTCTCCTTACATTCGCGGTCCACTTAAGCCATACCCTCATCCAGCTTCAACAAGGAGAGAGTTTTTACCAAGAATATAAATCTGGTTAGTTCTCGGAAAAAGTATCTTTTAGCCTAGTTCAAATTTTCATTTGTGCGCTTCCCATGGATGTCGGACTAGCATAAAACTAGTCTTGTTGCTTGAGAAAACCCCTGCGAAAGCAAAGTTGATTCTCGTGGAAGATTCCTATCGGAGATTGTATAGTCAATAAGCATGTGGGAAAACAAGAAAGGAAAGCTAGCTGGGAATTCCTAGAGTATGCAAGGGATCGGTTGGTTCTGCCTGAAATGGTGGAGCTTCTAGAAACTGAACAGGAGTAGGGGTTTGATTATATTCTTTACAAAAGTTTCAAGTTCGATGATTCTAAAGAATTGTTGAACTTATGGCCGAGGTGGTAGTCGAATTATAACAATTTCGGGGTCATTAGTTAGAGAGATATTTTCTCCACCGTCACCATAAAAGAATTTAGCAATATCCTCCAAGAAGTCTAACTGGTTTCTCGTTCCAATTTCATCTGGATCAACACTCACTTATTGTTTCAGGAGTTTTTCCCCAATCCCAGAAATAGAAAGGTTGCCGCGGTAGAGGGCAACTGAAAATTGTGATTCAGCAAGAAACCTTGTTGGTAACTCTTCTCAACAACGATTATAGGGAAAAGGACATGTGACACTGCGATCAGAAATCGTTAGTACTGGTTTGGTTTGCAGTCCTACTCTGTACTCGAAGAGTTTCCTAATATATTTCTACCCAGAAACTCAGACAAGTTGTTGAAAGGACCGAAACAGAAAGAGATCTCGATCATTTGGTTAAGAAGCGAGAGACGAGGAGATAAAAAGACTCGGAAGAACAGCAGAATTAAACTGGAGGAACCGCATATTATACTCCAAGCTGAGTAGTGCATTTGATATCTATCGAGTTATTCGAATTTTTTATTGTTATTATTTTTGATTTCGAATATGTGTTTAGCTCGGATGTTTAGAAAGGAGAGAGCAATATAATCCCTTAGGAATGGTAAGAAGGCATTTAGGTCTCTCTCCCTCTCTCTTGAACAATTCTTTAGATCTGGTCATGAAATCTGTATATATAAAAACGAAAGTTTGTTTGTTTGTTTGTTTGTATGTTTGTATGTTCGGAATAGAAATCGCGGAGGATGAACCGATGTGGACCGAATTTTGCATGTAGGTCCTTCAGGGGCCGTCGTAGGTTATAGACTACTTTCTGGCCCAGAACATCGATTGGTTGTATCGATTTTATTGATTTCGCTCTTCTGGACCAGGGATTCGCGAGAACTGGGGTGCATCAATGCGCTGAACGCGAATACGGCAACCATTTTGCGCCAAATTATCGATTTATTGATTTTATTGATTGTTCTCTATTCTGGTCATGGGGTGATAGAGGCATGTCTACTGGGGTACCCATATACGCCGAACACGAATATGACAACCATTTAGCGTCAAATTATCGATTTATTGGTTTTATTGATTTTTCGGCGTTCGTGCACACGAGTTGGTGAAAATGTGCCTTCTGGGATTTTCTGAAACGCTGAACGTGGGTAAAGCATCAGGTTCAAATTGCCGGGAGAAATTGAACACTCGAGCGAAGCCGGGTATGGCAGCTAGTAAATAAGTAAATCTATTAATTATTCAATTTTTATTCGACCCTAAGTATACTGCAGATCCCCTTCCAGTTTTTGCGGTTCTCTGCTGCGATTTTTCCAAAAATTAGTCTGAGAAATCGTGAGAAATTGAAATTTTCGTAGAAGTTTTTCTTGGAGGACACGTCTATTAAGATGTTCAAAAACTTGGTCACATAAATGTTCTTGGAACTCGAGGAGCTGAAAATCCCGATCACTCGAGCATTCGAATATTTGGAAACAATGAAAAAAAAAAAAACGGAAAGCTGAGATGTTCGATTGTTCGAATATCCGGTAACGCCGTATCACATGACAATATATCGTCGATTTTAAAATTCTTATTTATCCGAAGTAATAAGTGTATCAGTAGACATGCTGTTCAAATGCTTAGCAGGTGGGACGTGGGCCAAACCCACGGGAACTCCTCAGGGTTTACCCATCCTCATTTAAGTTTCGATGGTGCCCAATAAGCAGAATTATCTGGATCGACCATATGCATCATGGGTGTGTTACCGGACTGGCCCTTAACCGGTAAGCCGTTAATTACACTACACGGCCCAGTTACGCATTAGCAGCACACTTCTTTACCTTAATTTCCTGTAGTGAGCGATGTTTGTCTAATTTCTCCTCACAGAACATTGGGAGGAACAATCTTTCACATCTGCACCCAATTACGAGGAAAGTATCCTAGCTTCTGCAAGGCATATTCAATCTGACTATAGTGTCATAAGAGCGCTAAACCTCTTACATCAACAGTTTTTCGGGAGAAAACAACAGAAGGACATCTTCTCACAATTCCCCATCAACATTTTGCTGAAGAATTACTATTTTTCTCGGCTACAGCGGGGAACCCATGGTAGAGTGATTTCTCTCACGCTACGTTGTGCATTGAGCGATAGGTTCTGAATATGCGATAAGCCTATCTTTACACACCGGCGGGGCGCGAACGGCGTGCGTCAGCTGCGAACACAGCTTTCCAGCGCGAAATTCAAATCGCCGGTGATGACGCCGTGACCCGCGCGTAGCATCATTAACAGGTGGCCATATGAGTGATGATGGGGGTGGGGCGGTCTGTTTCTGATCGCTTAGGTACATAAACGTTGGTAGTGGGGGACTGACAGTCCATGAAAGGATACTTTGGCTAAAGTAACCAGAAAACAGGAAGAGGTAATTGAAAAATTCCTGGATTTTTTTCTTCAGAATTACCCCAGTAGCACTATCTCTGAATATTCTAGATGTTGTAATTGCGGATGAGTGTAAATAGAACTTCACGTCCAATAAAATGTAAAATGGTGAACGGAGAGCAAAATGACCAAAATAACTAGACGTGGCAGTGTTTTTTCAGAACTAAATAGATCAGAAAAGGAGAATAACACAGCAGGGAACATTCGGCTTTTTTGGGGTGAGGCTATCCGTATCCACCCGGCTCACTGATTACAATGGTGGAATCCGCCTGAATTCCACTGAGAAAGAGTGAGGATTATGATAGGAAAATGAGCGGGATTCACCCAGGGTCCCAGGCTTCCATTTCATGAAAGTGGATAATACACGTTAAGCTGAGAGCGGGAACTCGCCGTGAAACTGAAGAATTTCGCGAAACCTGCGATTCACCCGGTCACCCTGCCGAAATTACCTGGTTACCACCTATATAGAAACAGGAGAGTTCTTTAACCTAAAATACGTAACCTATATGACCAGAACATCTACATAGTCCTATTACTGTTGGGGAAAACGACCGGTGCAACTGTACACCGTGTGTCGACCAGAAAACTCGTGTACTTTGGATCAGTCAAAAGTTCTGAACTCTTCAAGAAGAATTCTCAAGTTTCCTTACGAAGAAATGAAAACCAGTGGAGGAGTTCGCAAATGCTTCCTGGAATGTTTTTGCTCTCCCGGCCATTGAATGTGGACGAGTTTTCACGGCAGGGATAGGTACATTTTGTGCAACTGATTCGCCTCAGTCAGCACCAGCAAGTAATGATGGTAAGTGGTAAAATCTATAAAATTTTACCCGTGAAACTCGTCCACTCACATAAACGGAGGGCGTAGAACCTTCATGAAAGCGTTCATGAATCCATTAAAAGTTTGAAAGTTCATGTGTTTGCTGTAGCGGTTGTACTTCAACGTTTAATAGAAATCCTTGCATAGTATACAAAATTCTCAACGCATTGTTATTTACGCTTCATCCAGGCGTTATTTACTCACTCTCGGCCTTATTAAAGCCGCACACCTGTACATTACGCAACAGGCGAATACATATTCAGTGTCAGCAGCGTTATTGCAGCCTCTTCCTTTGTTTACCAAAGTGCTCAACGGCCACCATCTGAAAGCACACCACTGCTGGCTTTGTAAAACGCGTCCAACGGAGCATGTTTCGCGCTATCGCTCGATCCTTGGAATCCGTGCGTGATCTGGCGGGACGTTCCTTGAAAATCGACGCCACCTGGATCGCGGACTGTAGCGGATCAGTGGACCGTGAAGACACATGCCATCGACAGGTGAGCGGCGCGCGCCCCGCTGACCTGCATATGTCATTAGTGAAGCGGTGACAAGGACGTTGATCGAATGACAATACCGTAAAGAGTGACAGTCAGTACGTGATTGATGATAGGGGAAAGATGGAAGATGGGTGGTTTTTCAATTGATTTCCGGGTGAACAATTATGCTGTAATTAATCCGTATATATAAAAGTGAAAGTTTGTATGTGTGTGTGTGTGTATGTATGTAATGAATAGAAATCGCGGAGAGTGAACCGATCCGGACCAAATTTCACATGCACATTCTTCGCGGGCCGGCGGAGGTTATAGGCTACCTTGCACCTGGGATTATCGATTGATTGATCGATTATATTGATTTTATTGATTTTTCCTTATTTTTGTCCAGGAGTCGGTGAGGACATGTCTTCTGGGGTTCCTCAATACGCTGAATACGAATATGAGAACCATTTTGCACGAAATATTGATTTATTGATTTTATCGATTTTTTCCCATTTTCGCTCGGAGACGGACAAAGACATGTCTTCTGAGGTTTCTCAATACGCTGAATACGAATATGACAACCATTTCGCATGAAATATCGATTTATCGATTTTATTGATTTTTGGCTCTTCCGCCGAATGGGGCGGTGAAGACATATCCGCTGGGGTTCCTCAATACGCTGAATACGAATATGAGAACCATTTTGCACGAAATATTGATTTATTGATTTCATCGATTTTTTCCATTTTCGCTCGGGGACGGACAAGGGCATGTCTACTGGTGTTTCTCAATACGACGGACACGCATATGACAACCATTCTGCACAAAATATCGATTTATCGACTTTATTGATTTCTGGCCCTTTTGCCCAATGGAGCGGTGAAGACATGTCTCCCGGGGTTCCTCGATACGCTGAATATGAATATCACAACCACTTTACACGAATACATCGATTCCATAACACCGAAATAGCTTTGCCAACTTTTCGCCCACAAGTCGATGGGGAAGGCTCACTTGGGCTTCGCTAACATGCTGATCACCAAAGTTATGGAGATTTTAATGTTTCAATGAATTTATCGGCGATCGTAACTGGCCTCAGCAGTATGATAAAGCCATGGTAGTAAGACACCCGAGCGAAGCTGGGTACGGCAGCTAGTTGTGTATATGTGTGACTAAGGTCAGCTTAGGGGCGCAAATAACTTTGCAGTAAGCTTCCAGCAATGTAACTAAGCGTGTAGTTGACAGATTGTCACTCGCATTCATAACAACCCTCTACACATGATATTGGAACAGCTGCGGTTTCATATATGTATGAGAACGTTGGTTTTTGTTGTGAAGGAATCATAAAAATCACTAAAGGGACCTCAACTACTGAAATCTACATTAATATTCATGAGAGGGCCTAGAAAATCCTTCACTCCTATCAAAAGTGTCTCTACCTGAGGGTTAACCGAGGAGTCCAAGAACACTCAGGCGATTTCTGGGGAAAAAGCGGCGATTTTCGCTTTTCAGCGAGTGTGTGACCCTTCATAGTGATGTATAAGTGAATTGTTTCCAGGTTCACCTCAGCAAGTTCAGACAGATATGGAAAAATAGTGATATGAACCATTCCTGTTGGTGGAAACATCCGTCCTTAACGCGCAGGGTGATCGTAACCGCTTTGGGGTCGTTCAAGAGTTCTACTATCAGTTAATCTCTGACACACTTGCTTATCTGCACTTCTTAATCCTGGGTAAACGTATTAATGTATCCGAATTTATCTTTAACCTGGCTCCCATCAGCATGTTTATCCATACATGACTTTGCCTATACCCAGCTGCTACTCATGGATAATCAGACCCACTGGTTCGTACGCTTCTTTCCAATGATGCATCCAGACCGAATTGGCGCCATGCCTTTATGGAGCAGTTGATGAACTTCCGTGCTCTTTCTTAGTGTGATATTTCATAAAGGCGGTAAATATGTATACGCTGTTGTTTGGTTTATTTGTCGCACTTGCATACACATGAGAAAGAGAAAAAACGATCTAAGAGAGAAATGACCGATTCAAAAAAGAAAACAAAGAGACAATTTGAACTTGAAAGTAAAATTGTGATACATATGTACTCCTCCAGGAATACATAGTACTGAACTATAATTAGAAAACAATTGGTTGCCAGCATTGAGAGAACCTGTGAAAAAGATCTGTATTTTTTTAGTTCACAAAATTGGATACTAATGACGGGACGTTTTGAGTTCAGTTTGCTTCATCGGGATTCGTATACCGGTGAGAACCTCCCAGTAGGAAAACCTATGGCTGGATGAATAAGAGTTCCAGGAAACTGCATCAAGAATACATATAATACATATATACGTATGTATATGTACAACTACAATATGTACATAAATATTATATCTGTTTATATAAAAATGAAAGTTTGTGTGTTTGTATGTTTGTGTGTTTGTGTGTATGTATGTTTGTACGTTTGTATGTTCCAAATAGAAATCGCGCAGCATCAACCGATTCGGACCAAGTTTTGCATGTAGACTCTCCAGGGGCTGACGGAGGTTATAGGCTACCTCGCACCTGGGATTATCGATTAGTTTATCGACTATATCGATTTTATTGATTTTTCGCTATTTTTGCCCAGGGACTGGCGACCACATGCCTACTAGGGTGCCTCAATACGCTGAACACAAATATGACGACCGTTGTGAGCCAAGTTATCGATTTATTGATTTTATTGATTTTAAGCTATTCTTGCCCAGAAGGCGATGAAGACATGTCTGGTGTCTGTCAATACGCTGAATGCAGATATGGCAACCATTTCGGGCGGAATATCGATTTATTGATTCTATTGATTTTTTACCATTCTTGCCCACGGGATGGCAAAAACATGTATAGTGGGGCATCTCAGTGCGCTGAACACGAATATGATAACCATTATGGCAGAAACATCGATTATTCTGTTTTATTGATTTTTCGGCATTCTTGCAGACGGGTCGATGAAAACGTGCCTTCAGGGGTCTTCCGAAACGCTGAACGTGGATGAGGCAAGCATTTTAGAAGTATTTACCAGGCAAGTAACTTCATCCCATTTTTTGAGGGAAGGGGACGGGATGAAGAAGGGTCACTTGAGCAAATCACCAAATGATGAACATTTTGGAAAGGTTTTTTGGTTCAACAAGTGTTGGCATCAGCTTTAAGAGGCCGCGAGAAATTGAACGCCCGAGCGAAGCCGGGTACACCATCTAGTTTACATACTAATGATCACGTAGCGTAGACACATACAGCGACAGCGGTAGTATAGCGACACCGCAGTTCTCCGACAGAGCTTCATTCCTGGCGTCAACTCTCTTCTAATCGCATGCAATTTCAACGGGGGAAATTCCACACGTGTGATTTTCATCGGTAGTTTTGCAGTAGTGAAATTCCTTGTTTCTATACATAAGAATAGAAAGAAAACTTTCAATACTTCTGATTAGGATTGCAAATACGTACAATTAGTCTGAGGGCTTGCTTGCCTGGATTTCCTCTTTCATTAACCGTGAACACAAGAGTACTGACGTCTATAATAGAAAACACATCATTGTGGCTAAAATCCATGAGTAATTATGCACATACACTAAGCTATGTATTTCCATAGGAAAGACTTTTCATCCTTGAGTTGCTCAAGATCCCAATCTGCAAGGTGTATATGATCTATGTACTTGTACGAGTTTCGTCATTTCATCCACTGTTTGGCTCTACATATTTGAGCAATGCTCTTTAATCCATGCAATACCGTACTTCTCTAAAAGTGCTTATATAAACACGGCTCCAATTAATTTGAGACCCTATTTATGAGTTGTGATTCACGACAATTCTCAGAGGAGCAGTTTGCTATTCAAGAGAAGTTCATAGCCATAAGGTTTATGCTTGGAAACGTAACCAGTTCCTGTCAATGTTCACAACATTCATAAAAATATTCCTTCATTTATTCATTTAACGAGCAACAACGGTGGATTCAAAGCGGTTCATTCTTTGATCTAGCTGCCTTTCTAGGTACGACGGGTCTGATAGAGGGTTGAAAACTACAGGGCGATACAAAAATTATGGAACGGATTTCTCCTCCTGGGTTTCTGTGCATTAGTTAAATGTTAACAACTTTATTTGTCCACATTAGGAGAGTATATATCGTAACAATCAGTCTTACTCAAAATGACCGCAATTCGCTTGAATACACTTCCTTAATCGCCTTGGGAAGTTGTCGACTGCCCTGGCGATGATGTCCACGAGAAAATCATTTCAGGCTTTCGTCAAATCCCCTCTCAGAGCTTCAACTGTCGAGTGGGGCTTCGCACTGGCAACTGACTCCAGTATTTTCCAGATAGAATAGTCTAGCGGGTTCATATTCGGTGAATTTGCTGGCCAGTGGTCATGTCGTTGAGGACTAATGTCCACCGAGATGAAGTCTGGGAAGTTTCTCGCAATCCATCCCTGGGTTTCTTCGGACCTATGAGATGAGGCACCATACCATTGGAAGGTGCACATCTCCTCTCCGAAATGCCGTCGGGCCCAAGCCAAAACCTTCTTGTCCAGGATCGCGCAGTCCTGGGGTCCTCGGACCTTGACTCCTTCGGACACAAAGATGAGTCACCTCAGTGTATCTTATTCCTCCCCGGACCGTCAATTGCTTTGCTTTTTGCCTCCTAATTATCATCATCTCCTCTAGGGGTGGCTTCTCCTCCGACCAGACCCGGTCATTCTTACGATTGTGAGTTTTTTCGACATCGGACCATATTTCGTCTGCAGACAGGATCTTTCGATGCCGTCCAACTGCCTAGCGTTTTCTACACCTCTTGCAACGTTCCAACCGTTCTTCCTTCCTTACATGCCTTCTGCCCAGCTTCTCTGAGAATCCTCCGTACAGATTTCCACCTTCTCCCGGGGGAACCCCCTTGATACCTGTCTCTTGGAAGTGTTATGGGGCCTTCGAAACGGACGAATTTGGGATATGTAGCAGCCACGAAATCTCCACCACTCCAATCCCGCTTCCTCCCATACACATAATAGCCGATCTCAAGTCTTTTCTAGATCGCATCTATAGCGTAGACCAGTGGTTGTGGGAATGTATAGTTCAAGTCACTCCAATCTGCTCATTTCACGAGAAATAGCCAGATGAACTTCCGTTCCATAATTTTGTGTCACCCGTAGCAGGAAGAGATTAGAAATTCTACGCTCGAGAGACTTTCACCCTCTGCAGATGAAAACTGTGTCGAAACGTCAGACTAAATATACGCCTGACCACCTTACAAACATCCAACAAAAAAGATGTTTGCTCAAACAAAGCAAAATCGAGCCGGGGTATGAGAATCCACGTCCAGGGGCAAACTGATCCAGCGAAACTATCATTACACTCCATTTCCTCTCCTTTCCTACGGAACAGATGTATTATTTTCAAGAAAAAGTTAAGTGTTTCACGCTCCTGCATCCCTTTACGCATAGATTCGTTTCATGCCTGTGTCGCCTTGGTGGGAAGAAGTGTGGGCTACCAGATATTCTTCGGATTATTATTGTACTTAGGAAAGAATCCAAAAATGAGCCTATGTATGGAGCAGGGATTTGATAATTGGATACGTGTGAACGCTGATGTGTCTCTGTCAATACGAAAATGTCAGATATTCGAAGCGTGAGTAATAGTCGAAGGGCGAGTGAAGTACATTCATTCTGAATGAGGGGCTGGAAATTGTACGAAGCCACATGCTGGGAATTCAGGATTTTTGGGTTCAACTGACTTTTGATCTGAGAAAGCCGTTTTCTGGGAATGACCACTGGCTCTGGATTGAATTTAAATAAAGTTGAAAATATTGAATCGAAACCAAAAAAGAAAATGCTGAGCCACCAATTTCTGCTCTGAAGAAGGCGTGAAAAAGCAAGCTTGTGTTGGTATTTTTTTACATTGGTTTGTGTTAGGCTTGCCGAGAAGTCTTTTCCGAAATTCTTCAAAAATTCTTTTTGCTAGGAAATACATCAAAGGGGTTAGCTCTCCATTCTCCATCTTCATCTGGAAAAAATCTAAAGAAATGCTCATTTTGCCTTTTGCACCTCTAAGCAAGAGTTGGTAATATGTTTACATTTAAACAAAAAAAAACAAAGCTTCTTGTACAAAAAAAAGACTAGGCCGCGACGGCATCATAGTTGAGATCATGGTTTTGAAGTTTCCTTGTTTGGATCTGTGCGCTCTTACAGTATGCTACTAATCTTGGGAGATTTTCTTTGAAGTTTTACGTGGCATCTTCTTTGTTTTTGCTTATGTTTATGTTTATTGGAAGGGATAACGGTGGACGTTGCATAGCGGTTTGAAGTGTTGCTTCTTAGAGGTTCATAGGTTCGATCCTAACGTCTCTATACTTCCTCCAATTGCTGGACCAAGAAAATCATCATGGGGTCATGTTCTCAACTTGCGACGTCGACTGAATTTAGGGCCAGATGGCGTGTTTCAAACTCGACCCTTTTTTACTTGTTTATCTATTTACTCATCTGCTTATTTCTTTCTTTTTAATTAAAGCAGAACGGTGTATTCGATCAATGTTTGAAGCCTAGCTACACCTTGTTTACAGTTTCGGCCGAGACGCCTCTTTGAGTGGCAATCTCGTTTCGAACCGAAGTTTGAATTATCGATTTTCAGAATGTTCAAGGAGTCCGCGAAGTGGGCGGGAAACGTCCAGCAATTGCCGCCACTCTCTCATGGACTAACGAGATGTTATCTGATGACTGAGCGTGTGGACGGACAGACGCGCGGGCGGACTGGTTGGTCGCCGCCCGCTGAGTGGTTGTCGGCGGCGACGGGGCGAGGCGAGGACCGAACGGACAAACCAGCCCTCGCAACAATTGTCGTGTCCCACTACTATTATTACCCAATACGGGACGAGGGGTGAGGGGCCTAGTCGGACGGATTCCTGGCGATGCAAGGGCGAGGTGGGTATCGATCGGAGGGGGGGGGGGGGAGGGAGGGAATTGGAAAAGGTTTTCGGGCCAGTGAGTGGTTCGTCTAGAAGATGGGTGTCTAGGGAAGCTTTTTTCCAGGAGTTCTGCGAGAATTGGCAGAAAGTAGACATCTTTGCGGGTTCAAATTGATGAATAACACTCACAAACACAAATTTCGGGTCAGAAGTCTGAAAATTCAAAGTGTTTTTGACAAAGAAGACAAAGACCGTCCTTTCTGAGTCAGGTTATTTGCCTGAATGCACTATTCAGACGCATCAGACAGTGTCTGCGTAAACGCCGGAGTGTTGGGATGTTTTGGCGTTGTGCCAGTTGTTGTTATTCCGACGTTGTCTGAGGATCGATGCATGCACTGAAACATGCAGCAAACAGGGAAGCAAAGGATGGGAGAGCGCTGCTTTTGGTTACTTTTAATCCGACCTTTCAGTACTTCTGAGGGTTTTTGTGGGCCGAGAATGAGAAAAGGAAGAAAGTCAAGAAATCTCAATATTAGTTTCAACTTGTTTTGGATCATGTTACTAATTAATAGCGACTGATTGAGTGAATCCTTGATGGTGAAGATAAGAGCCATGGGATGGAGATGGAGAGGGAAGCTTAAAAATTTCCAAACAATTCTATCAAAACCCAGGATAATTTGGTGAAATCTATCAAGTTAGCGAGTGCAGGGAAAGATAAGTAATTTCTCGATGTTCAGTTGTGCTTCCCTGAAATTTCGTCTGTTTTTCCCATGATATTGGACATGTGTCGCGTTTGCAATTATGGAGCAATCATCGAAAAGGTTGCAACTTCTACTACTCTTGTTAATGGAGCTTGTTTCTCCTTTTTTGTTCCAGGAAGATCTCACTTCAACTTCCTGGTTGCGGCTGGAAAGGTACTTACGTAGAGGCTGCGAGAACAACGATTCGCACCATAAATTTGTTAAATAACCCATTTTTTAAAAATACTGTTTGGTGTGATTACCTCAACACACGGTCATGATTGAACTATCAAATATTTCGGAATCTCTACATCTAAGCTTGAGCGAGGAAGTTTCAAAACAGCAGATGTTGTTGGACACAGAGTTACTGCTCTTATGTTCAAGAGTGCTTGTCTGATCGTGGACCTTTATATAAAAGGAAGGTCGAGGAAAGGGTAAAAAAACTCCCTTCAAGGATTACAATCTCTCCGGCTAGAAGAGAGTGCACCTACTATTTTTCATTAACGGATTGTTCGACGAAGAAAAAGAAAACTAGGTCTAACAAGAAGTTCGTAGAAGTGCTACAAGGAAATGCGATTAGACACTCAGACTAGGCGATACAAAAAAGAGAAGGAGACCGGGCGTGCTGCTTAGGTATCTAAATACCACCACCACAACCGAAATTCGGATTTACATTGCAGATTCATAGAATCTTTCTAGAGCAGGTTAACATGGGCAGACACCCATTTCAAGTTAGATTATCAAGCCTAAACTTCGAATACCTGGCCTTAAATGGATTTTTTTAAAGATATCTTCACCTCTATTTACTGAGGAAAGAGAGGAGAAGACACAGATTGGGCATATGCTTAGCTAATGCTTTCACAAGAATATTATTGCACCACTTTCTTCTTTTGCGCAAATGGGAGGAGAAAATTAATTGACCGAATTTAGCAAAAAAAAAACTTGTCTCATTATATCTTAAGGATAACAACTGCATTACAGTTTTTATTCGAATATCTGAATATGTATGAAGTTGTTAGTGCATAACTACATTTTTTTCTCCTCGAAATAACTAAAAATTTACTTTTATTCTTTCTACATATTGGACTTGCTGGCAATCGTTCCACTTTTTTTAATCTGAAGAGAAGCCCTGCAGAACATGCCTTTTAAAGCAAATTACTTATTGATGATAAAGTTCAGTATAGTTGCTTTTTCAAGTCAAAGTAAGGTGATACGAGCGAGCAACCAACATGTTGCTGGAAGCTGTGAATTTCGACTTGGAACACTATGGTTCTGCTTGAAAGCAGCTCGCGGAAAAGTATAGTACTTCGCCCTCATCACATCCACAAATTTCGTCTCAATAACTCAATCCGCACTTGAGTTGGAATAAAAAAATCCTCTTTTAGCAGTGCCACTGATCATGTCTTTTTGGCCCCTACTGTACATATATGTAGAGTGATGTCACAAAAGGAACATCTACAAAAATTCACTTTTTTTTTGCAGCAGCAGCGCGACTACTCTGCAGAATGTCGGTTCGCAGGGAGTTTATCTTGGATGATACAGGACTACGTAGCTCACGGACCGTCGCGGCCAAATGATGTATATGATCAGTGCTATTTCGACCGGAGGAGTTTTTGCTTTAACTCACCTTTGAATTGAGCAATCTATGTGAAATTTGGGTATGTGTTGAAGCTCTATGGGTGCTTCTTAACAGCAGCATATCTGGACAGAAACCCATTTATAGTGGCTTTACTAAGGTTAAGTATCAATTTCCTTGACTTTTGTTGCTGTTGTGTTGCACCTTCGTTAACACTGAGAAAATGAGGAGTTGATACAGACTGGACCCGAAATTGGCTATTTTCTTCTTTAGACGCCATTAAGGACCAAATTAAAAGGTCGAATTGATTAGGTATCTTCTGTTTTTGTTTTTTGTTTGTTACCCCAAAAATACTTTTTATTGCTTCTAAAGAATATTAACACCGTTACAGTTCCTATTTCTATGTCAGAATAGTTGTTAGTAGTGGATATCATAAAAATATCCTCCTCCGGAACGGTTGTTTTCTAGTCGAGATTATTGGAAACTTTTTTTCTCCAATTTTTCTTTGCTTTCTGGTAATCTCCGACACAAACGAATAGCCACTATGTTGATGAAAGTGCTGAATTTGGAATTGTTCTGTTTGAAAACTATTTGTCTCAGTGTTATGCAGCGAAAAAGAAAGAGTACTCCAACCCTCATCATATCCTAAAATTTTGGCGAAATATGAAGCTCAACACAAGCTAAGTTACGATGGAAAGTTCCGTTTTCAACATGCTACTGACCATATCTTTTTGACCGCGACTGTATAAAAACATTTCCCGAAAGTTCTTCGAGAACATCTGCAATTCCAGCGGAAATTCATGTACATACAACCTTGTTTTGTAGTTGGTTGTGTTCTCCATGATACTTTCCTTTAACAAAGTTTCTAGATCGCATCGGGACAAGGTGCTTTCTCGACAGTCCATACGTATGTTTTATCCGCATGAACTCGAGCACATGCTACTTACATATAAAAACTTGTGAGTTGTCTTCTTACTTATATATTGAAGAAGGGCGGAGTTCTCATGTATACGAGTTTTCTGCTCCACGGAAGCTCCGAACTGGCTCCGCGGAAGTTCCGGAATGGCACCGCGGAAGTTCCGAAATCAAAAAAGAATGACGTAATTCCATTACTATGGACCCAACCATAACTGGAATAATAGAGTAAAATCGACCAACGTGGAGTGATGAACACCTCCACGCTTACGTATACCAAAAATCGTAGGATCATCAATCCCACCAGATGTTGTTCCACCACCTAGGACTTGTTACAGCACTATTGCTTTCGTTTGCTGCAGATGAGCCTCAAGCAGGTTTGCCATCTGGCTGTGCTTCGTATCTGCATCAGGCTTCAACTTTAATGATAACTTGGAAAAAATTCCTCCTTGATAAAAATCTGTCAACTTCCCGTGTTTATGGGAATAATCCCAAGGGTACATTTATGTGACACGAACTTCAGCCAAAATTCGACATTACAGATGTCATTAGTGGGGCATCCCGAAGTGAATTTCGAGGAAAAAATAGCGTAAAAATTTTCGTATTTTACCATGGGTTCTTATATGACTAGCTGAATTCAAGCAAGAACATAGCACTATAAAAATTGGACAAAAACATGTCATTTGACATGTTAGTTCCTTGGATCATTCTATCTGTCTCGAAGCTCCGCGGAAGTTCCGAAAAGTGTCAAGCTCCGCGGAAGTTCCGAAGCTACTTTTTTCTCTGCGTCTGCACTCGGAACTTCCGCGGAACTTGCGAAGAACTTCCGAAAAAAACGACGAGTGACGTCATATTTCCGCGGAAGTTCCGAAAATCGGGCTCCAATAGTAAATCAGGCTCCGCGGAAGCTCCGAATATCGGTAAGCTCCGCGGAAGTTCCGAAAATTTGTCTGGGTAAGCAATGACATTGGTTCCTGTCGTAATTTGCATTCACGCATCGATACTACCGAAGCACGTAGGTGCGTACCAGGGATGGGCTAATAACATTTTTCGAGATCCGAACAACGGTCCAGATACAACGGGTGGCCAAATTACCTAAATAATGGACAGCGGGTAACGGGTATTGATGAAGGTTTATGATCGGACACAACCCACCAAGATCCAGGTACTCTCTGAACAAAATTACCTTTTTCCTTCTCAAAAACGAGTGGTATGAATTATCTTTCCCCTACTTTGCTAGAAAAAGTTTAAAGCACCGCTGAAAACAGCTCCAGAATACCTGGCATGAATGTTTTGCGTAGATGACAGTTCTGGAAAAGAACAAATTGAAAGCAATCGATTCCTCCTTTATCCGGACCATTATTCGGTGCAAAAACCTAGATAACGGCCCGGATAACGGATTTGGCCGAAGCCTGTGGATAGCCGCGAAACAGTTAACCGGATACGGACAATCCATCCCTGGTACGTACAGAGCTTATTCTGCAAATCATTGAACAAACTGAGTGAAAAATGTTTCAATGCATATGGGGGTTTCCGTTTTCTACCGTGCGTTTGTGAAAAGATCCGAGAAACCCTATGAAATCACTAATCAGAAATCATCTCGGCATTTCTTGACCCCTATATTGAAAACATCACAAATTCCATAGTGAACATTGAGTTTCCCCCTTTTCCAGTAGCAGATGCATTTGAACTTCAAGGTCTCGCCACAGTCAAGCCAAGATGACGTCGTAAAGTGCCGGAAAGCCACAAATTACAACAAAGACCGGCTTCTTATTCACAGACAACGTAAAAAAAAGGAATAAAATCGTCATGCGATGTGACCACAACGTAACAACACCGGTTTCTTGCAATTGTATGTATGTACCAGTCTGGCTGTCCGGCTAACGCCGGACCTCCAGACTTCTATTGGTGCTCGCTTCGCTCGCATACAGCACGTTGAAAGCAAACACAAAAGTGTAAATGGATTGATCAAATCTGTTCTATCGCTCTCCTGAGAAACCCTGATCCTGTAGGTGGTAGCTCATATGAACGAAGTTTGCTTTTCAATACATATGAGCGAAGTTAGTGGCCGTGAAGAACTGAGCTAACCAATTCAGTGCAAATGTTATCTTGAAATGATCTAGGCTCAACTGGTTGTTGTGGTAATTCAAGTGATAAGGGTCCACCGGTGTATATAAACGGAAAGGAAGGAGTGGTTCATTCAGACACAAACGGAATGGGAAGAGAACACGGATACGAAAGGAAACAATGTACATCTAGGTGATTTAGGTAGGACTCTAGGCGTTTTCCCACTTTTGGACGCCGGCGCACTCTTATCACACCGTTGGACCCGACTCCAGGCGTTTCCCCACTTTTGGACGCCGGCGCACCCTTATCACACCGTTGGACCCGACTCCAGGCGTTTCCCCACTTTTGGACGCCGGCGCACCCTTATCACGACCGTTGGACCCGACTCCAGGCGTTTCCCCACTTTTGGACGCCGGCGCACCCTTATCACACCGTTGGACCCGACTCCAGTTGTTTCCCCACTTTTAGACGCCGCGCACCCTTATCACACCTTGAACCGACTCCAGGCGTTTCCCCACTTTTGGACGCCAGCGCACCCTTATCACACCGTTGGACCCGACTCCAGGCGTTTCCCCACTTTTGGACGCCGGCGCACCCTTATCACACCGTTGGACCCGACTCCAGGCGTTTCCCCACTTTTGGACGCCGGCGCACCCTTATCACACCGTTGGACCCGACTCCAGGCGTTTCCCCACTTTTGGACGCCAGCGCACCCTTATCACACCGTTGGACCCGACTCCAGGCGTTTCCCCACTTTTGGACGCCGGCGCACCCTTATCACACCGTTGGACCCGACTCCAGCGTTTCCCCACTTTTGGACGCCGGCGCACCCTTATCACACCGTTGGACCCGACTCCAGGCGTTTCCCCACTTTTGGACGCCGGCGCACCCTTATCACACCGTTGGACCCGACTCCAGGCGTTTCCCCACTTTTGGACGCCGGCGCACCCTTATCACACCGTTGGACCCGACTCCAGGCGTTTCCCCACTTTTGGACGCCGGCGCACCCTTATCACACCGTTGGACCCGACTCCAGCGTTTCCCCACTTTTGGACGCCGGCGCACCCTTATCACACCGTTGGACCCGACTCCAGGCGTTTCCCCACTTTTGGACGCCGGCGCACCCTTATCACACCGTTGGACCCGACTCCAGGCGTTTCCCCACTTTTGGACGCCAGCGCACCCTTATCACACCGTTGGACCCGACTCCAGCGTTTCCCCACTTTTGGACGCCGGCGCACCCTTATCACACCGTTGGACCCGACTCCAGGCGTTTCCCCACTTTTGGACGCCGGCGCACCCTTATCACACCGTTGGACCCGACTCCAGGCGTTTCCCCACTTTTGGACGCCGGCGCACCCTTATCACACCGTTGGACCCGACTCCAGGCGTTTCCCCACTTTTGGACGCCAGCGCACCCTTATCACACCGTTGGACCCGACTCCAGCGTTTCCCCACTTTTGGACGCCGGCGCACCCTTATCACACCGTTGGACCCGACTCCAGCGTTTCCCCACTTTTGGACGCCGGCGCACCCTTATCACACCGTTGGACCCGACTCCAGGCGTTTCCCCACTTTTGGACGCCGGCGCACCCTTATCACACCGTTGGACCCGACTCCAGGCGTTTCCCCACTTTTGGACGCCGGCGCACCCTTATCACACCGTTGGACCCGACTCCAGGCGTTTCCCCACTTTTGGACGCCAGCGCACCCTTATCACACCGTTGGACCCGACTCCAGACGTTTCCCCACTTTTGGACGCCGGCGCACCCTTATCACACCGTTGGACCCGACTCCGGGCGTTTCCTCACTTTTGGACGCCGGCGCACTCTTACAGCAACAGTGGACTCGGTGTAGAACATTTTCTTCACTCTAGGCCACGCCCTCGAATTTCGTTTCACACTGACACACACACACGCACACACACACGTGACAGACTAAGCCCTTTATTATAAGTCATGATCTTTGGCATAATGCATGGTCTGACTAATGCCTACGATGTGTGAGAGATGGGAGTACAAACGCTACGCTTGTAAACCGGAATTTGAATCACAGCTTCAGGAAAACTGGTCAGGATAGCAAGAACGAAAACAGCTTTACCGTCTTAGAATGGTTCTATATGAATTATTCTACGAATATAGGTCTTAGAATGAATACAATACATGTTGGGAGCTACTTAGAGGCTCAATACCTATACCCTAATTTTTTTTTAAGAATTTTTCTTGACATCTTGTAGGTTTCCTGATGCTTAAGCCACTTAACATTATTTCATGTGCTTCGCTCCTGCAATGAATTAAAATTTGTCATGTTCTGAGCAACAATAGAACGCTTCTACTCTCTTATTTGCCAGTGTAGTACATCATACTCTGAAAAAAAAAGAACTAATAAAAGAATTAATGCCAATTTATAGAATGACTGACTTTTTAGAGTTGCTTGGCTTACATTAATCAAAGGTGCGGAAGGGTTTGCCTTTCATAGCTTAAAGCTTAAGCGAATAAACCCGAACAACCTTTTCTTTGGACGATGTCCATTTCATGTATCAAAACGCTAAGCCGATATGAGCATGGATTCGTCGTTAGTAAGGACGAAGGGAAACCCCCATGCCCGCCAAGGCTGGCATGTATTCAACAGTTTACCCAGCACGGGTAGGAGCCTTAAATCTGCTCATGACCTGAGAATACGTGGTCGACAATGGATTAATGAGCAGGATTACCAGATAACGAGGTGTATTTTCGACTATGAATTTCCTTTCCATGATTACCCACACCTTCTCACCTGTCGCCGCCTATGGGCAACGTTACCGATGCTGCGCAACATTTGTGATCACAGTATTACCCTTATCTTACTGTCTACTTCGGGTAACGGAACGGACTCCGGGTGAAGGATTACTTACGTCCCCGATGATCTGTATGTACAAACGTGGAAGTTTATTTTTGTGTTTCTGGGTTTGTTTGTCAGTATGTGTGTACGTTCCAAACAGAAGTCGTAGGAGCCACGGGAGGTTATGGAATACTTCTGATTTTATTGAGTAACCTATCGACTTTATCGACTTTATAGTCTTTTTTTTGCTGTTTTCGCTTAGATGTCGATGAGGACATGTCCATTTGGATTGTCTAGTACCCTGAGTGGAGATATGACAATTGCTAATTACTCGCTTATTCGCTCAAATTATCGATTTGTTGATTGTATCGACTTTTTGCTCACTTTTTGTGAAAGAAATGAAAGTCAATTGAGTAGGCCTTTCGACTCGCTGATTCTGGTAATGATTAGGATTTTGAACGTTCATCATCAGTATGACGTAGATGGAGGTAACAACAACTTCGAGCGAAGTCGGGCATGCCGTTTAGTGCCAAACAAGGCTACCCATAGGAACTCACTGTTAGACTTTGACACAACTACTCATGAACTTTTACCAGGTGCGGGTAAGTGAACCCAATGAGTAAAACCAATTGACGGAGTGAGCGCCGTTGCACTCAGAGTCCAAGAACTGCTGGATGCTGCAAGGACGTTTCTCACACCTTACCATATAATGGGTGGACTATCTAGAAGATGTTATCAAGCACACTCAGAGTAAACCCTGTAGTGAGTGCCTATGCAATACCATATGCAAAAAACTGAATGTATAATTAGTGAGAATTGAGAATGAGTTCCTTTGACTGATTTCAGAAAAATATTTCTTGAGCAAAAATTCTCGACGGCTGGAACAAGATTTTTGGGCGGGAAAATGCTAAGATTGAGGATGAAATTTGTGTGGTAATATAGAATTTTCAGCCCTGGCCATATTTCTCATGCATTTCCTGTCAGTTTCTGAACCTGACTTATTCTAATAGTTGACAATTCCTTACCTATTTATTATGGAACATACCATTGAATTAAAAAATACTCTCTATGATATGCAGTTCAAATCTGAAGGTCGTGGTATAGGCATCGCCAGTATCGTGCAGGGGTGGTTCACGTCTATCATGGTGAAGACTACGACTACGCGTCGAATAAGCAACTGGTTCTGCACCTACACTGAGCATGCAGAACAATTAATTTAGATTATTATAATTTTTTAACTAGACTAAGACCTTATATTCGTGGATTTAGAACGATATACTTTTCTTATTATTTTTTATTGCAAAAAAAAACGTGTCAGGTCCAGCAAATCAGAAGCAACACTCGAGTTTTATTTAACATGGACACACTATAACGAACAGCTACTCGACAGGTACGTTATACGGTATATACACTCTATTCACTACACATATTATATATTACAATCGTCAATGCTGAACCGGTAGAAGAGCGGGTGGACGTTCCGAAGTGAAATATGCGACAAAGTAGTCAAGAGGGACCAAGAAAACGATGATGATGATGATGATAACAATCACCAAGAGGGAGGACAAGGAGGGTGTAAGGGGCTTGCAAGTGAACAGTGTTCAAGGCTCTGTGGAGATCCGTGTACGCTCGCTGTGTCTGGGGTTTGATCCGGAAATTCAGAGGCTTACAAAACTGGGATTGAGGGCCTTAGACAGGGATCACAGACGGAAGTTGTCAACGCTTTGCGGATCGTCCACCTGGAAGAATGGGCTGTCCATTTTCTTCGGGAAGTCGTCTTGCGCAACCACCACACCCTGAAAAACACAATTTCAGTTATCCGCACAATTTATTACTGTTTATTATTTTTTGCGGTAATTGTTCTCAATACCTTATCCTGTACAATTATTCCTAAAATTTCAGCATAAATAAAAGGAATAAAGGGACAACCCGCTGAGCCACGCCTTCTGTCCTTCCTTTGACGTCGGAGGTAGTGGCCGACACCAGGCAACATGTACTTGTTGCGCAACGGCTGCGTTGCGGCTGCGTTGCGCAACAGACACCCGCCGCGAAGAAAGGAGCAAACTCCCCGTTGATCAATTGAGGGACCGTACAACCAAATGCTTGATTAAGTTCTTCATTCCTATTGAGAGATTGAGAAATATGGTATTCTTGGTCAGAGTAAAACTTCTACAGAACACGAGAACTAGTCCCCACTGTGCAAAAGTCGCGATGTACTTCTCGATTGGTGTCATTCCCAGGGATATATGAAATTATCTTTCATTCGGACTTCCTTGCCGAAATCCACAAACCTGATGCGAGTCCGTTAACCAATTTCAAACCAAACAATACCCCCGCAACAATCTCGTTGAGCGCCAAAAAATCGGGATCCGCTGGGAAATTCCTAGCCCACATAGGTTCCTGCAGCTCTTATCTCAACCCATGATGAATTGAAGGTCTGTGAGTGGAACAGATTCGAAATACCCGACATAGTTAGTTACCTTCTAAAGATGTTACATGTGTAAACTTTCTTAGATTATCCGCGGTAATCGTGAAATTCTCGAAATTCAACCTGTTTCCCGGTAACCCTCCGCTTGAGCGCGGGCGGGTTTCCAAACAGTAAGCGGAACAGCCTTGAATTCTGAGTAAGCTCTGCTCGTTTCACGGGCTCGCATGCATTTCTTCCAGGAAATGTGCATTAATCCGTGACCAATTCGCGGTAACGCTAATATCGAGGTTGAAAAGCTTCGCAGTATGCAAGAATGCAAGGTATACAGCGGCGGCCACATAATCAGCACACCCACGATTTTGGGCCCCAGAATTTTCTGCATATCTCAGCCTCAGGATGAGTAATCAAAACTAACTCCGAGTACATGTTGGGGCTCTTTGGGGCTCTGTTCCTATTGCTCACCACGGGCACAGAGTCAGTTGAAACTGAATTAGAAGATAAAATTACGTCGTCGGTTTTCTCAAAGTAGGTATTAAAGTCTTGTATCTACCTATGGGGAGAAATGAAGTGGTAATTTGAATCAGGCACTTTTACATATGATTGACATTCTGCTGTGAAGCGTACTTTCCGTACCAGCTGGAGCCAAGGACAGAAAGCGATCTTCAAATTTGTCAAAAATTCCACTTTATTGAATCTCGAGTATGATGCAAGCATCCGAATTTTTCAATGATTATCTGAATGCCTGTTAGTGGCGCAGATCAGAAGAAAACCTGCAGCAGAAGTAGTATGTGGTTCCTGCTTGTCCCTGCTTGTGATGGTTCCTTTTTCGCAATTTTCCAGCCTTGTTGACTACCCTTGTTCTTCCTTGAGGTGAACAACTGCGCATCAAAACAACTGCACTAATATCGAGGATAAAATCACATTTCCCCTCGATTTGAAAGAATAAAGTGAGAGAGAAACGAAAATATTTGCAAACGTATTGCGTTTTGGGCTCCAAACGCAAAGAGTTAGTTCAATTCGATTCAGGAACAATTACTCATGGAGTAGAATAGATGCAAGAAATAAAACACTATGCCTCATCAGATTGTCGAATATTGCCCCTGATTGCTCATTCCAACTTTAAAATACGAATTTTATATTTTCATCAGCTGATCGCTCAAAATTGGTTCCTTGTTAAATATGTGGCCACCGCTGCATGTATTAGGTTGTTGCGAAATTAATTGCCGAAGTGGACACACCAGTTCAAAGTGTTTTAACTCGGCTCAAACACAATTTTTTTTAATCGCTTCAGCAACCGTTCAAGTCAGTAGATCCTCTCTGACAATTCTACGAGGATTGCATGCCTCCAGTACTAAAACAGAGATCACAAGGATCCGCAAATTTTTGGAAGGCGATTTCAGAATGCTCCAGATCAGCAATCTACTGCTGTCGCACACATTTCTAGTCCTGACCAATGCATACGTACAAATACATTCTACATTCTCATCTGGTGTTTATCCAGCTTTCGCTGAATTGACACAGCTATGCACCTTTAAATGACTAGGAGGTACATCGGTCCCTTCTATAATACTTTGAAGTAGATGTGGTCCTCACTATACCCTCACTTAAGAAAATACAGTACGTACCTTATGAGCATCTTCAAGTGGGTGGCCGATCACCTCTTCACTATCTCTCAACGGGAGAAAGTCCTTGTCCTCAGCGGGTCCAATGCTTGGATCGGATACAACCGGGACGGAAGCGGGCTCAAAGGGAACATACCTTACAACTGCTTGTACCTTCAATTTGAGTAATCCTAGAGATCAAAACGGGATAAACTGGCTCACCATTGGCTCCTCAGCGGCCTCGGGTTGAGCGTGCTGCCATGGGTTCACAGCCGACGTATCCATGGGGTGGTCAGGCTCTGGTGGTACGACTGCGTTTTCAGCGACGGTCGGCTCAACATCAGCGGAGATATCGATCGGCACGTTGAATTTCTCCTTAAATGGGACATTTTTTCTTTCATCTAAACCCTTTCCAAGGTATCAACTGAGCTACCTCTCTTGGAAATCCGTCAATGCCTTCACTGTCGTGTCCGATGTGCTGATCAGGAACCACAGGGACCATGGCCTCTGGTACAACTGGGTGTTCCGCTACAACAGGATGCTCTGGTACGACGGGAACGGCAGGGTGGTCTGGTACAGCGGGAATGGTGGGGTGATCTGGTACAACTGGAGGTTCTGGTACAGCTGGATGCTGTTCAGCGACTGCAGCAGTGTTGTCTACCCAAGGAGCGGCAGCGGCTGGATGGGGGTTGAACACGGTGTCAATCTGGAGAAAAATTAGTACTTGAAAATTATTTTCGAATGAAGTTGTAGGTTACTGTTTTATGATTTTCATTGTTCAGGTATTACCCATGGGTTCATGAATAAAAAGGAACAAAGAAATAGCTTTGAGTTTTCCTATTAACCTAGCTGGTCTTCTGCTTATTGGTAAAGGCACAATCTACGGGTTTCAGAAGTATGGCCGCTAGCACCGCGCCGTGACCGCAACGCGGCACTAAGCGATACGTCACTTCGGTTCTTGCGTTCTGACATGTTCTGACATGCATAACGCGCACGCACTCCAACGAGTTTGGACAGGGTTGGACCACTAAAACTAGTCGTATTTCTCTCATTACGTGTGAGAACGCGTAAGAACCAGCATCTCTGGCGTTGCGGCTGCCACATTCGAAAGGGAAATTGTGATGCACCATGTGCATCACGTGGTCCGCAATGGGTTAAAATGTTCCATGCATGTTCTAAAATCTTTCTTCCGCGACACGTATCTCCTATGATCCCGAGCGTTGCCAGCGAATTAACCATAATTGAAACAGGATCATAGGGGATACATGTCGAAGAAAAGGGATTTTAGAACATGTATGGGACATCTGGTAACTTAATCCATTGACGACCACGTGATGCACATGGTGCATCACGACCTTCCGTTTAATGGATATAGAACATTATGTTATGATTCTATGTTGGGAATTGTACTATTTTTCGGCGATCCCACTCCAGAACAACATTATCAAATACAGAAAACACCGAAACAGATCGGCCCCACTGGACCCCAAACATTAACTGGCCACCCATAAAAAAATGGGCTCGGTCCACAAGGTGTAAAGAATACATGCTATAGGTAATCGGGGTCAGAAAGCAGTAGTTGGAGAAAATTGAAAATTTTCCTGCTACCCACACCATACAAAAGTTCCATAAATTCAAGAAAAAAGCACTGGCATTTCAGTGATTTTATGAAGAACGTTGTTACCCCAGACTTTCACTCCATCGAGAGTACAGGGTATCTGGCCACTACTCAAAGAGAATAATTTTCTACAAGGAAACTTACCTGAGAAATTTTCCGTAACAAGAAAAGCTATCGTATGATAACTCGCACAGCTTTGCACCAGACTATAAACAAAAGTTTCTCCCCTAACCTTGATGGGCGTATTCTCCCAGGTTTGTTGCCACGTCTGCTCGTCACCGCTGCTCATGTACCATGGCTTGGGATTCACGTTATCATCATTGAAAGTGTTCACATTATTGTTCATGTCAGGGACCATGGGATGTGGAAAGATAGGAGCCTGAAAATTGCTTTTCTGTCACTGAATCCAGATACAATTAGTTCTGGGATACCTTACCTGGTTCTGAACTGGGAATGGGAACTGATTCTGCTCGCCAATGCTGGGCTGGAAGGGTGGTAGAGCTGGCTAGAACAAAGAACTTTCACAATCCTTCCCCAATTACTTAGGAATCCCGAGAGAAAATTTTCTAGACAGCTACCCACCTGCTGGAACGGTGCTTGGTTCATTGGATGGTTCAGAAACAACACCATTGGGTGTGGTGGCTGATCAAATCGTGGTGGTTCCCAGAATTGAGGCTGAGGCTGAGGCTGAGGCTGTACCCATGGCTGAGGCTGAGGGAGTGGGTGGAATGGGATAGGCTGAACAAAGGGTTGAGCTGGTTGAGGCCATTGTGGAAGCGGTGGCTGCTGCTGCTGCATGAGGAATTCCTGCTGTTGTTGCTGCTGGAATTCCAGTTGGGCTTGGGCCTAAAAAATAAAACATACTATGGAATTATTGAAAATCGACTTGCTACGTAGCGAAATTTCATGTTTTAACTGTTGGTTCAAAATCCATAGAATAGTTTTGGATTATTCCTCATCCAGAATCCTTCCCTTAGAATAATGCGAGCAACTTCTCTGTCAATCGAAATTTTTTCCACCCACTCCATCCTTCCCTTTTCCTGGATTCCCTTCAAAAAAAGTGCAGTGCTTTAATTGTTCAGTATCCATAACATTTACTTCTTTACTACTACATTAATATTTACCTCTTTACTCTACACACTTTTGTCACTGTAAAGTGATTTCTCGCCAAGAGATTGCTATTTATTGCATACATTCACAATTTTTTTTACCTTCATTCTCCTCTTTTTTTTCGCAAATTTTCGCTCTAACGAAACAAAACCGACTGCTCACGTTCTTTTGTCCAAGAATGTGTCCAATGACCTCGGGAGCATTTTCTCCGAATACCTCAGTGACGACACGTTGTGGGGTCTGGCTGTCCTGGAATGAAGCGTTCTTAGAACTTATTTATGTGCTCGTCACCTCTATTACATGAATTGCAAGCAAAGGATTGATATCAGCCAAATTTTGACAAAATTGGCATGATTTCAGAGAATGGAGTTTCGTTCCTCAAATAATAAAAGTAGTGGAGGGATAGGATGAGATAGGAAAGAGTTGGTGAGAGGACACATGAGATTGGTGAGAGGCACAGAAACATTAAAGATATGTATGTATATGGGACAGAATAGAAACCAGACACGTATGGATTCACATGGTGATGGAGGCCAGGTTAAGGGTAAATTTGGGTTCGTTAAGACGGCCTCCATGTGTAACTGATGCACCGAGCCCAGAGGTAAAATAACCCAAAAACAAGCAAGTAAGTAAGAAGGTAAACAAGTGCTTAAATAGGTGGTTGAAGTGGAATGGTCTGCGGATACATGTAAAGATATTCCTTGAAAGATACATGCAGATAAGAGTCGGGCGAAAAAAAAGGCCTAACTAAGCAAAGCCGGAAAATTCTTAGAAATTCTAATTTCCACATACATCCAGAGATTTATCCAGGTCGTTACCCTACGAAATATTAGGCCATATTCATGGAAAACACGGAAGAATCGGATTGATAAAAAGGTGATAGCATATGAACTAATGTTTTAATCTGCTTATGGTGTCAAGGATTGATATTAAATGGGATGTGAATCACTACTGCTACCTTTCCATGACGGGAAACAGCAACGGAAAGCGATTCCTTAAGGGAGCTTTCTATTTAGCTCTTCAAATTTCTCATTTTCATTTCGTCACTACATTTTTCAAATATACATTTATTATTTTTTCTTTGATTGATCAACCTATGAAGGTATCCACCTTATCAAAGTGGTGGGTAATCCTCATCTGTGGTTCTCCTTCAGGAGCATCCCAAACGGGTCCAAAGGCCTGGTTGTCCTGCGGGAATTGCGGTCCATCCCATCTGTTGAATCTAAAACAGAGCAGAAATGAATGCAGACCACCCTAAACTAAGGACTACCGCTATGAAAAATTCCCAACCTCTCAACTGGTGGAGACCATGGTGACGGGCGGATGCTATCCCGATCGAATTGCCAGGGTCCAGCTTGGTTGCCACTGAAAATACCGGATCTTCATGAATTTCCTTACTTTCAAGTAGTATTAACTCACAAATCGTTGTAATCCTCAGGGTTACGCCATGGTCCAAAGAATTGCCGTGGCATAGCAACTTCTCCGAAAGCGTCATCAATTGCTTGTTGGGGCATCTGCAAAGGGAAATTTAATTCTTCCTGATTTTGGAGGTTTATGCTGAAGGTAAACCACCTGGTTAGCCAGGATCGGTCTTACTTCGACGACGTGCACCTGCATGTTTCCCTTCAGTCCCATTTCTTCGGCATGTTCACGCATTCTCGACAGCAACATGCGGAGCAGTTCAAACTTCGGCGACTGAATATGGAACAGTATCCTTTTGAGGATTTTTATAGAAGCATCGCCATGTGCCGAAGTGTTTTAGGGAATTCCAAGGGGATTTTGAAAGTTCCAGTATTTATTTATTTTTATCACATGCATTCAGAGGTGCGCTATAAAAGTAGTTTAGCACAGATCGGTGAAACATAAGATCACAGCTGCAAGGGGACTTCTTGATCTCACGTGCAAAATTTAAACGATTTTCCATTTTTTCCACGGAATTTTCGAAGGTTTCAACTCGTTCAAAAATTCCTGCGAGGGAAAGAATCCTGAGAAACCAAAAAATCCCTCTGAGGACTACATTTTCAAATGAAACGGTCTTGGTTCGCTCATTCCCCACGCCTGCATTCCGTCTTTGAGCTTTGCAAGGAGAGGATGGTGTTTAAAACCGGCGCTTTTGGATGAGGAACATTGGAGAACACTCATTTTTTGTTTACATCAAAAAAAGCGGGGTTTTGATACATGGATCACCTCACGGATTTATTTTGCAGTCTACTCTTTATGAACCAAGGTTTTTAGGCTGAAAATGCAGTTTTGGGTTTGAATTTGACTCGAGGCACATGGTCCACATTATCTACTAGAGACACATGGTCCACATTATCTATTATCTACATGGATTACGTTTATGGCTGTAAACAGAAAAGAACGCAGAGCTCAGACATCAAAAATAACATAAAAAAATCTCCCAAGCTAAATTTTCTTCATAATTTTTTGTTTCGCCATCGTACTAAACCTCTTCTTCGATCTATGACGCGAATCCCCCAATGACGCTGGCCCAATCTTCTCCTAAACCCTACCCTATTTGTCATTAAAAAAAAGTCCCCCACCACAACCGGTAACTGTTTCGAGGTCGTAGGCACTACGCGGCTGTTACGAGTCGACAATCTGCGGATTAACGGATCAGGCCTCTTATGCGCGGCGGCCAGCCGTGTCCACCGTCCGCGGACTAGTCAGCGGCATTTTCCACCCAGCTGAAACCACAACTCACAAAACAACTGTGACGATGTGGCGTGGATTTTAGTGGACATCCGGACGAATCCAGAGAGAGAGGGCTACCAGTAACACTTGTAAAGAGGTCACGGTACAGCGGAACTGATGAGCAACTGTGCGGTGAGTGGACGAGTTTTCCAGTCAAGCGTGTCGACGGGTCAAAGTCAATTAGTGTGGATTGGTGTTGAATTGCAGCTAGGCCTACTTTCAGGGAAGGGGTCTAAGGCCTATCCGATTTCCTTCTGGACGGATCTCAGTAAAGAGGCGGGCCAAAATCTGCAGAAATAAGGTTTTTGACGCATTTTTGACAAAAATAGGCAATGGAACGTTAGCCTTTCAAATGCTACTTTGGTGCATTTTCGCTGCAGACTCCGTTCAAACACAGTGCACCCACTTGAATATTCAAACCCAACTGAAATTTTTGCAATCTGCACAAAAAAAAACGTCAATTTTTGATGCAGGAAAACTAGGTCATCCCAAAAATTTTAGTGGTATGCCGCTGTTTTATGGATAAGCTCCGCCCCTTACTCGAATATCCGAGCAAATCGAAACGTTGAGCTCACCACTTCATCATTAGCTTCCTCCATTGGATTTTCTTTCTCTTTTGTGGCCGGAGATATTGTTGGTTCTGGTGTCGTCGTCGTCGTAGTTGCCTCTTTAGCTAAGCTGAAGAAAATCTATGAGCTTTGGTCGATTATCGATCGATTATTTTGAATGACTCACCTATCTTGTCGCCTAGGGAATGCGGGCAGCTCATTCACAGGCTGTTGAATCTGCGGCTGAGGTTGTTGCATCTGTTGATTTGCTCGTGAGAGGAAATCAAAGCCATGCATATGTTGGTGGAGTTCGGCCCTGAATCAGGGTGATTTACGGTAGGTGTGCATGAAGTTGATATAAACTGGATGCCTTGAGAGGAGGAGGAGAGATAAATTTCTCATGAAATGCAACAAAAATACAAATATATTGAATACAAGGCCAAAGAAATTATATGCATTGCCAAATACAGCCCTAGATGCCTTAGAGTGAAAGGCCTGAAGCTCCCAAAGGCCTCAGCCTAAAAGATCGTTTCCTTGAACATGGAGAGGATCCATGCTCGGTCTCTATAGGCCTAGCCACATGGAAGTACGTATCAAATAGGGTCCATATGCCTAGACGAAGACACAATGATGATATTAATAATGCACAGAAATTGCCTGAAATTTTCTTCTGGAACGAGCATTTTGCGGGAGGCAAAAAATCCTGCAGCGATTTTTTCAACCTCTCTTTTTTCTGACGTTCTTTTCTCATGCGGAAAATAGAACATTCATGTCACGTCCACGAACCGACAAGGGTTTAGGCCTTAGGCGCTGGCTCATAAACGCCTTAGATAGGCCCTGGTTCATCCACGCTCATTACCACCCCCAGAAGAAGAGACAATAGTCCTCGTGATGTTGCCCAAACAGAAAGGACACGTCCCGCAGATTGTTCCAGAAGCTTTTGCAGAGGCTACTGAAGAAACAACAGTTTAGTCATTTCTTTACTGAGCGCGGCAAACAATGTTGACGTCAATCTGGGGGCTTTGTCTACATTCTCTGACTAATTGTCTTCACCAAGGGAGCACTAAAGCTCTCAAAAGTTCCACTAATCATCAGGTGGGAAAATGTCCTGCAATTCTAGGGAAATCGGTCGTTTCAAGGGAAACTGTTCAAAGAAAGCTCGGCGTTCGGTGCTGGTATGAGTTTTCTGGAAAAATGGCAACTATTAGATTTGTTTCGAATTAATTATTTCACCTTTTTTTAATTTTTTTTTCACCAATTTACTACTTTAAGGCGCGAGCATAAAAGTAAAATAATGTGAATATTTATGTATGATTGAAAAGAATTAGGGTAGCCATACCACTTCAGTCGAAAGAATTCATGTTCCCGTTGTCTGTTGTAGGTGATCTCCAAGATGGTCAGACAAAGCAGCACGATGAGGAAAGCAGCAGCAATCCAGGACAACACTGAAAAACATACTGAATTACTGTGTAAACGTATACCTTCCATAGATATTGCCCTACCTCCACATCCAAATCCCTTGTATGGTGGTGGGGCCCGAGGGACGATGATCGGTGCCGGCACCGGCATTGCCGGAGGTGAATCAAGAGCCACCTGAAAATTTACATTAAAAAATTATTGTAGGAATAACTGCATTGTTTAGAAAACTTTTTATGGAGTATGTAGAAGTAGAATGTCTGATAATACGTATATTTCGTGTTCCACCGGGGTTCACTATTTTTAACACAGTTGTGTAGATATTAAAGAAAGAGAGACCACGAGAAATAGTGCCGCATTCGGAGAGGTGGCCGAGAAATCCACATCTTAGGCACAAGTACGCAACTACTGTGGTTTTTGAAACGGAATGTATGAGGAAGTATT